>OY744516.1:73956013-74303513 GCA_963556195.1 Sepiola atlantica
GTGAGCTCTTGTGTCCGACTTTATTATAAGTTAGACAGGTTTTAAAACGGTATGGGCAATCAATTACCCATTGAAGGGATCTACAACGGAAACAGGGGCTAGGCGGTAATTTATCCTGTATTTTATTGCGCTGGCTTGTTTTTGTAGGAGCGTGAAAATAATCCGTCTTTTTGATTTGAGTTGTTTTTTGAAGGAAAGTCGAAATGTGTTTACTGACGTACCTTTCTTATGTGCGCAAATGCCCGACACTTCAATGTCTTTCGAATCTTGTTTAACACTTAAAAATCTCAGCTAATTCCTGTAATTTTAAATTTGGTTCACTTTCTAACTTATTTAGACCCCTACGTCTGATTTCTGCGGCTTTTCCTGATACAAGTCCTTGCACTAAAATTAAACATTTAAAGTTATCCGCGCTAAGTTCAGCGAATTTGAAATCGTCACAGTGTTTATTAACGATTCACGCGAACGTTGCATAGTCTTCGCCATCTTTTTTTACTACATTCCAGCACTTTCAGTGTTTATCGAACAGAGAAGGTTTTGGGTCGAATAATTCTGTTAAAGTTTTAACCGCTTCAGAAAAAGTCAAGTCGCCAGTCCACTAATTTGGTATGTTTGGTAGTGCCTAATTTTTAGAGCAGTAGGCAAACTTTTTAGAGTCTGCCCAATTTTCACAATCTATTTTTTATAGATCCTCATACCTTCTTAAACATAAAGAAAAGGTTTTATCCTCGTCTGGGGAATAAGTGAAATTGTCAATTGCACTCCAAACGGGATTCTGCGAAAAACATCATCGTTTCCGTTAGTTTGACCACTGTTTGACATTGTTTGTAGTAATCCTTCGATTTTTTTATTTCATACCAGAAGTCCTTCTACTGGTTTTGTAGCCATTCGTCGGCTTCTATTTTTGTTCTAGAAGTCTTTCTTCAGTTTTTTGTAGCCTTTCGTCGGCTTCCTTCTTTGTTCCAGTTGTTGTGGGGTCCTTTTTAAGGTTCTCAAGAAACCCCTTACTGTACCTCGTCGCCAGTTGTTGTGTCTGTAAAGGGGCCGGAAGAAAAACACGAACTCGGAGTTTAGAGAAACCAAGTATATTGAAAAAAGTATAATACAACAGAGAACAAGAGTGGTTGTACGTCAGTCGTGACTGCTAGTATAGACTGGGGTGGTTCCAACACCCAGAAGCATGCGCTCCCAGTATTTATGGTGAGCGGAAGAGTTCAAGTAGTATGTTATAGGTAAGGTACCATAACAACTAGTTGCACAACTAAGAACTAAGAGCCTAGTCCACCGTAATCCATAGGTGAAAGAAGGATATATGAATGCATAGCTTTCTTAACGGTGTTAGTGAAAGTGTAGCTCAGACCAAACTCGATCACTTAAACTATGTCCCGTCTTGAATTATTTGTTTTCATTCTACATCTTTAAATACACCAGTTTATTTATTCTATTTCCAATTATTTTCTGGTAGATAGAATAATACCCAATTGGCAAGCTAGCATAAGCATATATATATATATATATATATATATATATATATATATATATATATATATATATATATATATATATATATGGGGTAAGGTACACGATAAGTCATGAAAATGAAATGGCGTGGTTAAAAAAATGTGTGAAAGATGACAAACGGAAAACATATAGTCCAATCAGATCATATTTTCCTTCTCCCATATGTGTGCCTTCAAAATAAAATTATTTCCAAATCTTCACTTTTTCTGAAGGCGTTCGCTAACACGAACGAAACCGGTCAAATCTCTTGTTTTTGCCTTTCTCCTGCATTTTAACCTGTTTTCCGTTTGTTAGTTTTCACACACACACACACACACACATATATATATATATATATATATATATATATGATTTGTTTTTAATAGTACAAATAGAGATTTATGTTGTAGGTTAATAGTGTACGACTAGTGCCCCCATGCGTAAAATACGAACAAAGAAGTACGGATGAAATAGAAGGATCAGAAAGAAATGAAAAAAAATATCCAAATGATTGTGGTATGTGGAAATATATATTTTTGTTTTTCAGAGAAAAATATTCCATATTTCCTTCAAAACCAATTTTATTTACAAACATTTTTAACTGGCCATTCCAAGAACATATATGTCCATGATATGCAAAATATCACCGATTTTTACGAGAAGGCTACATCTGTGTATAAACACATTCCCCAGTCAGACTTAAAAATGTAATCCAACATACATTTAATATATACATATTTGCATTTTACTTAATTGTTTTCTAAGGGAAATACTTATTTAATTCTATTGTTTGTTTGTTTTTGCATATAAAGGTTCATGTTTTATGTGCTTTCTTCTCTTGTTTACAGAGTTTCTGACAATTAAGATAAACCGTGTAATATAAGCTATAAATGCAAGTTACTTTCTGTTGAACACTGTTATGACGGTTGACTATGGTTGTCCGCCTGCTTGACATAAACAGAATTTATTTCTCGTCTTGTCGTGTAACGGTTGGAATTGACCTCATACGTTCGGAATTGAGTTACAAGGTGACTCATGCGACCGATTTGAACAGTTATCCCTACACTGATGATTCCGCAAGGTTGAAACGTATGTAGATGATAACTAAATATTTATTATTAAATAGTTATATATATATATAGTAGTATAAAATATACTTATGGCAAGTAAGCTACATCGAAACGTGTGTGTTTTAGTCTCAATGGAAATAACCAAGCTTATTGAATGAAACACAAACGTTTCTGTGTAGTTTACTTGCCATAAGTATATTTTCATACTACGGCTCTGTCTATTCTCTCTGTCTGTCTAGTTGTATATATGGTCGAATATCTATGAATTTGTATGTCTATTTAAATTTATGTGTGTCTGTATATCTGTCTGTATGTTTCTATCTATCTTTTTGGCTGTCTGTCTGTCTGTATATCTGTCTTTATGTTTCTATCTATCTTTTTGTCTGTCTGTCTGTCTATCTGTCTATTTATTTTTATGTATGTCTATTTTCTATCTGTCTCTCTCTGTCTCTCCCTCTGTCTGTCTCTCTCTATCTATCTATCTATCTATCTATCTATCTATATATATATATATATATATATATATATATATATATATATATATATATATATATAGTATAAGTAAGCTTATTGCTTACTGCCTGAGGCGCCTTAACCTGGAAAGGTAAACGGAGCTGCCCAGGCTATTTTAGGTGCCCAAATTAGCTAGATTCTCCCAACTTTCCGGCTTAGAATCGTCATGTCGGTAGTCATTGGTAGCAGTCATAGCCACAGTATCAGACGCAGATTTTCTTTAACATCTTATTCTGCACTTCTGTAAATATACTCTAGTAAATATACAACCGTGTTGTCTTAATTATTATAGGCCTTACAAACATATAATGTTTTTGTTGTCTATCTATGTGCGTAACTGTTCGTCAAAATGCACTGAAGTTTTTAGATTTAGAAAAAAATGAATAAAGATGAATAAAAACTTGGTTACTAGAAATTACTGTAATATTGTTTGTTATATATATATATATATATATATATATATATATATATATATATATATATATATATATATATAAGTTTAGACACTGTATTAAATGTCTAGTTTTAATTGAGAATGAAGTCGACATCTGGTTTTTCCCACTATCGCTAGACTGTTTATTTTGGAATAAATTTTGGATACTATATATATATATATATATATATATATATATATATATATGAGTGTGTGTGTGTGTGTAACCTAAACTTTTCTGTGAATGTTTTTTTTAATTGGATATAAATTGTTTCTTAAACTTGTAATCTCTTAATACACGAGGATTTGCTGAGAATTTGTGGTATTCCCTTTCAAATTTAAATCTTTCTTTTCTGTTCAGCGTTCAAAAATATCTATGTTTTGTTTTTACTATTCCTCCTGATGATGACTAAAGTAAGTCACAATATCATGAATAAATGGTACAATAAAAAAAAGCTTAGGGAAATAATCGATAGAACCTTTCTCGAGCGTCCAACGTGTAGGTCTGATATTGAATTGGAATAAGTACGTAGAAGATATTGCCAAGTCTGCCGCAAAGAAGGTAGGTTCCCTCAACTGGGCTAGAAAACTTCTCATATTATATCTCTATGAAGCTTACATTCGCCCGTGTATGGTGTAGTGTCGCCACGTTTGGGTTGTTGCACTAATCACTCGCCTCTTGTTCTTGGACAGATTGAGAAAAAAAAATTCTAACTTAATAGGTTCCGCACTGCCTGCCAAGCTACGCTCTAACACCTGTTGCATACTTGTTCTTATTTTATAGGTACTTCCACGGAATGTGTTCCGATGAACTTACTGCGCTTGTGCTTCTTCAACGAAAATACCCGCGACCCACTTAACTTGCAGAAAAATCCCACCGCATCCCTAGATGCCGGAATATTTTCTACTCTAACAGCTTCTTTTCTTTCCTCGGATCGCTTGCATTTGGAATTACCTCCCTGTTCCCTGTTCCATGTTTCCTCGATCGTGCAAATATGCAGAAATTTAAATCTAATCTGAACAAACATTTTGTTGCATAACTCTCCATCCAGATTGTCCCCTATAAATCTGGTCAATATCTCACTAGTTACTGACGCTTCAGTGGCAATATGTCTTGTTTGGGGCCAATTAAAGTTGTTTTTGTTTTAAATAACTGTTATGGTGCCGTACCTATATGACTCGTCCATTCTTAATAAAAGACTGGAAGCATTTAGGCTTCTCGCGTTTGGAATCAACTCCAGTCTACCCTGGCAGTCAGGACTGATATACCACTTCTCTTGTTCTCTGTACATATCTTTTCTTCGATATATATTGTTCACCTAACCCCGTGTTCCGTGTCTTCATTTCGGCCCTAAACAGGGTCACAACAATAACGTAATTTTGAAAATGTTTTATTAATTGTACAATCGGATTTATATGAGTTGGTTAAAATTTCAGAACGAATGGTCAACAAATTGAATAGACACACCACGTATATCAGATTTAACGAAATCGGCTTGAATGAACAAATGCCGCCTAACTGCACAGTGTATACACATAAAATATTTAAGAGACATAAATAAAAGTACATTTGACTAGTTCTGAGAGGGCAATAAAAATCAATTTTCTGATTTTCTTAAATGAAGATTGATAATTTGGACTACTGTTCTCATCTTGAGTGTTATTTTCACAACGTTTCGGCCACTGTAACCTTCGACCTTCTTCAAGTATATATTTCCGAACTCGGAAATATTTCGGTCGAACTCGGAAAGCTGGAAGAATTTGCGAACGGAACCCTTTATTTAGTCCACGAGGGTAGCATGCTCTCGTTCCGTCAGCTATCACTGGAAGAAGTCTTCAGTCATTCGCAATTCTTCGTATCGCCCGCACCGAGGATTGAACCTTCAACCTTCAGATGACTATCGCTTAGAACTGAATTTTACTTAGTACCATATCCACTATATATATATATATATATATATATATATATATATATAATTTTTTACGTACATATAAAAGGGCACGTGTTTCTAGCTATCAGTCGTCATTAGCATGATGTATATGACGATTGCTTCTTCTTGGCAGAAGTTTGCCATCTTTTCAATTAACTATATTAACCAGCTTCAGTCTTACATGGATGTTCACATATGTGACCCAAAAACTTTCCTTCTGATAACGGTGCTCGAATGTTAGCTTCTCTTTTTATTTTATTTTCATTTGCTGGGGACGGGGCATTCTTCCAAATGCCATACAATCACCCGCTATTTACAGACTCAAACCGAGAGCTCTTTTCAGGATGCTGATTGTTCCTTGGGGGCAGTTGTTTGGATTTCTCTTGCACTTGGTTCACCAGGTATACTTGCCAAATACTTTTTCAGGGTCTTTTTCATGAGTCCAGTGGCTCCTATGATAACTTGAATGATGGAGATCTCTTTGAGGTTCCAGTTTCTTTTCATATCATACATTAGACCTTGATATTTTGTTATTTTCTCCCTTTCAGCTCTGTTTAGGGACCCATCATTAGGGACACTGACCTCAACCAAAGTTGCCTCTCTCTCTCTCTCTCTCTCTCTCTCTCTCTCTCTCTCTCTCTCTCTCTCTCTCTCTCTCTGTGTATCTTCTTCCATATGACAATATCAGGTTTGACAGCTGCGTTTTCCAGATAGGTAGCTGTGGGGATTTCATGGTCATAATGGATGGTGTATGTCTCATTCCCCACAGTTCTTTCAGGTAGATGTTCCCAGGGCCTGCTGCTACACCTGATATTCAGTTTCTTACAGACGGTCTAGTGGAGGTACCTGCACACTCCATTATGTCGTGCTGTATAGGAGCCACCTGCCAACATAATTTTGCAACTCGATATCAGGTGGCTCACACTCTCCACTTCAGTGTTGCAACGCCTGTTCTTGTTGTCCTGACTGAGACCAGTCATCTTTTTAAACGTATTTGTCATCAGGCCCTGGTCTTGGGCAGTCATTATAAGCCTCTCCTAGTCGTAGTGGAGGGCTCCCCTTTTTAGCCAGTCCAAGGACCCTTCCTTATCAATATTGTCCTTGGATAGTTCATCGAGTAAGTATGTGACACGTTTCTCATCAATGCACCTGTTCTTAAAAGTCTGGGTGTATCTCTTCCGGCTCATTTTGAGCTATCTCTGTGGCAGGATTGTTTGGTGTTTCTGCCTCATCTATATGACAGCCCTGTCCAAAATGCTTGGCCAACTTTGTGATGGGGTTTGTTTTGCTGGCTCTTGACTCTTGATGTTCATGTACCATTGCTAGGCTGGGGTTTAATGAGCTTCTTAGGTACTGGTCAATGCTGACAATAGTGGCTCTATGCTGGTGGTTAATCTCTGATAGCCCCAATCTCCCCTCTCTTCTGGGCAAGTACAGTCTTGACAGACACCGATTTCTATAGATGACCCTATGGAGGTTTAACATTTTTTGTGTCTTTACATCTAGTCTGTTGATGGTTTGTTTAAAATAATCAATGATGCCAAAGCTGTACGTAATTACTGGCATGGCAAGTTTGTTAATGGCAGTTATTTTATTTTTATTTGTAAGCTGTGTTTTGCAGATCTTTCTCACACGGCGTACATACTCTCTGCCAATTTTCTCTCTCATCCTGTCATGTTAGATGGTGTCATGTTCCACAATGCCAAGGTATTTATATGATTCATGCTCTTCGAGATCTCGTATGTTAGCTTCATTGTGAATCTTCGAATGTCTTATCAGGCCACAAGTATGACAACCTAGTACTGGAGGTCGTGCTGGTATAGCTTCCTCATAAAACTGTTGATCCTATCTTTGGTTGTGTAATTTAAGATGATTTACAAGTCCAACTTTTGACAGAAGAAACCTATCAAATACAGTGCACTTCAGTTCCTGTTCTATGTTCTCTGACACTATACATTCATCCTGCTTTTTTAAAATACGCTTTAAGACAGCATCATCTACACATCGCTCTTCGAAATCCTGACATCTTTCCCTGATATTTTTCCTCCATAGCGGTCGGTTTTCGGATTGTGCTTCTCAGTTATCTACATCAATCTCAAGTTGTTTTTCGGGGCATCCTTTTCTTGGTTTATGTTGTAGTCTCTTCCTTCTATGTATCTCGCCATCAAACAGCTGTTTAGGGAGTCTTTTGCCATCCATGCTAATCAGGTGTCCAGTCCAGCGCATCTGATTTTTAATTATTTTAATTTCTATACTGGTGCTATTTAATCGTTCAAGGATTACAGTGTCAGGTTCGAAAGTCTTCCAGTTGATGTTACGTATTCTTCGAATACAACTTTAATTAAATATTTCTAGTAACCTGGTGTGTCTTCTATACGATGTCAAAGTTTCTGACCCATATTGTTGACATCCGTCTGTCTCAGAAGACGATAGTGTTCTATGCCTCAGATTAGTCCGTTGCCGAATTTCAGCGTCTGTTGTAACTGTGCAAGCATATCCGTGATCGGAATGCTCTGTTGCAGTTGACACAGATGTAGGTGGTGTCTGGTTGCGAGAGCTCTATTGCAGCCTTTTGTCCTCTGTGCTCTGTCCTCTCCCTCCGCTGCTGGTCTCTCCTCTTTTCAGTCCTATTGGAGCATGCCTTTACAGCTCTTCTCAAGCAGCTGCGGTCATCAGCCACGGACTCTTAACCTGTTGGGTCGATACCACCTGCCTTTATGTCTCGCTTGCAGACACCCTTATAGCGTAGGACAGGTCATCCTGCTGGTCTGGAGCCGGGTACGAGCTCGCCGAATAGAATGTCCTATGGGATCTTCCCATCGTCCATTCACCTGGCGGTCGTACTTGGGTGAGCAGTACGAACATGCTTGGGATGTCCGCCTGATCAATGACGCTTGGGACATGGTACTGCCATGTGATTCCTAGGATTCTCCTGAAGTTGCACACGTGGAAGGTGTTCTGTTCTCTTGGCGGGAGTAGAGGGCCTATAGTCCACTGTTGTAGAACAGAGTGCTGAGCACACAGGCCTTGTACACCTTCATCTTGGTATTGGTGGTCAGCATCTTATTGTTCCAGATTCTCTTGTCAAGTGAGCCATGATTGATTTCCGTCTTGCCAATACGTTTGTGGAGTTCTGCGTCCAGAGAGATATTGCTTGCGATTGTGGAGCCGAGGTATGTGAACTCCTTGTCAGTCTCAATGGTGTGGTCGCCAATGACTGATATAGCAGAGTAGTAATAACGCATGCTTCATAACCACAAATCTTTGTCTTTGATGTAATTCCCCGATCTGACTATACACGTTTCTCTAGTTTACCAAAAGAAGAACTTACTTTGGCTATTCTGTGCAGTCCGTATCCAGCGTATGACCAAGATACTTTCCATACCGAGCTTATATAACCTTTAATCTCTTACCATCGACCAAGAGGTTTGGTTCAACATATAGCGCTCAAATAGATAGGGAATACATAACATACGTTTTCTTGAGACTGATGGTAAATCCAAAAGATTTACATGCACTGAATAACTTGTTCATAATCGTTTGCATGTGCACCTTTCTATGTGAAACAAGATCTGCATCATCTGCATATAGCAGTTCAAGAACAAGGTCTTGAAAGATTTGCGACTCTGCGTTGAGATGTTAAAAAGTTAGTCTGATGTACGAAACCGAATGTTCACCCCAATATTGAAATATCTATAAGCATCACAGAAAATATATAGAGAATAATGTCGGGGCAAGAATATCACCTTGTTTATCACCGTTATCAACTGATATTGGATCAGACAGTGACCCATTAAAGTCTACTTGGGCTTTCATGTTATGGTGTAACTGCCGAAGCATCTCCACAAAACTTGCAGGACAGCTTAGTTGCTCAAGAATCTTCCAAAGTGCACAGGCAAAGACACTGTATATATATATATATATATATATATATATATATATATATATATATATATATATATATATATATATATATATATAATTATTTTTATTTACACAGACATGTACACAAAGCCGCTACACTGGCATGTCGATGTTATCGATCAATAGTTATTAAAAATCTAAAATCTCATCAGGCGGAAAAAGTCTGATCTTTCACTCAGATGTTCATATTGGGAAAGCTTTCAACATGCCAGTGTAGCGGCTTTATGTACATGTCTGTATAAATAAAA
The DNA here is from genome assembly GCA_963556195.1 of Sepiola atlantica. Lineage (NCBI taxonomy): Eukaryota > Metazoa > Mollusca > Cephalopoda > Sepiida > Sepiolidae > Sepiola > Sepiola atlantica. The sequence continues at coordinate 73,965,633 of OY744516.1, forward strand.
ATAATTATATAAATACTCTATTTACTATTGAGCACTTTTTATGGATTTTTATCCTGTGGATATCTACTTTACCTGACTCTGTCTCTCTTTCGTCTCTCTCTCTCTCTCTCTCTCTCTATATATATATATATATATATATATATATATATATAGCTAGTTCCGCTCGAGCGTTGAACACTGAATACAGCAATGGCACTATCCTCGCCTCCCGGGTAGGTGCATTTTACTTTCAACTACTGTCTCTGTCGATTTCTCGTGGCCGTGTGGTCCTGAGCGTTTGTCTCGTGATTCTAGTCTGAATCTACGAACGGCGTTCGAGCCTATGCGACCACTTGCAACTGCCACTCCTACACTGATGAGGGTAAGAAAGCTCGAAACAAAGTCGTATTTAGAACAAAACACTTTAATATTGAATAAATATTTACAGTATATTTGTTTCTTTGAGAACTTTTGTTCTTTGAAATGATGATTGATAATTTTGATTATTTTGATTATTCGGACTATTATTCTCATCGTAAGTTGTTATTTCCACAACGTTTCGGACGATGTAAGTCCCAACCGTCTTCACGTGCATCTTTTAGAACTCGGGAATCTTTACATCGAATTCGGAAACCTATACGGAATCCTAAACTCTTTATTTAATCCAGGTGCAGTTAGCCATGGCCGGGAAAAAGGTTAAGTGGTGTCATTTTATTTTTATTTCATGTTTGGTCGTAACTGCTTGTAGTGCGGTTCAAGCCATGGGTACATCGAAAGTCAACCGTCACTAGAAAATACATCAACTTCAACTTCCACTATTCATATAATGTAAAGAAAAGAACCGTGCCTACAACATCGATCAAAGCCAATATGTAGTAAAACCAATATATCTCAAGAAGAAAAAGACAACCTGTCATTATCGACGGTGCATGCATCCTTATACACCCGTGTCGTTATTGTAAGCAGGTTCTTTTCGTCGATTTATTCAAACAGGAATAGAAAACTCTGTATGTGTGTTTGTGAGAGAGAGAGAGGGAAATTTCACTTCATCAGGTCATCCTTCGCCTGCCGTATCCAGTGTTAAGGATGGCACGCACACACGTCTTTTCTCGTTAAAGTCTCGCCGGCTAAGAGAGTGAGAGTAGTCCCATCGGTTATCACGTAATTTGTATAACTTCTGCCGGTGTCATTCTTTGATCACGTTAACCGCTAAACGTTTTCATTCCACTCCAAAGCGACTACTACCATGTAACAAACCTAAGAGTAACCCTCCACCGAAATATCCAGAAAGCATGACATCAGCTTCGAGAAATGTGGAGCAAATATCAAAACACTATCCAAAAGACCTGCACATTCAATCTACCATATTCCAGTAGCTTCTTTCCAAGAACTGCAGGCTTGTGGAACTCTCTTCTTGCTGGTTGTTTTCATCCTACCTATAGCCTTTGTAATTTTAAGACTAAGGTCAATAGGCATCTCCTGTCTTTGCAATAATCATCTTTCGTTCTTGCTAACTCCTTACATCGAGTGGCTGCATGCCTTGTCTGGTGCGATTTCCTTAAAATAATTAAAATTAAAAGAATAAAATAAAATATGAAGGGCTTGTCTGAAAAAGAATTCAGAGGATATGTAATCCATATAACATCAGGACAGTATTCGGGGGTGATTAAACTCTCTGGAAACACCGCCTCCGAATCAAGCCTCGTATAGAAAACATAATGATCAAGAACGCTGTGTATGCTATTTTATGTAAATGTGTAAAAATGTACAAAGGTGAGACATGCCTCCTAATAAAACTAAAGCTAGAAAAAACATTGAAAAGCGGTAACACATGGAGATATTGCAAGAAGCTCACCACATACGAAGGGAAAAGTGAAAAACATCTACACGTGGAATAACACACACTTAGTCATGATGTTTTCTGCAGGAGAGTTGAGTCGCTTCTGAATACTAACCTGATGTCATATGAATTACATATCCTCTAAAAACAAATTCATACAAACCTTTTTTATGACCATACGGTGTTGAGTTTTCGGTTACTGTCTTTAATGTTTGATCCATAGTTCTCAGAGCTGATGCCATACTCTCTGGGTAGCTATTTTGGTGGAGGGTTTCTCTGAGGCTGTCCATCACCTCTTTATATGCACTGGTGTTACTACATATTGCTTTTGGTCGATGTTGTAGGCAATGGGCTAGTTATTTTTTTTGCAGTTCAAAATTCTGTATAAGTTCCCTTGTTTGACTATTAGGTTTATAAGTTCGAACGGATTGTCCTGAAGAATGTCGGAGATTATATCTGCCGAAAAGTTGTGAGAATAACAACCTAAATGAGAATAGTAGTCCGAATAATGCAAAAACTACTAAGTAAAAAATATATTAAAATATTTTTTTCATCCTACTATTATAGAAGTTAAGGAGTACCCAAGGATATTTAACACCAATATATCGGAAATACGTTCATATGAGTATGTCGCAGATCCGCTCATAAGGACACGTCGTTGTCCGATTTTCGACGTTGTACTGCGTGCATATTTATTTCTACGCTGTACTTCGTCTAAGCCCAGAACTGAGCCAGCCATTGAAAAAGACGCCAAAGTTTGCCTTCTGGGATTTATCAGAGAAATCTGATTTTTACCAAGCGAATATATTCGACCTTTCGCCATGAAACCAATTTTATCTTGGAAATCTCACGACTATAATATATATATATATATATATATATATATATATATATATATATATATATATATAAATACATATAAATGAAGATATCGTTCTCCCCACAATATATATATATATATTTATATATATATATATATATATATATATATATATATATATATTAGTATATACTATATTAATAAAGTAAAGTCGATTTTCCCATGTAAATTCAATCACTATAGAACAATAAACACAGGCGCTATATATAATTCCAATATTGTCACGCTTCCTGCCAATAACTGATGCGTGTTTCTTTAGGTCAAGAGTGTCGTAAAATTAGGGTTTTTTTCTGCTTTTGGAAGAGTGTTCCAACGTCGGGATGATGATGATGATGAGGAGGAGGAGGAGTATTTTTGTTAGGATAGTCGGGTTTCTGCATAGTACTCACAAAGATCGTACCTCATGGATTGTCTGGTCTGCATGAAGTCCTTCTTGTTGGCCGCACTCATTTGTTAACTTGCAGGATTGCAAGTGTTTGCCCTAGACCGGCAAAGTTCAGTGGTAGCATGCAAAGTCTTGGAATGTTTTGGCGCAAGACACACAGCAGAATGGCACATAAGCAACGTTACCATTTTCACTCCATAGATTAGCGGTTTCGTCTTTGCTTGCCACACGTAGAGGTAGAGACGACCAGAGGACGACGAGTCCTGATGCTGAATCCTCCTGGAATTCAACAAACTCCTGTTAGCCGGGTATCTCTGACACTACCAGGTTGCCATCGCCCCTATCATGGCGAGAAAGAGTTGAAATTTAGGAGATGGGGTGATGATGATCGGTCGTCGATTTTATATCAGAAGGTTGTGCTTGCGTGTTCACATCGGAAGGTCAACCAATTTGCTAGCGTAGATCCTGGCTTGGATAGAAGACGGTCACGTTTTTGGAAATGTACTAAGATTCACACTGGTAGTTAATAATGGTTATACATGTTGAAATGGGAAAGATTGCCAAACATGCATATTATGAATATGGATGAACGTGGATTTTTATGAATGATTGAGAATGTGACACCAGTTACCGTGTGCAAAATTCACTAAAAGTTTACTGTAGATGAAAAAGAGAAAAACATGGTTAACGAACAAAATATATTTATATCTATACGAATTTACAATTTGAGTAAGTAAATAGTTCGTTAGAAAAATGTAAAAAATGTCCGTGTTTGTAGAATGTTCGTAGTGTGGAAAAATATACGAGTGTTCGAAGTATCATTAGTTTTTTGTTTTGTTTGTTTGTTTCATTTTACTTCAGTAGAAGTTCTCAGAAATCAAGGGGCCCCTTCCTGAGCCTAACACTTGGTCTCTATGTGAGATACATATATACCCGAGTGCTCCCTTAAAGTTATCCTTAATCTCTCAAACGTTGAGTTAGTAAAGAAGTGAAGAACATTAATTTTTTTCTCACTAATTGACCAGTTAACTATGTTATAGTATATCTTTCTTGTGGTCTCTTGGTCTTACCGGATTCCAGCACAAGAATTCCTCTAGTCTTGTGGAATATCCAGCGTGGTGCTGTTACTTGAGGTAACATTACATAAATGCACAATTTCTTGTATGAGCCATTGTATAGCCATAATAAGGAGGGGTCTTATTTGGACTTCGAATACTATGTTTTTTTAAATATTTGGTCAGGTTTACTTGTAGGGTGAAGTCTCCTCGTGTCAGGTTGTCTTGACAAACCCTTATACATAGAGACCGAAGACACTCGAGAATAGTGTCTATAAGTTTGTGTTCTGTCAATGTGAAAATGCGTGTGTGGGTTCAGGAGACATTGTGCGTATGCGGCCTTTGTTAGTGTGTGAATATAAATGTGCTTCTGTCGGCATAGTTGAGTATTCATTTGACTTCCTTGACCTCGAAGGGAACAGGGGATGGAGTGTAATGTCGTACCGCGTTCTGTCTTGTTTTTGCTTCCGGTGAACTCGCTTCTCTTTTTGTGTTTTTGATTGTCGAGTTTCTTTTTATTAGAAATTGGTACTTCACACCTGCTCGTTAAAAGAATCTTTTTAACGAGCCGGTATCATTTTCATTAGTTTTAGATTGTAATTGTGGAAGTAACGCCTTTATGCGAGTTTTTCCGTAGACAGCGGACGTAGCTCAAAGCTATTGATTTGACTGTTTCCCATTTCCATACAATGCAAAAAAAAGGAATAAATGAAAAAGAAAGAGTAAGCTAAACAAACAGAGAAAAAAAGACAGTAGCTCATACAAGTTAATAACTTTCGTTCGCATCGTATCTCTATCTCCCCACATATATAAATAGTTTTACAGTTTAAACATGCGCATTACTGTGCGTCATTGTATTTTATTTTATATTTATGTTTATGCTAGAAAATAGTTTTATACATCCTTTTAAGGGAGGACGACACATGACTATAGTCGTACTTTTACAAGTGGGACGATCAACTGCTCACACTTGAGTAGAATAATCTTTCCGCGTTGGTGCATCGACAATGTCGACAATCTAAAAAGAGGGCGAGTGGAATGCGTGTGCGATTGCATAATGAAAGTCTTGATCGGATTCGATGACGTCATTAGATTTGATAGGGCTATCCAGCTACAAACGAATAAATAAATAAATAATTTAAAAAAACTATAAAAGAAAGAAAGAAAGAAGAGAATGAAGAAGAAGATAATAGAAAGAGAAAATAAAGAAAAGAAAGAAGAATAAGAAAAAAGAAAGTAGAAGAAAATGAAGTAGATAAAAGAAAAATGGATAAGATAAAGAAGAGGAAAGAAAGGAAGAAGTAAATAAAGAAAGAAAAAGAAAAGGAGATGAAAAAGAAGAAGAAAATGATAAAGAAGAAGAGGAAGACGGAGACGATAAAAGAAAGTGAAAGGAAAAAAGAAGATAAAAAAGAACAAGAAGAAGAAAATAAAAATGAGTAAGAAGATAAAAGTAAAGAAAGTAGAAGATAAAAGAAGAAGACAGAAAGGAAAAGATAAAGCAGAAGAGGAAAAAGAGGAAGATAACATAAAGAGAGAAAGAAAAAAAGAAGAAAGTAAATAAAAGAAAAAAGATGATCAAGGGAAGAAGAAGAAGAAGAAGAAGAAGAAAAGAATATAAAAGAGAGGAAAAGAAGAGAAAACTGAAAAAGGAGATAAAAAAGAAGAAGAAGAAGAAGAAGAAGAAGAAGAAGAAGAAATGCTCGTTCGGTTTTAAAATAGCGCTATCACTAATCATCTATTCTTAGAAAAAACGCAAAAAAGATAATGGCGTTTTTAAATACGTTTTCTGCAGCGATGATAGCGCCATCTCTCGGACAGTAACGAGTCTAAAGATATCAACTCGGTGTGAACGTTATCGAAGTGAAGAGCTTTTTTTCATTTATTTTATCAGTCTAAATTTTCTTTTTCTTGAGACTACACAGGACAAGCGATTCATTGACAAAGTGAAGCAATAGAAGTAAAAAAAGGAGCAAGATAAAAAGAAGCGTAAGTGAACTAAAATATGCAGCCGATTCGGGTTTAATTATAAAACACATTTCGTCTGGTATCGTTCGAAAGTCGGGCGAAAACCTTTCAGATGCCTCGAGTTTCAATTTTTAAATTGCTATATCTATTTGTTGTATGTCTGCCTGGGGGGGGGGGGGGTTCTACATAAATATCAGAAACTACACAAGATACAGACACAAATTGATATAGTATTTTTCAGCATTGCCCACGAGAAAATATGGACACATTTTTCTGTAATATTTATTGTTTAGGGGTCAACATAAACCAATTTAGTCAAACGTTTAGAGCAATTTGTTTCCATCGACCTTTAGTGTGAAATAATACTTTTTGTTCTGACATTTCAATATGTGATATATTTTAACGTATATAGATGTGATAAGAGGGATGAAGGGATCAGGGCACTGAGGGGTAGAGAAGAAAGTGGGGGAGAGAAAGGAGAAGAGATGGAGATAGATAGATAGATAGATAGATAGATAGATAGATAGATAGATAGATAGATAGATAGAAAAAGAGAGGATGGTATATATTATATAAAGGGCAGTTGTCTGTTTGTGCGTGTGAGTATCCACCTAATGGTGAGAAACTACACTAGATACATCCATAAAGCTGATATATTCTTTTGTAGCATTGCCTCGGACAGAATATGGATACGTTTATGTGTAATATTCATTCTTTTGGGGGTTATTAAGAACCAAATAATTCAGAGGAGGGGGGTTTAAAGCCATGTTTTTCTATTGAGTTTTGGTGTGAAATGGTACTTTTTATTCAATATGGAATATATTTTTGACGTATATAGATGGAAGAGGGGGTAGAAAAGGGATGAGGGTAAAGGGGTAGAAAGGGGAAAGGTGGAGGAGATAGATTAATAGATAAATAAATAGATATATAGATAGAGAAACTGATAGATAGATTGATAGATAGAGAGAAATATATATATATATATATATATATATATTATTAATGACAATATATGTATCAGCATATACTATCAGTGCCCTTTTACTTTGCAGTCTCCTTGAAAGATCAAGCTCGATGATTGTCAATTAGTGACAACAAAGCAAATATAAGTCAGGTTCATATTATATTCCAATAACCATGTTTTTATTTTATTATTTTTGTTTTTATTTTTTCACATTTCCAAAAAACATAACATTAGAAAAGAGCAAACCCACACGTGGCGTATTAGTGTGAGTTTGCTCTTTTCTTTGTTTTTTGTTTGGTTTCACCCAAAAATGAACCACTGTATAGTGTAGGTTTTTTCAAGACACTTTAATCCAATAACTTTTTACTCTTTGTGAATTTTTCTGGTGATTTTGTAATGTTGCAGAGACAATATTAACATGAAAATGTTGTTTGGCACAAGACCAATGAAACGGCTGTAAAAAATTTATCTCATAGAAATGTTATGTTTTTTGGAAATGTGAAAAAATAAAAATAAAAATAAAATAAAAACATGGTTATTGGAATATAATATAAACCTGACTTTTATATATATATATATATATATATATATATATATATATATATATATATATATATATATATATATACGTACACTATCAATATTTTTAAATATTATAGTGTTCTTTCACCTAGAGACGACGTCGTTTCGGGCTCTCTTGTCTTCATCAGTGTAGAGTGGCGGTCGGTTGCAATGGCTCGAACGCAGTTCGTAGATTCAAGCTAGAATAACGAGATAAACGCTCAGAATCACACGGCCCCGAGAAATCGACACAGACAGTAATTGAAATTAAGGTACATTAATGCATTTTCCTTTCAGTAGTCGAACACTTTGACGACGGCCGCTTTTAAATAGGTTTAATTTATCGCTAATTTACCCGGTTGTTCATAGCGGCTGTGTGGGCTGGAACGCCTGAATTTTAGTTTGAAACATGTTCCGGGGTTCGGGTCCGGCGACCAGTATGAATAATTCATCTCTACACTGACGATTCCCGAAAGGATAAAACGTATACGTATGTCGATAAAAAACAAATATTTATACTAATTTGTCGGCTCCAATTCTAGGTTGGGCTCTCTAGTGAGTAGCATTAGCACAGTCGTCATCGTGGCTTCAATGCTTGTTCCTTTCAGTAGTCGAACGCTTTGACGATGGCTGCCTTTTAATAGCTCTATACTGCCGATTCCCGAAAGGATGAAACGTATACGTATGTAGATAAAAACAAATATTTATAATTACATATATAGAAATAGATAGATAGATAGATAGATAGGGGATGTAGAGATAATTAGAAAGCGAGAAAAAGTTTTAAAAGAAAGATGTTGAACACATTTTAACACTTCTATTTTGTTGTCCATACCCCCTCCCCTGGAAAGGCCGGGTAGCCAGCTAGTCTCTATATATATAAAAATAAAACATATCAGTCTATTTTTCAGATGTTCATGCTTTCTCCATCCAGCACAAACTGAAAACACGTACCCGGAGGATTGCTTATGGAAAAATAACATTGCTACTCACACGCTCCTCTGCAAGACATTGATCGATTACACTGGAGAAAAATCTGTCACTCTATAATAAAGTGCAGTGTGTATTTATTTTTAAATATATATCCGTCGCGTCACATAAAAGTATATCCGACGAATAAGGGAAAGGAGAACGCAAATCTAGTTTCTTTTTTTTTCTTTCTGCTTTCTGTATCGATTTATGCGTGTGTTTTTTTCTTTTTCTTTTTTAAACTTTCCCGTTTGAGACGTTTTTTTTTTTGAAAAGTTATGTGACATAAATGGAATATCATTTTTTAGGTTGAAATCGTTTACGATCTCGTTGTGAGCGACTATTTTTCTCTTTAGATTTCATTTTTAACCATTTCACTTCTACTAACGTCTTTGATGTCAATTTTAATGTCTAGTCTCCAATAAGCAAAGGAAGAAAATTCAAGGACGAAAATGAAAACCGTTGGTGTCTTTTTTCTTAAATAAAGTTATCAGAAATGATTCGCGTTTTATTTCGACTCGCGATAGTTCAATTCCTAATTATCCTATTGAAATCAAACGAAGCATTAGAAAGACTTACATGGGAAAACAAATAGCAAGTCAGACAACCCTGCCGTCTGAAATGAATTCGGAAGGAAATCATCTATTCTAAATAAAAAGTCAATGGTGGGTATTTTAGGTCATCAGAAATGACTCGCGTTTTCTTTTCGACTCGCGATAATCCAATCTCTAATTATCTAACACATTCCCTTTGTCCCTATTATTTCCTCGCATCCCTTCTCGTCTCAGTCGCCCTTTATATCACCATATAAAACATTCAATTTGCAAACAAGCAAACAAGCCAGCAAAATTAACAGAGATTTGTTATTATATAGCTAGATCTTTATTTGTATCAGCGAGTTGGATGCAATTCACTCCAGATCTAAAATGGAAGCCTCATATCCAATCCGTTGCTAACGTTGCTGGAAAAATTGTTGGATCATTCTACTGCTCCCAAAAATATCTGACTCCTGATGTGATCATCTACTTAGAGTCAGATGCGGTTGAAGATGTAGTAGAGCTGTCTCATCTGTGGGTAGGGGCGCTCATCGTACCCATTCTTGCCTTAACAGAATACAACATCAACTTCGCAATCTAGCGGATGAAGATCATTTCTGTCCTCTACATCCCCTTTCTCACAGAGGAGATGTTGCTAGTCTTTCTCTACTCTATCGCTATTTCTAGGAAGGTACTCGATGAAGCTTCAATCTTTTGTTCCGTCTTGCAGGACATTCAAAACAAAACCGGTCTTTCTACCATACATGAAAATAACTTGTCATTTATTCCTCCGTGTGCCTTGCTCAATACATAATTTCCATGAACAGAGTTTATTTCTACGAAGTTCCCATCTGTAGAACACATTATTACGCGATTAATACCTTTCAGTCTACAACATGGTCGTCTTAAAATCAGATATCAACAATTATATTCCCCATAAATGAATCTAAAATAGATATAAACATTCCCCATAATTAATCAAACTCTATTCATTCCATTCAACATCTTCTCAACTGAACATCCATCAATATCATTAACCTTTATGTTCGAGTGTCTTTTAGCCTTGATAAATGGTGACTCATTAGTTAAATAAAATACGGATACTATTTTCTATTATTTTACATTCTAAAGTACACTGTCAGTAATTCCACTTTCTCCATCCCTGTGCCTAAAACTAAACGAAACTTCCATGAGCAAAGTTTCTTTCCTAGAACTACCCGTCTGTGGAACTCGAAACCGCAGCGCTGCTTCCCAGCTGACTACAACATTGTCGTTTTCAAGTCTAATGTAAACAAATTATTGTTAAGCCGTCCTCCTAAATAATCAAACTCTGCCAAACGTTCACCACCATTACCGATCATCACGGTGTTGTCTCACCATCCACCTGACACTCATTAACCCTTATCCTCGAGTGGCCTTTTGAGCCTTGATAAGTGGTGACTCTTTAGTAAAAAATAGAATCTACATAAAAACTAAAAAGGGTATTCTTATGTAAAATTGTCCGGGGAAGACAATGAATGTGTCCTGAATCTCTAAGTGTCATCCTAAGGGAGCTATAGGGGCCAGGCCTCCCTTTAAACTTCTAATATATCCTATTTTGATGAAATTTTAATCATATCTATATGTTTTTTTCTGGAGAAGACAATGGAAGTGGTCTTTAATCTCTAAGTTCTTTCTTAAGGGAACTATTGGGGTCGAATCGCCTTTAAAATTTTAAATATATCCTTTTTTGATGACACTTATATCATACGTACAAAATTCTCCGGGGACGACAATGGAAGTGGTCCTGAATCTTTATATTCACCTCTATACGTCGTATCTTTACGTGATCCCCTAAAGGAGCTCTGACGGCAAACCCCCTTTAAAACTTCAAATACATATATCCGATTTTAATGAAATTCAAACCATATGTATAAGACATTGTACAGATATTTTTTTCAAAATTTCAGCTTCTTCAGACTATATTAGACATTTGAACATTCTCTTTACATAATAATCAAGTTTTAACGGAATTTATCGTATGTAAAAAAAAAATCTAAAGGTTAAATCATACTATTCAATAATTGGATAAGTAATTTTCGGAAAGAAAATGGCCGCCACAGGTAAACATTCATAGAATATGTAATCTATATGAAATCAGGATAATACAGAAAACATCATGACCAAGAATTGTGTGCATGCCGTTCCATGTTCGCATGAGAAAATATACAAAGGTGAGACATGCCCCCCACACACTAAAATTAAGGCTCTAAGAATATCGAAAAGCCGTAATACCTGAGTATATTAAAAAGTCGGATACGGCTGACTACATATGGATAGAAAAAGAAAACAATATGCTCTTGATTGACGAAGTAAAAATTATAGACAGTGAAGAACGGTAGAGAGTAAGAAGTCTCAGAAAAGCAGCGCATATGTTGGTCGACAATTGCCTCCTAAGTAGTTCTAGTATACAGGTCACTAGCTGTAACCCCTTGTGACTATTTTCTTTATGGGATATCTAAAAGAAAATGTTTCATGGCATCCTTGAAGTAGAAGATTTGAATGAAAGAATCCGAGAGGAAATCGCTGCAATTCCACTTCAGATGACAAGGGGTGACATGAAAAACTCCCGGGAATAGCTCCAGCAATGTATTGCCAACAATGACCGCCATCTGTCTAATGTCATTTTAAATCTAATTACAACAAATGTATTAAATTATATATATATTCAATTTTATATATACATTTCTACCCCCTTCCCACCGTTCTCCACTCTTATAACCTTAAGCCAAGTTTGCATGCTGATGATGATGATTTGTCGGTCTGGATCAATTTTTATCTTTTTTGGGGGAGGGGGGGGGGGGCATTTTTATTTTATTATGAATCGTGGTCCCTCCAAGGGGCACGAGAGAACCGAAACATGAATTGATTTGTGTAGGCCATTTTAAATGTTTGTAAAACATACATTTATAAATATTTATCTTGTATTGAGCACTTTTGAAAAATATTGGTTTTAAGTTCATTTTATTAATACATTTAAACTTGTTCCATATATATATATATATATATATATATATATATATATATATATATATATATATATATATATATATATATATATATAGTCGTAGTATAATGCATTTTATTATTTATTATTCTGACTTTTATACTTTGCGAATGTCCAAAGGATAATGATATCTGACTTCGCCCTCGAAGTCTTAAATATTTGAAGGGAATTATCTGAAAAGAAATCAACGCAAATTACACGGGGTGTCATAGGGGGGCTTCCGCAAACAACTTCACCAATGTATCGCCTACAATGATCGTCATTTCTCTGATATTATTTTTAAAAACAATAAAAAGAACTGTTTTGTACGTATTTTATAGATACCTAAGATCGTTGTGGCATTTTCTTTTATTAAAAAGTATGTCATCTTTGTCCCCCACTTTGCTATCAGAGACGTGTATGCGTATGTCTGTCAATACGTGTGTGTCTATCTGTTTGTTTTACGACAAATCAACCCTTTTTGGTGAATTTAATGTCGAATCTAGATATTTATCTAACAGTTTTCATGTTCTCGGTTTTTAGTATGGGAAAATATGTATTCGTGGTGTTTGCCGTAATAAGTTTTTCCTGATTTAAATCAGGATGATGACACGTACTACCCCTCCGGAGGAGAAGGGACTTATTCTCACTAATGGATCAACCATTATCAAGTTCAAAATCCACTTCAGGACTAGCGTTAATAAGATGGAATGATTGTCAGATGAAATATGAAGAACATTATGAGACGATTAGGAATGATGACTTGGATATACCAAGTTCGAATACTTGTGGACATACTTCATAGCAGTAAGGTATTGACATTCGATTTGAGCACGATCATGTTGCAATATGCAGAGAAACAGTTCCATGGTAATGTGTTCCAGAAACGGGAAGTCATTGTGAAGAAGCTCAGTTTGTGAAAACTTGGCCTGGCGCTAGATATACGAGGGAAGAAAGGAAAAGTTTTTAAGAGTAGTGGTAACCGATGGGGTTACTCCACACTCCCAAATGCTCCCAAATTAGGGATTCATCACCAGAAGTAGTTTTGTGTCATACGTGTGTATCTCTGTCAATCTACGTCGGGGAAGAAGCTGTTTAAGCATTATGACCGCGGGATCAAATCGAGTAGCGTCTATTGTATTCGATTACACTCGTTTACATTGTAATATTGTATTTAGATGAGATAGTTCTCTATAGTGATGTAGTAAAGCGAAGGCGAAGTTCAGGTGAGGGAAAAAATCTAGTCCTTACTCCATAGACAAATAGATTCATTAGTAAGCTCTCTAGTTCCTCCTCAGAAATGAAAGACGCAACTATTTGTTTTTTTATAAGTTAACGAAATTATTTATTTTTATAAGAATAGAGCACATAAGAATATGACATACCTTTTACATTTTCTACCCGGTAATCATAGTTGTTTATTGTGCAACCTAGATGGCATTTTGAGATTACTTCTTTCCTGTCTTGTTGCTGAGTTTTAGTTTCTGAGTTCTCATTTATGGTGAGTTCTTTTATCATAACGTGACAAACACACGAGAGGCAACTCTGTTAAGATCAGATCCTCCTGCTACAGGGGCTTTGTTTAAAACTTACATAATTGAGCGGTAGCAAGTTTGTAGACATTAACTTAGGATCCTAAATTGGATACTTTTTTCCACGAAATAAAACCGTATTCGTAAAAATAATGGTGCGGTTTATTAATTTCATTCAGCTGTAGTTAGATGATATATTTCTGTATGTGATGTAGTAAAGTGAAGGCCCGTTCAGCTTAAGGAAATAATCATGTTCTCATTCGATAGACAAATAGATTCACGAGTCTACTCTCTATTTCCACTTCGGAAATATAAGACGCAACTACTTATTATTATAAGTTATTGAACTGATTTATTTTATAAGAAAATAAAACAATAATATGACATACATTTTACACTTTTTTCCCTGTTATTAAACTTGTTCTAAATCATTGTGAAACCTAAACGCCATTTTGAGGACATTTTAGGAGTTCATTCACTTGCGTCTTTCATATCTCATTACCGGATTCTCGTTTCTGAGTTCTCGTTGCTCAGTTCTCGTTGCTGTGTTTTCGTTGCCAGTGTGATTTTTATTGTAACGTGACAAAAGCACGGGAGGCGACTCTGTTACGCTCGACACTTCCCGCAAGAATATAACTGTAGAAGGCATGAACATCGCTCCCTAGATATAGGTAAAAATAGCAACTTTTGTTCAAGGAATCATATACACCAGTTTCGGCATATACAGCACAATCACGTTGATGCACCGGTTTTCCTTAGATCATCGAAGTTAAGCGACGGTGAGCCTTGCCAGTACTAGGTGCTGTGTATGGAAGGACAGCGACCAAAGAAATTCACAGCAAGAACTCGTAAACAATGAAAAAAGAGTTTCCTTTCTTCCTCCATGTATCTTACGTCAAGCGGAATTCCCATGAAAAGAGCTTCTTTGCAGAGGCTTCCAGCGTGTGGAACACGTTGCCGCGGGACTGCTTCCTTGCTGATTATAACTTGGTCGTCTTCAAAGTAATCAAAGGCAGTTCACACCATTAATTAATGTTAATACTCCCATAATATTCCTTATCTTTCCCGTCTCATTAACACTTATCTTCGAGTGGCTTTTGACCTTGATAAGCCGTGACCCTGATAGAAAAAACAAAATTACAATAAAAAAAACCTCTCTGCAAAGAAATACAGCCCTGAAGTTACCTTTAGAAAGTACGTCAGTATAATATGCTAACCCACACACGGGGTGGCACAACCGAATAATTGCTTCCTGGGTGGAAGTTTTGTCCTCAAACATGTGTACACATGGATGGAGATTCGGCATTAAATACCAAAAAGGGGATGATATGCTGCCAAACAGGCAAATCAAAGCCAGGCAATTCGTAACGTAATAGGTTTTGTTATCAGAGAATATTTCGTCGTCAGATGATAGTGTTTTGTCGTAAATTACGACACTTTTATGTGCGTTCCCTTGAATAAGTTTACGGCTGCATTCAGATTGGAAAAATAAACTAAAATATGTACAAGTAGAATGTTTGTTCTATATTTTTATTTTCACATTTTCTTTTAATGTAAATGTTTGAAAGCAATAAACTTGATAAAGGTTGCTGATCTGGAGCAGCCATACTTGTCGACCAATTTTAGGGGGGTCAATGTTAGTGTCGATTTTTATTTGCTCGAGGAGGGAGATATGTCCAACTGTGTGACTAAATGAAAACTGGCATTTTTATTCCAGGGATTTCGGTAATTCCGAGATTTAAGACTGAAACAGGACACTTATCGAAATCTGATAAAACGGATTAATAGTACAGTGTAATAATATTAATAATAATAATAATAATAATAATAATAATAATAATAATAATAATAATAATAATAATAATAATGATAATGATAATGATAATGATAATAATGATAATAATAAATAATGATAATAATAATGGTAATAATAATGATAATAATAATAATAAAAATGATAATAATAATGATGATAATAATAATAATGATAATAATAATAATGATAATGATAATGATAATAATAATGATGATAATAATAATAATGATAATAATAATGGTAATAATAATGATAATAATAATAATAATGATAATAATAATCAGAAACTGTACTAGAAAACGAAAAACACAAAATCATATGGGATATGAATGTACAAACAGACAAACCCATAACAGCAAGGAGACCGGATATGATAATAATCAGCAAGAAAGAAAAATCCTGCAAAATCGTAGACTTTGCCGTTCCAGCGGACCACAGAGTGAGGATCAAAGAGACGGAAAAAAGAAACAAATATACTGAACTTGCCAGAGAATTGAAAGGAATATGGAACATGAAGAAAGTCAGTATAACACCAATAATCATAGGAGCACTAGGAACAGTCCCCAAAAGCATGGAGAAAAGACTAGGAGAAATAGGAATCAAAGGGATAACTGAGACCATACAAAGGACAGTAATGATCAAAACAGCTACAATCCTGAGAAATGTCCTCGAATGCGGAAACCAACCCACATAAGCAACGAATGGAGAACAAACACATGGAAGCACAAGAAAACAGAACCGGGGAAAATACAACCACACGAGAGAGGCGCAAGCATAGGCTGACACCACGAAAATTATGGACAGAGGGTCGAGGAGGGAAAGCGCAAACCAGACCTCCACTGGAAGAGCGCGGACAGCTCTGGGACATTGGGGAGGCTTGTTGCCACTCGGGCCCCAGAGGGGACCAATGGCCCTTATCAGCGGGAAATCGATGGTAGGTGGCTGTTGCGATACCACAAGGTCATCAGCGGTGATGAGCGAAAAGAAGTGGAGCATACTGGAAGTCTGAGGAGACTTGTTGTCACTCAGACTCCAGGGAATACTACAACTTGTTGGCAGTGGGCGATCACTGACGATGACAAGTGTGATAACACTTAGTGAGTAAATAATAATAATAATAAAAATGATTATGATGATAATAATAATAATAATTATAATAATAATGATAATGATAATAATTATAATAATAATACTCTCTAAAACAAAGACCAATGTGTATTTATTTGTATACTAGCAGGCTTCCCCACTCGCTATCGATTCACAATTTAATCCCTATTCATTACTTGAAATCATTGAAACGAAACTAATCGATAAGAAAAAGACTACAAAACTCACTTTCTCTTTATATGTCTCCCCCTTTCTCTCTCTCTCTCTCTCTCTCTGTCTCTCTCCTTTCTTTCTATTCTACTACTACTAATAATAATAATAATAATAATAATAATAATAATAATAATAATAATAAATCAGGAATGAAAAAAAACTATAAAATATAGAAAGAAATGGACCACAAAGGAGAACAGACTAGTAATTGAATGCTACTACAAAAGTCGCCATCCCACAGAAAGAAGCTACCGGAAACGAATGAAAGATCTATGGGGCACTGCTACTGGCTACTATACAACGGAACAAAGGATAGCAGACCAAGCAAAACAGATCCCCAAGAAAGGATGGTTCTCGGAGATGTAACTGACGGAAATCAAACAAAAGAGCGGAACAGAGCAAGAAAGTTCACCCAACGAAACCCCCCAAGAAGAAGACAGACAAAACATAAACCCAGTAACGGAAGAGGTCGAAGACTACGAAATCACAGAACTCACCGAAGTAGAACTCACCGAAGAAGCAAGAGAAGTGGAAAACATCAAACAATACATGTCTGAGAACAAAACAAATCTCGCATCTCTAAGGAACGAAGATTGGAAGAAGGTAAAAGTTGAAACAACGACAGTAAACAAGGTACTCGCGTACATTCCAACAGACACTATCACAGACCTAAACCACTTGATATATGCGGGGACAAAATCAGTGAGTATGAAACTAAAAAAAGAAAAAAAGCCTGTCCAAAAGAATGGATTGACAAAACCTGGATGGGAAATCAGACTGGAAACCCAGATAACCAAACTCCGAAAAGAAGCTAACACCGTAAACAGTATAAAAGAGAATAGGAAAGGATGCCAAAAAAGGAATGACCCGAAGCAACTACAGACCAATAACCTGTTTACCAACAGTGTGTAAAATCCTGACGGCACAACTGAGAGAACAAATCTACCAGTCCCTAAACAAACGTGGACTACTCCCCGAAGAACAAAAAGGATGCCGTAATGGGTAAAGAAGGACGCATGACTTCCTATACATCGATCAAAAGGTCCTGAGGGAGGTAAAAAACAAAAAAGAACATATCCATGGTATGGATTGACTACAAAAAAGCTTACGAAAGAATCCCTCAAGCATGGATAATTGAATGTTTGAAAAAATACAAAATACCCGAAAGGATGATTAATCTTATTAAAAAAGTAATGAGAACATGGAGACTAGAACTGACAGCCGGAGGACAACACCTGACTGAGATAAAGATACAGAGAGGCTAGTAACAGTAAAAACATATGGCAGTAGCACTAATAAGATACTCTGGACCATTCATAGGCTGGACCAAAGCGGAACTCAAGCATCTTGACCAGAGGACTAGTAAATTAATGACCATGCACAACGCACTACATCCAAAAGACGATCCGAACAGACACTACATGAAAAGAAACGAAAGGGGAAGAGGACTGATAAGTATAGAAGATGTGTGGAAGACTTTTAAAAAGAGCTAGAGAAATGCATAACTCAAAACACGGAAATCATTATCACCGCAGCAAGAGACACCGTGCCAACGAGCAACTCGGGAAACACCGAAACCATCAACAAAAAGACAAGAAAAGAAAAGTGGAAAGAAAAACAACTGCATGGACGCTTCAGAAGACTGACAAGAGAAGAAACCAACGGAAATAGTTGGACATGGCTAAGAAAAAGACACTTTAACAGAGAACGGAATCTTTACTGATCGCTGCACAGAACAATGCAATTAGGACAAACTCCATTAAAACTAATATAGATAAAACCCAGGAAAACAGTAAATGCAGACTGTGTGGACAAAGCGACGAAACAGTAAATCATATAATAAGTGAATGTAGCAAACTAGTCCAAAAAGGATACAAGAACAGACATGACTGTGTGGGGAAAGCAGTACACCGAGAACTGTGCAAACAATTGAATTTCGAATACGCAGACAAATGGTACAAACATAAACCAGAAACAGTGCTGGAAAACGAAAAACACAAAATCATCTGGGATATGGATATACAAACAGACAAACTCATACAAGCAAGGAGACCGGATGTTATAATAATCAACAAGATGGAAAAATCTTACAAAATCGTAGACTTCGCCATTCCAGCAGACAACAGAGTTAAGATAAAAGAAACGGATAAACGAAGCAAATACACGGAACTAGCCAGAGAATTGAAAGGAATATGGAGCATGAAGACCGATAATCGTAGGAGCACTAGGAACAATAAAAAAACTGGAAATAAGACTGGGAGAAATTGGAATGAAAGGGATCATTGGAACTATACAAAGGACGGCAATGATCAAAACAACTACAATCTTAAGAAAAATCATCGAATGCGGAAACCAACCCGCATAAGCTACGAAGGGTCACATGGAATCTACTACGGGAAGAAAACAAAACCACAGAAAGAACACATCACAAACAAAGGAACAGAAAATGCAAAGAAACATCAATTTATAAGCTCATCCCCAATAAATTACACCGGCCTAAACTGACACGACACAAAAATGAACCAATGAACAGAAATAGCAAGAAACGCCATCAGCTCCCCGCCCCTCACCACCAAAAAAAATGGTACCTGCCTAGGCTGACACCACACAAAATATTTGCATAGGGTCAAGGAGGATGAGAAGACCGAGGAGGGACAGTAGAAAACAGACCTGCACTGCAAGTGCAGAGACTGCTGGGACCTTGGGGAGGTTTATTGCCACCCAAATCACAGAGAAGACCAATGGTTCTTACCAGCGAGAAATCAATGGTAACCGGCTGTTGTGATACTGCAAGTTTATTTGCGGTGGCTATCGAAAAGAAGTGGAGAATACTGGAAATCTGGGGAGACTTGTTGTCAACCAGACTTTAGGAAATACCACCGGTTGTCAGTGAGCAATCACTGATGACCTGTGTGAGAACTCCTAGTGAGTACATAATAACAATAATCATTATAATAACAACGTACTACACCAAAAAGACGATACGGACAGACTTTACATGAGAAGAAACGAAGAAGGAAGAGGACTGGTAAGTATAGAAGACTGTGTGGAAGACACAAAAAAAAGCTGGAGAAATACATAACTCAGAACACTGCAGCGAGAGACACTGTGTCAACGAGCAACTTGGAAAACACCGAAACCAAAAACAATACGACCAGAAAAAAAAGTGGGAAGAAAAACAACTACATGGACGCTTCAGAAGACTGGCATGAGAAGACACCAACGAAAATAACTGGGCATTGCTAAGAAAAGGACACTTGAACAGAAAAACGGAATCTTTACTGATGGATGCACAGAACAATGCGATTAGGACAAACTGCATTAAAGCTAAAATAGATAAAACACAGGAAAACAGTAAATGCAGCCTATGTGGACAAAGAGACGAAACAGTAAATCATATAATAAGTGAATGCAGCAAACTAGTCTAAAAAGAATACAAGAACAGACATGACTGCGTGGGGAAAACAGTACACCGGGAACTGTGCAAACAATTGAATTGTGAATATTCAGTCAAATTGTACAAACATAAACCAGAAACAGTACTGGAAAACGAAAAGCACAAAATCATCTCGGGTATAATGTACAAACATACAAACTCATACAAGAAAGGAGACCGGATGTTATAAGAATCTACAAAAAGGAAAAATCGTGCAAAATCGTAGACTTCGCCGTTCCAGCAGTCCACAAAGTGAAGATCAAAGAGACAGAAACACGAAGCAAATACACGGCACTAGCAAGAAAACTGAAATGGGTATGAAGCATGAAGAAAGTCAGTATAATACCAATAATCGTAAGAGCACTAGGAACAGTCCCAAAAATTCTGGAGAAAAGACTGGGAGAAATTGGAATCAAAGGGATCATTTGGACCATAAAAAATGGCACTGATCAAAACAGCTGTAATCTTAAGAAAAATCATCGAATGCGGAAACCAACTGTCATAAGCTACGAAGGGTAATCAGTCACATGGAATTTACAACAGGAAGAAAACAAAACCACATGAAGAACACAATATCACGAACCAGGGAACTAAAACTGCCAGAAACACTACATCATAAGCTGCAATCTCCAATAAACTACACTGGCATCAGCTGACACCACACAAAAATGAACCAATGAACAGAAATTGCTAAAAACATTATAACCTGACCCCCCCCCCCCCCAAAAAAAAGAAGAAATGCTGACACCACACAAAATATTTGTAGAGAGTCAAGGAAGACGAGAAGACCGACGAGGAACAGCACAAAGTAGACCTCCACTAAAAGAGTGCAGAGAGTGCTGGAACCTTGATGAGGCTTATTGCCACCCCCCCCCCCCCAGAGGAGGCCAATGTTTCTTACCAGCGTAAAAATCAATGGTAAGCGGTTGTTGCGATACCGTAAGATTATTTGCGCTAGTTATCAATAAGACGTGAAGAATACTGGAATCTGGGGAGGCGTGTTGTCACTCAGACTCCAGGGAACACCACCGGTTGTTGTCGGTGAGTACAAATAATAATGACATGTTTCGTTTGTTGTTGTTCTTGAATGTGCACTCGAGTAGAAATTAACTGAAAAAGTTTAAATTTTAAAAGTTTAAATTTTAAATGTTTAGATTTGAAAAATAGGAAAAAGAAAGCTAAGCATTATCACTTCGTAGTTTTGAAGGGCACAGTTAGAGACGAGATACCCAACAGGTTAAAAGACTAGATTGGTAATTATAAGATTTTCAAATGTTAAACTAGTAACTCATTCCTGTTTGAAATTCATTCTCCAAAGATCCCTAAAATCCCCATACCAAAGTGTAAAAATTTAAACGGATATTCAGTTAAATATAATACAAAGTCCTCATGACGATCTCATGTTTCAATTTGTCATGGAAATATGAGAGGGGAATCTATCGTCTTTTTTAGAAGATAGAAGCTTAGAACTTACATTAAGTAGATACTTATATATATATATATATATATATATATATATATATATATATATATATATATATATATATATATATATATATATATATATATATATGTGTGTGTGTGTGTGTAAATTATAACTAAAAGGTAAACTTTTAGAGAGTTGGACCTATTGTGAAATAAGGAAAGCTCAATATACTGCATAGAGCAAAAATATGGTAAGTCAATGAAAATTGATTAGACCTGCAAATGGAAGCAAATCAATATCTTCAGTTGTTCAAAACAAGGATCAGTTTAGTTAATAAAAACCATTTATTTTTCTTCTCTTTCATTCTCTAAACCAGGCTTTTCAAAGATTAAAATCTTATCAGAGGAAAAATTATGATTGATAAGTTGACAGGATAGGACTGTCAAAGTTCTAAATTTGAAAGAGTTTTTTTTTTAATTTTAAAGTTCAAACAGGTATGAGAATCGCCAATAACGAAATCCAAAAAAGCGTGCTCCTTGTTTTGTACAACTGAAGTTATTGATTTGCTTCCATTTGCAGGTCTAATCAATTTTCATTGATTTACCATATATATATATATATATATATATATATATATATATATATATATATATATATATATATATATATATATATATATACAGGGTGGTGCAAAAGTCGCGCATTGGTTTGTTTAGGTGATATAAACTCCAACATTTCAAGTGATTTACTAGGCTTTTCTGATAAATAATACATTTACTTGGTAATTTTGTTGCAGTAGGTTTTTAAAATAATATCCTTTAAATGGGCACCATTTTCGGCCTCACAATGACGGGCTCTAGTTAGGGTATTTTCCATTACAGTCCTTAGAATAACTGGCTCTAGTTCTTGGATTTCATGTCTGATGTTGTTTTTAAGCTCTTGAATCGTTGTAGGCTTGTTCACATATACCCTTTCCTGAAAATAACCCCAAAGGAAAAAGTCAGGGCTGTTAAATCCGGTGAACGTGAAGGCCAGTTAAAATCAGAAAATCTGCTAATTAAGCGCTCGCCAAACAATCCCCTTAAGAGCGCCATACTTTGTCGGGCAGTGTGGGCAGTAGGTCCATCTTGTTGAAACCACATTGCTGGGTTGCCCTGAACAGCTGGGCTTAAAAAATTTCAATCATTTGTTGATATCGCTGTGCAGTTATCGTCACCGCGACACCTTCTCGTCTTCAAAGAAATATGGACCGATCACTCTTTCGGAGGTAACACCACACCATACGGTACATTTTAGTGGATGTAATTCACGCTGATGAACGGTTCTTGGATTTTCAATGGCCCATATTCTGCAGTTTTGCTTATTTACGAACCCGTTCAGATGAAAATGGGCTTTGTCGCTCATTATCAGCTTATGGATGAACTCATTTTGCTCTCTGGCTAATTGCTGAATGTGAACAGCATGAGCTACGCGTGATTGCAAATCTGTGGGTTGTAATGGCTGTACCAATTGAATTCTGTATGGAAACAGATGCAATTCACGCAAAATTATTTGAAGTGACCTTCTGGACATTCCAATCTGAGTGGCTCGTCTTCGAGTTAAGGTGTCTGGATTTTCAGCAATGCTATCTTCAACGAGTGCTACATTTTCCGCTGTCCGTACTGAACGTGGTCTGCCAGATCGTGGAAGATAACTGACGTAACCCTGCTGCCGAAATCGGGCCACAAGACGATCAATTGTGGTCTGACTGGGAGATTGTCTGACATTATAATGCCGACGATAGGCTCTTTGGGTTAAAGGTAATTGAACGATGGTTTCCGAAGTAAAGTTCAGTAATTTTGGTTCGTTGTTCAGTGCTATATTTTTCCATGATAAATTATCAATGTTTATATCTGTAATATCCTGAAAAATAAGGAGAAAATTTGATTAAATGTGAAAGTTGTTACTGATTCAAACTAATGCGTGACTTTTGTGCCACCCTGTATATATATATATATATATATATATATATATATATATATATATATATATATATATATATATATTCATTAACTGTCTTATCTGTTGTAATTGTCCATTGATGTGTGTGTAATAGCGCACCTTGTCTCTCATGAAAATGAGAGATAAACGCTATCCCTGTGACAGGATCACAGGTAAAATAAGAATGGGTTATGGTGTTGCCACAAACACTGAACCATTTAAAATGTCTATAAATATAAATAAACGCTGTGGAACTCAGAAAAAAATATGAGTATCATGATCGGCAGGTGCTATCTCGTTGGCCAACATGGGGACCCGGTCGGCATCCTGCGAATCTTGGCTCCTCTAAGTACAGGAACAAGAAGATCACAGACCAAAACAGATAAGTAACCTCTCTAATCCCAGGTACGACACGAACAGTGATCAAGCACAAAAAAGCAAAAATGAACAGAACAACAAACCAAAAGGTCATAGAAAGAAATCGACCACAAAGGAGAATCGACTGGTAATGGAATAGTACTACAGAAGCAAATTCAAACAAAAAGGCTTCCGGAAACGAATGAAACATCTATGGGGCATATCTACTGACTACCAGACAACGTAACAAATGATTGCAGATCAAGCAAGACAGATTCTTAAGAGGTGGTTCTCAGAACTAGAACTAATGGAAATCCAACAAAACATAAACGGTCTAAAAGATCAAGAAACTCCCCCTAGTGAAAACGATCAGGAAGACGACTGGCAAAATATTAACACTGAAACCGAGAAGACTGAAGACGACGAAATCTCAGAATTCACTGAGGATGAAACAAGAGTAGTTAAAAACGTCAAACGGTTTATGAACGAGGACAAACAAAACTCCTATCCCTAAGGAGCAAAGATTGGAACAAATTAAAATTAGAAACAGAAAAGATAAACAGACTACTCCCCCATACATCTTAACAGACCTAAATTATTCAGGGGCAAAATCGGTTAGCATGAAACTAAAACTAAAAACAAAAACTGGCCAAAAGAATGGGAAATAAGACTAGAAAACAAGATCACCAAACTTCGAAAAGAAGCTAAAAGAGTAAATAAGATGAAAGAGAATAGGTAACGATTGAAGAGGGGAAATCTGACTCACAGCGACAGACTTAATAAGAGAACTGGAGAATTAAAACAAAAGATAACAGCAAATGAAGGAAGACTGAGACGATACAGATAGAAATCGGAATAGTACAAACAAATCAGGGCCTTTGAAAATAATGTAAGACAGTTTTATCAAAACGTAAACGGAAAAATAAAAAAAGAACAGAACAAAACAAAACACTTTTGGGGCCATATATGGGGGCAATCTCAAGGCCACAACATAAATGCTAAATGGCTGAAAAACATAAAAGAAGAACGTCAGGAAATTCAAGAAGGAATAGAAACAGACATTAATGAAGAAACGTTCAAGACAACCATTAGGAAAATTTCAACTGGAAAGCGCCAAACCACGATAGAATACATGCATACTGGTTTAAAACATGGAAGATGGAAGACAAACACACACACTGAGAGGATGTATGCGCAAAACAGATGTACCAGAATTATCAAAGGAAGAACTACGTTAATACAGAAAGACGCCGAGAAGGAAACAATCCAAACTAACTAAAGACCAATAACCTGTTTACTAACCATGAGGAAAATATTAACGGTACAACTGAGAGAACAGATCTACCACTCCCTTAACAATCGTGGAATACTCGCCGAGGAACAAAAAGGGTGTCGGAAAGGAAAAAGAGGAACGCACAACCTGTTATAAATAGAGCAAAGGAACCTGAAAATAGTAAAAAGCAGAAAAAAAGAACATCTCCATGGATTCAACACAAGAAAGACTACGACAGAATCCCTCAAGCATGGATAATTGCATGCTTAAGAATGTACAAGATATCCGACAAGATTATTAATATTATTAAGAAATCAATGGGAACATGGGGCCTAGAACTGACAGCTGCAGAACAACACCTGGCTTAGATAATAATACAGAGCGGCATCTTCTGCGGCGACTATTTGTCACCACTACTGTTCATCATAGCCCTGATACCACTCAACTACATAATTAGGAAGTGTGATGCCGGATACAAGTTTCCAGATACAAAACAAAGAATAAACCACCTCATTTATATGGACGACCTGGAGGTATTTGCAAACAAAAAAAAAACAAACAAGAACAGAAAAAGCTGATAAACACGACCAGAATCTTCAGGCAGGACATTCAAATGGAATTCGGAATGGAAAAATGAGCACTGCGAGAGATCCAAAGGGGAAAACTGGAGACGACAGGAGATGAGGGCACTTGGCGAGCATGATACATACAAATATTTGGGAGTTCTGGAAACAGGCACCATCAAATCTACAGAAATGAAAGAAAAGATCGGGAAAGAATACCTTAAAAAGAACTAGGAAACTCTTAGAAATAAATCTAGTAAAAAGGAATAAACACCTGGGAGTATCACTAATAAGATACAACCCTCTCTTATTTATTTAATTCTTTTATGGACTCTTATATGTTATTAGCGCAAAGGGTGGAATTGCTGTAATGTACTGTTTATAGCTAATTTCATTTAAATAAAACATAGTATTAAGCCGCCTAGTTAATAATACGTGTATTTTAATTCTTTTCCATTTACTGGCGTAAATGGAAAAGAATTAAAATACACGTAAAAATGGTAAGACTCACAGAATTTTCTCTCAATTAAGATAAACCTAGATTTTGCACCCTTAGTTTATACGGCATCTAACGACTATCTTTAAACTTACCTTTTTACTGAACGTGTAGAGGAAAAAGCAATATAAGAAATAATGACAATGTCGATCGATACAGAAATTAATTCAAGACAGAGATTGAATTCTGAGAAATAGCCGAATATACAATAACTAGTAAGAAACTAGTGATGACCCTGAAAAGAAAAGGCGTATTTGATATGAGTGGTGGCTCGTGAAGAAGGGACGAGTTTAGCAGTAACTGGGCAATCGGAATTTGTTGCCGGTAGAAAGGCGAAATGGATTCACGCAATTGAAAGTCTTGCGCAGACTGTGTCGAATATTTCTTGGGCTAATCTGAAGTATCACCTAGGTAGCTCCCAGCACATGGCGCTAATTATCCAACGTCTATTTTGTTAAGGTATGAAAGTTTGTATTTTCTGAGCTTTCGATTGGCTGAAATCAATTTTTTGTATTAAGATTTTTATCCAATTAACAATTGATATTTTAACAAATAAATATTATTTTTTGTTGCTGATTGGACCAGGTCCACGGTATTCTCCTTTTGGATCGATATTTGTCGAGGAGAAAAATCGAAATGTTTGGAATATTACAAGATATAAGAAAAGTATAACTGTCTATTTTAAAGCTTGACATCCTTAATAGCCAATATAAAGTAATAAATTTAAAAAAACGTCGCCAGAATCAAATATCGATTTGTCAAACGCAATACAATTTAGAATCCGATCAACTTTTCTTTATATATTAAGGCGGGTATTCTGCTAGTTTAAAATCTTGCGAGCAAAACAGTGGAACAAAACGATCCATTGGTGGTTTGGGTTTGTCTTGCGGCATATCAACCTTTTTTTAATCATTAAATGACGAAACACAATACATCTTCCAAATGATTGATTCATTGATTTGGTGCATCTCTTTTACAGCATATAACCCCCTTTTAATGCTTAAATATAGAATCCGAAGATGGACTACTGCTGCCACATCTGTCCTTTCTTTGCAGAGTACAAAAGTCGAATTTGAAATGGTGTGGGGGATACTCACTTTTCTTTCCTATATTCCTTTTCTCATCGAACGAGTGTTGCTAGTCTCTCTCTACTCTATCGTTATTTACATGGAAAGTGCTCGACTAAGTTGCAATCTCTGGTCCCTCCTCTAAGACATATATTGCAATTACTCGCATTCTTAGCAAAACGGGAAAAGACTTTTCTTTCTTTCCCCGGGCGAAATTTCCAATGACAGAGTTTTTTCCAAGGCCTTCCCGCCTGTGGAATACATTACTGCGGGACTGCTTCCCTGCTTATTACAATAGTGTCGTCTTGAAATTGAATCTCACCAAATAATTGCCATAATTTCATAAGTAATCAAGCTTTATTTACCCCAACAAGGCACATTGCCACTGAGACGTAAGGGGCTACTGTGAATTTATGGGCATACATACAGGGGCATCCTAAGTGGGGAGTTGGGCAGCGAGATGTTTGTTCACATTACATTTAAATTTCTGCATGTTGGTACAGTCAGGGAAACAAAGAGCAGAGAGGGAATTTCAAAGTCTAGCAATTCGAGGGAAGAAACTATTAGAGTAGAAAGCCTTTCGGCATCTGGGGGCATCTACAGTGAAGAGGTGAGATTTTGCTGATTGTCGGGTCGGTCGGAGGTCATACTAATGATTGTTCCTCATCTTCCACCTGAAACTCATTCCCATTTCCTAACCCCTTATCCTCGAGCGGCTCTTGGCATTGATAATTGGTGACTCATAAGTAAAAAATAAACAAAAATAATACATTTTATCAAGTGACTTAACTCCTGACTATTTCAAATATCCCCCTCTCCCCTAACACGCGATCCTGCTTGATAAATCAGAGTCTTCCGTATCTCTCAGCCCTCCACTCCGTCACTGTGTAACAACAGTCTCGTCATATAACTGTTTTTGCGCTGCCCTCATGGCCGTGCGGCGTGAGTGACGAAAAGGCGTGTTTTAGTGGCCTCCTATCAAAGTATAAAAATGTGGCGAAGAGGGAAGCAAGTTCTTTTTTTGTTGCTTGTCTTTTTTAAATAGCGATCTTTGTTTTCGGCGGTTGTGTGGCCGTTGCTATGGCAACAAACCAAAATATACATAAAGCGTAGGCTTTAGTTTGTAACTTAGAGTCTGCATTTGTAGATATAAAGGAAGGTATATACACTAGCCGACTCGTGCCCCGACGTTACTCGGGAAAGTAGATTAACTCAAGAAAGTAGATTAACTCAAGAAAGTACATGCCCCAAACTTGAACTAGTAAATATTATTACTACTAATAACGATAAAAGTTGCTAACAATAATAGATTATATTGAAGCGGTTAGTTTTTAAAATGTCTGCCAAATTTTAACGATTAGTTTTTTCTGAGTTTGCAAGCGATGACTGGGCAAAATAATCCACCTCATTAATTTGTTGTCTGAATTTTGCGGTTTATTTTTAGTTTGCAAATATTAATTCGTTTTCTGATTTTTGCGGATTTCTATTTTATTTTTATTTTTATTTTTCAAATATCTCAAATTAAGATTACCGTTTTTCAGCAATGAAAACAAAACTCTTTTAACTCTACAACTAACCATAAGTTCTGTTGGCCACTACTCTCCTTCTTTTTCCATTCGTTCAGAGGTTGGGGGAGGGCATCCGCACTTAGAGTTAGTAGTAAGGTTAAGGAGGAGTATCTTTTTTTGTTTTGTAAAAAAGAAATAATAAAATCAAACAATGAAATTGAAATATTCTTTAAAGTAAACGTCATAATAATATTGTGGCCATTGAATATAGAATCGCCGAAGAAATTGTCCTTTATACGACGGATAATTTGCATGGTGGACTTATGAGTCAAAATCATAAAACAATTTAGTACTTTCAAAGAAAAAAAAAGAAATCCGCAAAAATTCAGCAAACAAATTAATAAGGTGGATTACTTAGCCTTGTTATCGTTTGCAAAGCCAGACAAAACTAATCGCTAAAATTTGGCACCCATTTTCTTAAGCTACTCGTTTCAATATAACTTGATGATGATGATGATGATGATGATGATGATGATGATGATGGTGATGATGGTGATGATGATGATGATGATGATGATGATGATGATGATGATGATGATGATGATGATGATGATGATGATGATGATGATGATGAAAACAACTGAAATCTTAAGGAAAATTCTCGAATACAGAAATCAACCTACATAAACTACGAATGCTAAAGAAGGGACAATAGAAATAGAACAAAAACTGCCACCTCCCCAAAAACACAATGTGATGGCATCAGCCTCGGCTTATAATACTACACCAAATAGTCCTGAAGGGTCAAGGAGGATGGGAAGACCGAGGAGGGAGAGCACTAATTAGACCTCCACTGGAAGAGTGCGGAGAGTACTGACACCTTGGGAAGGCTTATTGCCACCCAAATCCCAGAGAAGACCAATGGTCGTTGCCAGCGAGAAATCAATGGTAAGTCGCTGTTGTGATAACGCAAAGTCATTTGCAAGGGTTATCGTAAGAGGTGGAGAGTACTGGAAATCTGGGTAGACTTGTTGTCACTCAGACTCCAGGAAACACTATCGGTGATTATCAGTGAGCAATCACTGATGATGACCTGTGTTAGAGCTCCGAGTCAGTACATAGAAATAATAACTGTCCAGTGGCAATATAAATACTACAACAACTCCTCATCCTCCTCATCCTCCTCCTACTACTACTACTACTACTATTACTACTACTACTACTACTACTACTACTAATAATAATAATAATAATAATAATAATAATAATAATAATAATAATAACGATGACGACCACCAACAACAACGAGAACAATCAACAAAAAATGACGAACACAAAAAAAGAGTATGCTAAGAGTACAAATAAACTGTTTGCGTGATTAGAAAAAAGGTAACATTTTCAAGGAATTCAGTTTAATTTTGTATGTTATATCGGCACTTAAGCAGAAATGTTCTGGATTATTGCAGAATAGCAGATTTTCTTGCGCAATTACGCGGGAACACTTTCCAAAGCCTGACGAAAATAGGACAGTGGTTAAGGTTACTTTTTAATTGAACTTTCCAGCGATATGTTTAGTTGTTTTGTTTTTAATTTCAGTCATTTGTGTAGGAATTAATCAACGTGTTATCTGACCTTGATCTGAAGCTGGACAGGCCTGGAACTTGGGGATCATTTTTTGTTAAATTTATATGAGAAACTGATCCCCCAATGTAAATTCTAAAATAATTGTTGCTTGTTTTCGCCAGATTTTTTAAGGTGTTCACAAGTTACACTTAAAAAATTAGCAATAGTCATTAAACAATTTCAAACTGCAATGTTTTAAAGGTAAATGTCTTTGAAATAATGCGCTTTTTTAACATCAACAAGCGAGCAAGTCAGCAACTACTTACAAAATGTGAGGTCTAGAAATGAAGTAATATAGCGCATCAGACATCAGACCATAGCATTTCCCTTCTGAAAGGAGGGGGTAAGACCTGGAAAGATGGCCATACTAAGTAATATTTACGCATGAATATGAAATGTAATCAAATAGAAGTAATCAAAATCTAATCGAATGGAGTCGTCATTTCTTAATAGCTCAACGTAGTCTCTAATATGTTCATTAATACATATTCGGACAATCCGTTATCCCATATTCTGGAAAAAGATGGCAACGGTAAGCTGAAAAGGTATAAATCTGAATAAATAGTTAATGTTCTTGATGTCACAGGAATAATAGTATTAGAAGAATGGTATAGGAAAATTAAATAAAAAGACATGAATATTCAGAGAATTGTCGTGTGTACTAGGAATAACAGACCGTGTATTTAACATCCAATCCGATATCTCTTTATTCCGCCAATCTATAATGTGTACAAAAAAGTATATGGAATATACAGACAGAAAGCGCGATAGAATGAAAGTATATTTATAGCGTAAAATAAGTTGAAAATAAGTTGAAAATGTATATTAGGTTACAGAGAAAAATAGTCACGTGAAAATGAAAGACAAACGGTGTTTATGCAAAAATATAATCCCATGAACAACATCCCCGGTGATTATAGGGGCTTTGAGAGTGCATATTAACGTGAGATTGAAAATACCTGCGACCTCCTCTGCAATTGATCGTGTCGGGAGAAGCAGCGTAACTCGAAAGAGATGTAACAAATGTTGAAAGGAAACGAAACGAATGCATATTTTCTGGAAACATGCATCCGGAATTGGTCTAAGTGGCTGTCGGAACAGATTAGAATATGAAGGTTTTTGTTCTAACCTATAATCGTCAATTAAATAGGGGAAAATTGACTTTATCTTGAATATGTACTAAACAACAGAGAAATCACAGAAGTAGATAGAGAGTACGATTTGGAAGTTGGGTTTGATAATATATTTAGCGGAAATAATCATATTTTGAGCATTGTATAGCGGGCAAATAGAATGATCGGGTGGATGGTTAGGAATATTATTTCGAGGAAGACAAATACTACAGAAAACTACAGAAAAACAAAGAAAGAATTTTCATTTCACTTTTCGGTAATTTGGAGAAAAACAACAAAATGATGATTGTCATGGTGTTATTTGATATATTTTAATGTTAAGTAAATTTACTGTCACATTTTATTTATTAGGTAAAATAACAAAAAAAGTTATTTTATATGGTCTTCTCGATATTCAAAGTAGAGGAGTTTGATTTTGTATAAGCATTAATACTGAGAATAAATGTTCCATTAAAAACTGGTTATATAATAAATTAAAATAAACGAAAAAGCGAAACGTCAGTTGGTCAAATAAAATAATTATATATTACTAAGTTAGTTAAAATGGTTACTTTGTGCTTTTCGCTATTATTATTATTAAAGACAGAAAAATGTTTAAAAATAAACTCAATGAAGGTATATTACTCTTTCTTTTTTATGGAAAATGTAATCATGATGATGATGATGATGATCATAATCATCATCATAATCAAAAAATTTAGTTTTAAAAATAAACGAATTTATTTAATTATTTGTTGTTAGTCATAGCGTTCAATGCAGTTTTTTTCATTATTCAAAGTAATTTAAGTTGAGATATGTACAAATGGACACGTGCGTAAACTTAGCCGGAAGTTGTAATTTGAATTTAAAAATAATCAAACGGAAGTTATCCATTTTGAAATCGCTTTATTGAATATTACTACTACTACTACTACTACTACTACTACTACTACTACTACTAATAATAATAATAATAATAATAATAATAATAATAATAATAATAATAATAATAATAATAATAATAATAATAATAACACGAAAAAAACTAGTGCGTGTATATCAGAAATAGGAGAATTAAACTACAAATGAATCGTACAGAATATTATTTTATTAGAAACTTTTTATAAAATAAATATGGAAATACTGTATTTTGTAGGTTTACGATCAGTGCCTATTTTAAAATACGTATTTTGTTGTATAATTGAATTAAGTAAGCTTAAGATGTTCATAGTTCGGATATTCATTTGGATATGAGTTTTTGGAATAAAGATTTGAAAAAAAAAATTAAGGGAGTTTTGTTATTATTTGTTTGTTATGGCTCCTTGGACATCTGCCTTTTAACTATCTTCTCAATTCAACTGTTAAAAATAAATTAAACTCTGAGTACAGTATCGATATCGAGATCAAATTCTGTCAAATATTTCATTTGACAACTTCCAAAAGTGCCCCCACAATTTCTCCCTCCTACCACTTTCTCTGAATTTATCCAACCTCATCTTAAACTTATACACGTTATTGCTGTTCTTAATCCGATCTGGCAACTTATTCCAAAAACATATTACTCTGTGAGCAAAAAAACTTAACTGGTTAACAGATCTAGTTTTTGAAAACTGCCTTCTAGATCTAGGAGAAATACTAAAAAAATGCCCACCATAGTTAGAAATGCTATTAATTATCTTAAAAGTCTCAATCATATCACCTGTCATTCATCTCTCCAGCAAAGTAGTCAATCCCAATTTGTCCAATCTCTCCCTGTAACTGCACTCCTTTACTTCACTTATTAGTTTTGTCGCCCTTCTTTGTACGCCTTCCAGTTTCAATATTACATTCCAATTTCCATGTCTAGTCGCTGGATCACAGGCCTGGGTGCAGTATTCTATATTAGAGCTGTATATATCCTTAACACAACACTTGTCTCCCTCGAAATAATATTCCACCCGATCATTCTATTTGCCCTCGATACAATGGTCAATATATAATTATTTGCCCTAAATATATTATCAAACTCCACTTCCAAATCGTACTCTCCATCCACTTCTTTGATTTCTCTGTTGTTTAGTATATATTCAACTCCCACATTCCTGGATCCTACATGTAGTACTTAACATTTGTCTAGGTTAAATCCCAATTTCCAAATGTCCTCCCAATATTATAATTTATTTAGATCCATCTGTGTTATTTCCTTTGATAAAGGTCTCACAAGTAGTTTAACATCATCAGCAAACAGTTTTATTTATGAATTTATATTATTAGGTAAGTCATTTATGAATATCAAAAACAACACAGGACCCAATACTGAACCCTGCGGAACACCGGAGGGTATGTACTGTGATTCAAAATAATTGTTACCAACCTTTACCTTCATAGTTCTATCCTTCAAAAACTCCCTCACAATATTTACCATTTTGTCAGTAATACGAAAATGTTTCATTTTCACTAGTAAACGATAATGAGATACCGTATCAAATGCCTTGCTAAAATCCAAATATATGATATCATCCTCTTCCATCAAATATTCATTTATAATGTCAATACTTTCCAAAATATTAGATAATGTTGATTTACAATGGACAAAGCCATGTTCATAACAATTTATATTATCCTTTATGAAATTTAATAGGTGGTTTCTAATTATTTTTTTCAAATACCTGACACAAAATACATGTTAGAGAAACTGGTCTATAATTAATTTTTAAATGTATCAAACCTTTTTTATGTAGCGGTATTACTATAGCTGTTTCTCAAATATATGGAATCTCTTCATATTCCATACATTTCCTGAACAAATTGGTTATTGCATTGATAAAACCTTCATTTGATGATAAGTATTTCAATATTTTAGGATGAATTTCATCAGGTCCCATACTTTTACTAACATCCAACTTAGATAGTAATAGTGTTATGTCTTTAGGTTCTATTTTTAGTTCATCCATAATTTTTGTTGTACCCTCCCCATAACAACTCTCCTGTAGTTGACCAAATTCTTCAAAAGAATGAACAGATTGAAAAAAAACTTGCTAGTACACCAGCTGTTTCTATTGGTGTGTCTGTTAATTCCCCTGTCTCATCATCTCTTACTGTACTCACGTTTTTTTAATTTTAGTTTTTGCTTTAACATATTTGAACAATGGTTTACAGTTGTATTTAATATTTCTAACAATCTTATTTTCGTGTTTCAACTTTTCTTTT
Source organism: Sepiola atlantica (assembly GCA_963556195.1). NCBI lineage: Eukaryota > Metazoa > Mollusca > Cephalopoda > Sepiida > Sepiolidae > Sepiola > Sepiola atlantica. The sequence continues at coordinate 74,000,493 of OY744516.1, forward strand.
ACTTCTAGTGTTTCATATTCATTTTGTTTATTTACAGCATTTTGATAATGTTCCATCCTTGCTATAATTCCAAATTTCCTCCAAGCTTTATCTTTTTCTTTCCTTTTACAAGATAGACGATTACTGTCCCAAAGTAATTTCTCTAATGAACCCCCTTGTTTGGAGAATTTTATAATAACTTCTGGAATATTTTCTATTATAGATTTCCATTTAATTCCTCCCACATTTCATTAGCATCAGTTGTTTTCGAGCTATAATTCAAATAGATATTTTCTCCTTTCTCTGACACAAAATCTTTTGTAATCTTAGACCAGTTCCTCTGTTTATATAATCTAACTCTGCCTTCATTTTAACTTAGATTTCAATACATGCATGATCAGATTTACCTAACGGTACTTTCAAATTTACATCTCCTATTATGCATTCATTATTTGAAAAAATCTGATCCAATGTACCTTTTTCTAATCTATTTCCCACTAGTTTATATCTAGTATCTTCTTCTATATACCAATGCAAACCGTTTGTTGTAAATAACTCTAAATATTTGTTCTGTATTCTAAAGTGTTGACTAATTGAATTCATAGGAGACACAACTACCCCATTGTCAAATTTACATTTGGCAAATTAAAATCCCTGACCATTATAATATCTCCAGATTTTTCTGACGTAAATGGTATCTCACTCATTTCTTCTTTTAATCTATAATCTTCCTCTATGAACAAATTCGGAGATTTGTATATACATACTACGACGAAAACCCTGTTATTAGCATCGATTATTCTTAACGCCAAAGATTCAGTTTTATCAAACCAATCCAATCTAGAAGCCTTTAACGCATTATGTACATAAATAGCAGACCCCCCAGCTTTGCATTATCTTTCTCATCTTCCGGTATTAATCTAAAATTTGGCATTGCCAATTCTGTCTTTTCTACACCCCACGTAGACAAATGTGTTTCTGTAATACAAATTATTTCATATTTGTTAGCAATCAATTTTAGTTCCGTTATTTTGTTTCTCAATGAGTTTGTGTTAGTATACATTATTTTCAAATGTTTTCTATTTTTCGTTACTTATTTAAATTGATTTCCTTGGACGCGTTTTCATTGTTTTTTTATTCTCAGTGGTTTTGCTTTTACTATTTTATTTTATTTCTCTTATCTCCTTTCTTTTTTTGAAAGCAGCTTCCCTTTCTGTTGTCATCAAATCTGGAGTTATCCATATAAGTTCTTTTCTTTCATTTTCTATTTTTTTTTTTACCAAATTTGTAGTTGTGCAACCACTTTGCATCTTCCTCGTGTCTTAGTGTGACCATTATCAATCGGTCTTTGTTATTAACTTGTTTTCCAAGTCTAACCGTTCTGATAATGTTTTTTTGTGGTATTTCCTTCTCTTAATTTATTAAACAGAAAACCTTTTCATTTAGGTTTTCTTCTTTTTCTTCTTTCATGTTAGAAATTATGACGTTGTCAGTACGTTTTTTTGGTTCTAAAATATTTGTTTCATACTTTTTGTAAATGCCATTTCCAATGTACTTTTTATTATTTCTTTTTGACTCTGTTTTGCTATAAGTTGTATTCATATTTTATTTTTGTTCCAAAACCTGTTTGTTAGAGACAACTCAATTCTTTTATTATCTCCGGTATGAAGTTCGTAATTTTTTTTTTATTACGTTCTTCATACCTTTTCATCCTCTCCTGTTCCAGTAATTTTTTAATTTTATTTTATTTTTCCTCCAAATTCAAAACAGCTTGGACATCTCCATTCCTTTATTTTTTCACATATCGTCTTTGTGAGTCCATCCAAACCGACCATTGATACCATTTCTCGCAACATCCACAATTTATTAGATTTTTTTCTAATTTTGGTCTGTCATTGCATGGACTCCTTTTTCCATTTGGTGTAATTGCAGTCATTTGTTTTTTGTTGTCGTTTTTGTGTTTTGATGGCTATTAAAGTTCACAGAGAGTGGAAACCGAAGACATTTCTCACAAATAAAATGATGAACGCACTTTCAAGCCGAATTAATTTGCTTTGTTTTTCTCATTTTCTGTTGTTTTTTTTGTTTTTTTTGACGATAAACAAAACGACTTGCATCACCAATCGATAAATCCAACAAGTTTTCTTTTGAAATTAGGTAAAAAAGCTTTCTTAATATATATATATACATATATGTGTGTGTGTGTGCGCGCGTGTGTGTGTATGTAAGCGCGCATGTGTGTTGACGATTGCACTAGCTTGCATAACTTGCACTGAAAGTCCTTTCAAAGGTCACTTGGTATAAACAGATACTTTCCACCCAGCATGATGCTCCGGGCATGATCGTGGGGGTCTACATCACATAAAACCTTTATTATACAAAGTAAGATAGTAAGGTCATTCATGATAATTATCTACCAGATAGATAGATAGATAGATAGATAGATAGATAGATAGATAGATAGATAGATAGATAGATAGATAGATAGATAGATAGAAATGTTTGCATATAAACGATACTGGTTTGATGAAAACCGAGTAGTACACTTCGGCTTATAATATAATATATATATATATATATATATATATATATATATATATTATATTTGCTTCCAGGTTCAGAGCATATGTATGCATTTCTATCTATCTATGTATCTATCTCTCTCTCTCTATATATATATATATATATATATATGTATATTAATGTTAACTTTATATGTATATATATGTTATCTTTATAAATATATATATATATATATATATATATTTATTTATAAAGATAACATATATATACATATAAAGTTAACATTAATATATATATATATATAGAGAGAGAGAGGGAGAGAGAGAGAGAGATACATAGATAGATAGGAAATGAAAAATGGCAAACTAAAAATATTATTTATGTATTCATCACCGTTTCGTCTTAATTTCAAGACTTCCTAATGATGATTGGTCTGAAGAAATAACGCACATATACAAATATTTGAAACAGTAGTAGTAGGAAGGAGAAAAGCTCAAAAGCGCCGCTTATGAACAGATCAAATATGAGCTACAAATAGATGATAGCAGGTGGAGAAATTGAGTTAACTGTGGAAAGTGGGTGGGGGAATGGTAGCGGTCCGAAGTATTAAAACCATTAGGGAGGGGGAGTGAGTGTGCGGTATGTAAACCAAAAAGGGTCACTTATTAAAAGATAAGTTATAGGCTCAAAAATGTGGTGGAAGTAGAAGATAAGTTAACTGTAGAAGGTGTGGGGTGCAAAAATTGGTAGACGTTGGAGTTATTTTAATTATTAGGAAAGAGGAGGAAGCGTGCATCATTTTTATTGAGGGTATATTGTTATATATCGAAGCATGGGAAAGAAAGGCTTAAATATCAAGGTCGTATATGTGGATGGTGTAGTTTGTATTGTCAAAATTCTTAGTTTACTTTGCAAATTATTGTATTATCGGAATGGATACGTATAAGAAGATATATATTTATTGAAATAAAGATGAATAATATTTTCGGTGTTCCGTTTTTCATTTTCCATTACGGTGGAATATTAGTTCCATTTTTCATTATATATATATATATATATATATATATATATATATATATATATATATATATATATATATATATATATATATATATATATATATATATAGTCTAAAGAAGCTTTGAGTCATTTTAAACAAAAACAAAAAAAAGTAACTAACTAAATCCAAGAAATTGCAGACTTAACATTCGTTGGAAAATTAATAAATAAAAAAATAAGTAAATAAAAAAAATAAAAAGGGGGGGTTAAGTATTTAAGAGTGTAACAAAAACAGGAGACCTTAAGCGTCTAATATTAACACGGGGATCATCAGCTGTTTACCATGTAACTGTTTCGGAGATTTAAAAACAGAACAGTTATAATATTCATGGCTCTCCAATGGTACTGATTAAACTATTATTTCCCTAATAATCAAGTGTCAAAATAATTCAGCTTAAAATTTTACTAATATATACATAAATAAGTAATAATAATAATAATAATAATAATAATAATAATAATAATAATAATAATAATAATAATAACATATTACCCTTAAGACTACCGTATGATATGATAATTTGCATATCAAATAACATTAATTATAACAATAATAATAATAATAATAATAATAATAATAATAATAATAATAATAATAATAATAATAATAATAATAATATAATAACAATAATAATACTCTCTAAACACTACACCCAAGAACCATTCTGCAATATGGTAGCTAGCAATAAAATTATATAGGAATTAAAGTTGCATTAAAAAATAAATATATAAAAAATAAAGCTTAAGTACCTTAGGTATATATATATATATATATATATATATATATATATATATATATATATATATATATATATATATATACATAGTGCTTTGTTGTATGTTGAAAAGAAATCAATAAAGTGCTCGATCGTAAAAATATGAAAGCTAATATACAAATTATTTATTTTAGAATTATACGTTACTTACTTTAGAGACGTACCATGGTTTCATTGAGATAGGCTGACCTTTTATTGTTGTTAAACAGGTCGTTAGAACCCATTCAAATCATCAGGGACTCACGAAATGAAAACAGATCGAGAGAATGAAGTTCAAAGATAACTGTAACGTCTTCCGGTGAATCGGTGAATTCGCTCAAGCGTCCCTTTTGGGTGGGCAAGATCTAAACCTTACCAATTCACACAGATCCTCTAATAGGCTAATAAACGTTATTAGATATAAGCTGACAAAGTTAATTAAACACAAGTACCCCACACGAACAAATACAGGCACCACACATTATGATAGCAATCTTATATTGACTCATCCTCTTATTTTGATATCTTGTTTTGATATCTCTTAGAATACTTTACTACTGATAAAGATACCCCTCCATAACATGCAAGCTCCCACAAAGCTAATAAACTAGAATTCTAGTTTTACACTCAAATATAAGCACTATCCCAAAGTTATAAAAAGTAATATAAATATAACACTTTCACCCTTTAAAAACAGGAATACGCCCCAACCACAAATCTAACCCACTCACTAACAAATAAACTAAACCACACACTATCACCCCATCATTGAAGCAGAAAAGCATACAACATCCATTATCAACAATTAATTCATTCTGACTAATACTTAGTTACGATTAAGATCCATATAAACGTACAGTCCGCCCTTATTGATTCGGTATATTTCCAAAAGGAAAGCTTGAGTGAATTCACAGCAACGCGTTACTGTGATCTTTGAACTCCATTATTCGATTTGTATTCATTTCGTGAGTCGCTGATGAATGGGCTCTAACGACCATGGGCTCTAACAACAATTAACGGTCAGCCTATTTCAATGAAACCATGGTACGTCTCTGAAGTATGTAACGTATAGTTTTTAAATAAATAATTTATATCTATCTATCTATATATATATATATATTCCTCCTGAGACTAACTGTTTCACTGTATCATAAAGTTTCGGTGTGGATAAACTGGCAAGGGATTCAAGCCGCGATAAAAAAATCCGTTGTTCAAAAGTGGGAACTTTAACTATTTAAGCTATCAACAACATATACACACTCTCTTTCTTTCTTTCTTTCTCTCTCTCTCTCTCTCTCTCTCTCTCTCTCTCTCTCTCGAAATATATACTGTGATATATATAGATATATATACTGTAATATATATATATATATATAGTAAGAGAGAGGGAATTTTGAAGTCATGTGATCAATAGCGTGTGACTCGTAGTTTTTCGCCTTGCGTTCTTCAGAAAATATTATTTACTCTCACATGTTTTCCTTGTATATTTTAGATGGCCTTATAGGATAAGATGTCCGATATAAATAGTTTAGGGGATCAGGGGAAAACAATGTGACACGTTGGTTTACCTGTTGACTTGAATTAGATTGTCTGAATCAGGATAAAGCCGACTATCAATAAACCAACCCCCTTCCCAAAGGTACAGGTTACGCCTGAAAGGATAGCCGCCAAGGACGGAACCGAACGCTGCCTTATTCAGACGGAAGGGTCAGACTCATTGCGTCAATCAGAAGGTGGCAAGTATTCCCAACCAGGTATGAAAAGAAAGAGCCGGAAAAAACGCCCTTTATTTACGTGTCGGTCAGAGCAGAAGGATGTGACACAAGATAATTTTAAGATGGAGATAACCAAGTCCTACAAGGACGCATTCTGGGAGGGTACAAAAATAGCCGTGAACGAACCCATCGGCTTTATCTGGTAAGGACGCCTCAAGCGACAAACAACAAACCGACTTCTCACCCGAAGGGGGGGGGGGGTAAATGCATGCGAGGAACGTCTCCTGGTTCGTGGCTCAGTGGTAGAGTTCCGGAATTCGTCACTGAGCACCCGGTTTCGAATCTCGCAATGTATAGCTACACTGATGAGTCGTAGAGGCGACGAAACACGTGTCTATTGATATATATATATATATATATATATATATATATATATATATATATTCGTGCGTGTACTAGTGAATTCAATAGCTTGCCTAATTTGCACTGAACGTCCTTCCTAAAGTCACTCGGTACAAACTTATATTTTACACCCGGTGCGATGCCTTGGTCATGATCGTGGGGGTCTGCATCATATAAAATCTTTATTATGCAAGATAAGATAGTAGGCTCATTCATCATAATTATCTACCTAATAGATAGATAGATAGATAGATAGATAGATAGATAGAGCGGAAAGTGGACATTGGAATGGAGAAAAAATGTTATTTTCTTGGTGGCTGTTTTGCCTGAGTGGTTTTCGATCCTCTCGTCGTATCCAACATCTTTCAATTGTCAACCTATCTATTTGTTTAACTTTTATTCTTGAGTAGTGGTTGGCATTGATAAGTGCTGATCCCTTAGTAAACAAAAATTTAGATAGATAGATAGATAGATAGATAGATAGATAGATAGATAGATAGATAGATAGATAGATAAATAAGTAATGAAGAGGCCAAGATAGTATAGCCATTCCTGGTGGTTACCTATTCTTCTATTTGATAACTTGATTGTTCTTTTCAAAATTTCGACAAGGTTTTTGTCGATTTCAGCTTAATTATTAGCATTGTAGAGGGAAAGGCAATATCAAAAGAATAAATGACAAAGTCTATCCATGCAAAAATAATTAATTTTTATTGACAACTTGTTAAGACAAAGAAAAATAAAAGTTCGTCATAAATGAGAGTTCAAAGTGTTCCAAGAACGTTCTAGGTGAAAAAAGTTTTGTCTGTAAGGAGAATTCGATTAGAAATAGTTATACCGGCTGTGGCCTTGCGAGTTTGTTTGTGGCAGTGTGTATAAATGGGGTAGGCATTGTAGTCGTGTTTGTATTGCTTGTCTCTGTTTTGTCATTGAGAGAGTGTATGTGTGAACTTGTGTGTGCGTGAGTTCGGTGAGTGTGTATATGCTGTCGTTGTTCGTACAATCTTATTGTATCTGTCACTATGCGTTCAACCTGAGGGCGAGACTATTTTTATCTCGATATATTACTAAAATATTCATAAAACTCATAAAATTACGTCAATCATTTAATTTTTCATATATAAATTATTATAATCATTTCTGATGACATAAAGGAATAAACACCCACCGTTGGCCTTTTTTATTATAGAATGGCGAATTTACTTCCGAATTAATTTCAGACAGTCGTGCTAGTCTAAGATGGTTGTCTGACTTGCTATTTGCTTTCTACCTCCCCCTCACCACTTGAAATAGTTTCATTCGGGGGCTAGACGTGCATGCGTTCATTTATATACATATAAATACACATTGGTCTTTATTATAGAGTGAAGGCTAAATGCGTTTGTTTGTGACCTCGCTTGCATAACTTGCACTGAAAGTCCTTCCTAAAGCCACTCGGTACAAACAGATGTTTTCGACCCGGCAAAATGCTTCGGGCATGCCCGTGGGTCACGACTACTCACAAAACATGAATTGTACAAGAGAAAAAAGTAGAACGATTCATTGATAAGTATCTAGCAGATAAGTAAATTTACATATATGCATAAATAAATATAAATGGAGATAGATAGATAGATAGATAGATAGATAGATAGATAGATAGATAGATAAAAAAAAAATACACACCAATTGGCGTAATTTGTTGTATTTAATTAAATGCTTGACGTTAAACTGTACGAGCCAACTCCAAAGATTTGTTAATTGATTCAGCTGTCCGTTATATCCGACAATAACGCGTTGACGAGGTATAGTAAGAGAGTGTTCAGAGCCATTGATGCTGGTGCCATTTCATGTGGTGGTAGCAGCCAATAAGTGAACCACAAACTTGCCCCGGGGCTGTGCAATGGATCTCAGATATTGGCGACCTGTAAGTGGTCTGCTGTTTCCATTGAGTACGCCGTTCGGTCTTCAAATGTTGAAATGTAGCTTGTATTAGATCTGTCGCCATAGCAAGAACGCCTTTCCTGATGTGCTTGTCTAGAGCAGGAGGTTCGATTCCAACGAGATGGCATACCAGTCGAGGTTAGCCTTGGCATCATTTTGCCATCTTCGGGTCTGTCTTGGACAAGGAGACTCTCCTTTACTGAAACAATGTATGATCCCGTTCGGTCCTATGAGATGCTTTCTCCCGGGGTTGGTTTATTGCCGATTGTCTGAGGCGCCTCTACTGTGGGATGTAGAAGTGGCCGTTCTCGGCTATTTTTGTATTTTTCTAGATTACCCCCATTCGGGAAGCTGTTTCATTTCCACTTAAACTACTTTTATGCCGAACCTATAAGTAGAAAACCGATAAAAAGTAGTTCGATACCGGCGTGGTTGATGCTGTAGAGCTTTGAGGAGTTGTTCAGTGTAGTCTATAAAGCACAGTTATTTTACTTGTGACATCTATTAGTAATGGTTATTTGGTATCTGTCCGAAGCCGTAACTATACTATTACTTCTATTAATTATACTAATGTACAACATTTCAATGCTCAATTCAATTTACTATACTATTTCAGACTAATGTACTATCCTTCAATGCTTAATCCAAGGGGATAGTGTAGTGTATGTTATCTTGTAATGAAACCATTCTCCTCAGTTTTACTTCCTACTTTGGGGAGGGTAGTGTAGTACCTGTTCTGTTTTCATGATACCATCCTCCCGTGAATTATCTCCTCCTTTTAGGGGACGGGTAGTGTACTATATGTGCTGTCGTCATGAGACCATCTTTCCAGGCTGTATCTCCTCATTTAAAAGGGTGTAGCGTACCTCACCAAGAAATTGTCTCAATATACTAACAAAAATATGCGACTGTGGGAAGCATGCTATTGATAGTATTACTTCATAGTAATATTCATTGGTAAATAAGTGTTTGTCAAATACGAAAAGAGTTAGTGTATGATTGATAAAGTTTGACTACAGCGTCAGCTACGGCCTCATATGCGGGAAGTTTTTTTATTGGTTAGTATAGTCGCGTGACATTCTGGAGGTAGAGGCTCAAGTTGTACACTCAGTTGTTGACGAAATCTTCGTGAGTTGCGTCGACGCGGCATCTTCCACTTCTGCTCTGCTACGCCGGCGTAACTTCGTCGTCGTCGCCTCTGGATAATCTGTTCGCATTACCACCTCATCACTACCGGTGCGTCGGGTGGCAAGCAAAACGGCTCCTCGTCCGGGCCTACGCTGAGCGCTATGGCTTCCAGCCCTTCTTCGGGTGAAGGCAGGTACTTCATTGGCGTCTGTTCCTTTTTGCCCGTTGCTCAGCGTCTCTCTCGGCGTGAGGGAGGGGCCGTTTGTCCGGCAGTGAATGGTCGACTCGTAACTTGTACGGACCATGGGAATTCTACTGTCTAATTGAAACAAAGTATCATATAGCGGGTCGACCCGTAAGACACGATATGATTTCTGCTAAGCAAAGTGCGGTTACACGGCAGGAGTTGCAATGACTCTCTTGGTGCACCACCTCCACGTGGTGAGAGTAAGGCAACGGTCGGTGGAAATGGTCAGAAGAGTGATGGAGAAATGGGCGGCTGACATTGTCAACGCTACTTCTGGTGGGCTTATCTCACACCGGGAAGGGGACGCAGTTATTCTAAAGAAAACTGTAAATAAAAATAAAACCAGTTTCTCTGGACCTGGCAATCCTGCAATTCTCCAACGTTCCAAGCGCGGATGGTTGTCTGGAGGCCACGACCTTTCTAAACGCAATATTTCGTAATTGCCATCAAGGAACACGGGACCTCTGTGCGGTGATGATTGACGTGTCCAAAGCGTTCGATACCGTCAAGTATGACTCCATCTGCCGGGCAACTCGAAGTTTTGGTGCCCCCGGTACGTTGGTTCGCTATATCCGCGTGAGCTATGATGAGACGTCTAGCGTGCTTGGTGATCGGGTTTTTTACTCTTACCGTTGGGTTCGCCAGGGTGGCACACTATCGCCCATACTGTTCAACATGGTTATGGACGAGGTTCTCTGGCCCGCCATGCCTAGGTTCAATTACCCAAGGGGCTCCGAGATGGTGGGATCATTGGCCTATGCTGATTTTGCTTCTCCGAGACTCCAGCGTGTATGCAAATTAAGCCCCGATCGGTGGAGACAGACTTGGCGGCGTCGTGGATAGTTATTAACCCCGTTAAATCTCGGTCAATCGCCGTCATCACCAACTAAAAGGTGAAGCACGTCCTTCTTGACGCTGGTGATGTTCGCATCGGTGGCGAGTCGGCTAGATCTATTGGTGTTACTGATTCTTTTTAGTTTCTCGGCGTCAGGTTCGATTGTAAAGGAATTCGGAATTTTCCCCAACCGTCAAAGTGTTCACGGTTTGCTGTGGATCTGCATTCGGCTCCGCTAAAGCCGAAGCAGCGCATCAAGTTCCGTCAGAGATTTTTGGTGCCCCGATTTCTACATTCGCTGGTTCTGGGCAATGTAAACCGTAACACGTTACGCGCGCTTCACATTTGCAGTCGAGACCATGTTCGAATGTGGGTCAGGTTCCCGACTGACTGTTCGGTCGGTTTCTTTCATGCCGCTCTATCTGACGGGGGGGAGGGGGGAACTTCCATCCTTGGCGGTTTCGATCCTTCTGATAAGACAGTGTAGGTATGTGAAATTATTTACCTCGGCTACTTCAGGTGTCGTTTATGAGTCTATCCGGAGTGTTCCTTTTAGACCTACTCTGAACCTGATTAATTGCCCTGCTGTGATACCAGGTCAGGTGGTTGACGATAGCGCAGAAGCTGCTGAATGCTGGAGGAGGGTGTTGGTTTCGTCTGGCGACGAGGCCGGCCTTGCTCCGGCAAGTAGCACAATATCGTCAAACCTATGGCTTCGATATCCCGACAGGGTTTTTTCCCCCAGGCTCTATATCAGAGGCATCAATTTTCGATGTAGGCTTCATATCACCAAGGTCAGAAATGCTAGAGGTGGACGAGGCGATGGTGACTTTGGATGTAGAGGACGATGTGGCCAGCCCGAGAGTTTAGGCCACATAGTTCAGCGTTGTGGGGTGACCGATGATGCTAGGTGCGCTCGACACAACAAGGTATCCGACCTTCTGGTGTAGTTTCTCTGTCGGAAGCGTTTTGAGGTTCACGCTGAACCATGTATCGCGATGTTTAAGAGCTTTCGAATTAAATACCGCCACTTCCTCCACGTTCGGATTCCGCGTTAGATCCTTAATCGGGGATCGTGCCAGGCGAGGAGTTTGACTGGGCCGATACATCTGTCAAACGGTAACGCAGGTGTCCCCAGGCGAGCTCAGCGAGGACGGTAACCTTATGTCAAGAAAAGGGGCAAAAGCTCTCTCAACCTCGATTTTCAGTACGAATACGGACCGCGAAAACGTGGCTCATCGAGCCTTTCCGGGCGGAGAGCTCCGTTCCGCTGGGAGGTGTCAGTAAAGTTACCACAGCGATAACTGGCATGTGGCGGCCAAGTGTTCGTATCGACGTCGTTTTTTCGATTCTTCGATTTCGGCTCTTCCTATCATTGAATTGTTCACCAATCTACAGGGAAAGATTCTTTTGATCCATATTAGATCACACTATCATATAACTCCGGTTGGTCTGTCATTTGATTGATTGATAACTCTATTGCAAATGTTTTAAATCACTATTTAAAGATTTAATTTTTATATTATCACACACACGCACACGCACACATCCACGCACACGCACATAATCGAGTTGCAAAATTATGTTGGTAGGTGGCTCCTATACAGCACGACATAATGGAGTGTGCAGGTACCTCCACTGGACCATCTGTAAGAAACTGAATATCAGGTGTAGCAGCAGGCCCTGGGAACATCTACCTGAAAGAACTGTGGGGAATGAGACATACACCATCCATTATGACTATGAAATCTCCACAGTTACATATCTGGAAAACGCAGCTGTCAAACCTGACATTGTCATATGGAACAAGAGAGAGAGAGAGAGAGCGTGTGGCAACTTTGGTTGAGGTCAGTGTCCCTAATGATGGGGGCCTAAACAGAGCTGAAAGGGAGAAAATAACAAAATATCAAGGTCTAATGTATGATATGAAAAGAAACTTGAACCGCAAAGAGATCTTTGTCATTCCAGTTATCATAGGAGCCACTGGACTCATGAAGAAGAACTTGAAAAGGTATTTGGCAAGTATACCTGGTGAACATAATACAAGAGAAATCCAAACAATTGCACTGAAGGGAACAGCCAGAATCATGAAAAGAGCACTCGGTTGGAGTCAGTAAATAGCGGGTGATCGTATCCCATTTGAAAGAATGACCTGTCCCCAGCAAATGAAAGAAAATGAAAAGAATAGGGAAAAAAGAGAACATAGATAGATAGAGATATATATATATATATATATATATATAGATAGATAGATAGATAGAGAGAAAGAGAGAGAGAGAGAGAGAGAGAGATTGTGACAAACGTGATACGCCCGAACCTGAAAAGAATGGTGGAAATAATCGTTATTTGCCATTCATAAAAGACGATCTGAACAGAAGTCGGCGTTTGAAAATTTGAAGAGCTAAGATCATTAAGCGATAATAATTAGTATTGATGGAAAAAAGTAAACCATGTAATAAAGTTCAAGTGGCGAGCACGTTTTTTTCAATCAACAAGGAGACCATCTTCTCATCTTTTCCCTATTCTTCCTTTTCCCTTCACATCCTTTTCCCTTATATATATAAAATATATGTCTGTGTGTATGCAAATAGCGAGCAGAAAAAGACTAATTTCGTCTTTTGCCTTTTTATAATTAACTGGATTTGTAAAGTAATGTTTTTCGAAACCGAGGTCTATAGGTGACCCAACCAATCACATTTTTCTAGTAAAATAGATAAATAGATAGATAGATAGATAGATAGTATACTTTTCTCATATAGTGAAATTGACACTAACATATAATCCTCGTTTTTTGACTGCATCTATTGTTTCATAAAATGACACGTAATAAGACTCCTGACTCGATCATCTCAATTATAATGCCTCTGTCCTACCTTTCTTATTTGGCTGTATCTTCTCGTTTAATTGTCAAGCTACACTTGAATTATACACATTCACACATTCATTATATATATATATATATATATATATATATATATATATATATATATATATTAGGGGAGGTCGATTTTGAAACTGTAAATTATCGCACTCGAAGAAAGTTGCCAAATAATGTCAAAAGTTACCACAAGAAATATTTTTCTTCAAAATTTTGTATTTATTTGAGCATTGCAACTTTAAGATCAAATAAATCGAGATTTTTTATCACTGCCGAGATTTCACCGGCAGATGTGTCGCCTTAAATTAAACCCGGGTTTTAACAAAAAAAAGTAATACATTACTTAATAATAAATATTTTAAAGTTTATTATTATTTTTCTTAAGAAATTAAATGTACATATTCAAATTAAAAAGGAATAAAACACTATGATATTTAATGTTATATATAAATAATTATTTGTTTACATAGGCGTTTTATTTATTGGATATTTTTTATGGTATTCACCGGTTGAAAATTCATCGGGCGAATTTGACTTCCCGTGTTGATTCTCTGTTTAATTATCACACATATATATTGAATTGTCGAGCGCTGGCTTATCTAATCCCACTTTCCCGACCTTTTGTCACACCTTACCTTGTGGGTGTTAGATAAATAAAAACTAGTTCAGCCAGGGGGTTTTACCCCACCAAATAAACCGGTATCGTCCGGGCCTTTGGGTCTGGATTCACGCCCGTCTATTGGGGCTTGTCCGTCCTGTGCAGTTCTAGGAGGTGCATCTCCCAGGTTTTGCCTTCCCTCTTTGGGGAGGAGTAAGTTTATTGCTTACTGTCTGAGGCGGCCCTACCGGGGAATGCCGACGAAGCTGCCCAGGCAATTTTTAAATGGCCAGAGTGCTCACCTCTCGAGCACTGGCTTTCTCATCCCACTTTCCTGACCTTGTGTCAATCTTACCTTGTTGGGGGTAGATAAATAAAATCTAGTTCAGCCAGGGGTTTTTACCCCACCAAATAAACCGGTATCGTCCGGGCCTTTGGGTCTGGATTTACGCCCGTCTATTGGGGCTTGTCCGTCCTGTGCAATTCTAGGAGGTGCATCCTCCCAGGCTTTGCCTTTCCTCTTTGGGGAGGAGTAAGTTTATTGCTAACTGTCTGAGGCGCCCCTACAGGGGAATGCCGACGGGGCTGCCCAGTCAATTTTTTAATGGCCAGAGTGCTCACCTCTATAGCGCAGGGTTATCTAATCCCACTTTCCTGACCTTGTGTCACATCTTACCTTGTTGGAGGTAGATAAATAAAACTATTTCAGCCAGGAGTTTTTACCCCACCTAAAATATATGTATTGGAGTTGATGGGAGAATGGATAAGGACACATTGATGTATAAGGAAATTGTGGATGAAAATAGACAGAGAATTATGAAAAAAACTAAGGGACCAGAACACCATTTAACTTTTACAAAAGAAACACCATGTGAAAGTAAATATCTGACACATAGAGTTCTTCCGAATAGTGGTGCAACAGGTGCTGTTCATGCAGATCAAGTGGTGGATGTTTTGCATGAATTCCACAGTGAGAACAGTATCAAGGCTATACTTGTTGACAACACTAATACCAACACAAGTTGCGATGGTGGAATGGTTGCAATTTTAGAAAAAAAACTTTTTAAAACTCTTCACACAATTGGTTGCTCTTTGCATCATAATGAACTACCTTTCAGAGCCCTTTTTAAAAACATAGATGGTTGCGCAAAGGGCCCTACAACATTCAGTAGCCCTCTGGGGAAATTATGCTCAAATGATTGATATGATTTACCCCAAATATCATTTTCCACTATTAGCAATCCTCTAGAGTCAATTTTTAAAATTGATGAAATACATGATCTTAGTTCTGACCAAAGACTCCTTTATGAATACACAGTAGGTATTTCTAGAGGTAAGGTTGACTCTAGATATGCCTCCTGGAAAATTGGTCCTTTAAACCAAGCAAGATGGTTAACTTTGGCCATCAGGCTTATGTGTTTATGGACTCGTGGTGCATACCCACAAAGGCACACAACAAAACTACACTATGTAGTAAATTTTATTGTAAATGTGTATGCCACTTTTTGGTTTGAAATTAAAAGAAATAGTAAATTCCACAATCAGTAAGTGCACATTTTTAATATGACCCAGAGGATTAAGGAGAAGCCTCAGGAAATCCAAGATATCACATTTAGAAATATACAAGGTAATACATTTTGTTTACTGCCTGAAAACTTTCTATATTCCATGGTTAAATCTGAGGAGATTGAAGTAAGAGAAGAAGCTTTAAAAAGAATTTTGGCCATTAGGTAAGTAATATTTATTCATATATCTCTGACTCAATTATTTATTCCAATTTATAGAATGATTTTTAAAGATTTTATCTAATTTCACCATAATTATTAAAGCAGTACAGATTGGAATTTTTTAATAATTCAATTAATTAATTTGTTCTTTCAGGAGTGAGGAGTCAACCAGAAAAATATTAAAAAGAATACTACCTATTAATTTTAATGCCACACATTGGACACAATTAATAGATTTAAAATTATGCGGCATTTTTGAACCACCAATGACGGAAGATTTTACTGAATCTGAACTTCGAGAATCGTTGATGAATGGAACCAAGCTTGACTTGCCAGATTTGCCCTCACATTCTCAGGGTGTGGAACGGGCAGTTAAGTTAATAACAGAAGCTTCACAAACTGTATATGGTTTTGAAGCAAGGCATCAACACATTACAGCCAAAGTTTTGAGTCAGAAATTGAGACCAGCATTTTTGTCTAAGGGGTCTTATATGGAGCAATTTGACTCTCTATATTAAGCTTCATTAAAATAGTGTTAGGTTTTTCCTTATTTCTTTGCTTGTTATATTTTCACTAATAACAGAAAAAATCATTTTTTTAGGTATTCAAATATTACTGTTTAATTCATAACGTTAAAAGGTAGTTTACAAAAGCAGATACTGAAAATGAGGGGGGGGCAAATTTTCAATTTGAAGATTTCTTTAATTCATATCATTTTTATAAAATAAAAGGACATTCCCTGCTTTTAAATGCTAAAATTATTTGGTTTTCACACCAATATTCAAGCAAATCTTGCGAAAACGAGGAATTTTCAGTATATTCTTGTCTACGATCTTTGATACCAAACGCTCAAAAAACCGCTGAAGTTTTTGATCTAATTTTTTGCATGAGTATTTAATAGGTCTATATACAACTTTCGGAACGTGCCTTTTTTTAATATTTAAAAAAAAGTGTAAAATCGACCTACCCTAATATATATATATATATATATATATATATATATATATATATATATATATATATGGATATATATATGGATATAGATATATATATATATATATATATGGATATAGATATAGATAGATAGATATATATATATATATATATATATATATATATATATATATATATATATATGGATATAGATATATATATCTATATATATATATATATATATATATATGGATATAGATATATATATCTATATATATATATGGATATAGATATATATATATATATATATATATATGGATATATATATATATATATATATATATATATATATATATATATGGATATAGAGATATATATATATATATATATATATATATATATATATATATATATATATATATGGATATAGATATATATATCTATATATATATATATATATATATATATATATATATATATGGATATAGATATAGATATATATAGATATATATATGGATATAGATATAGATATATATAGATATATATATGGATATAGATATAGATATATATCCATATATATATATATATATATATATATATATATATATATATATATATATATATATATATATATATGGATATAGATATATAGATATATATATATATGTTTGTTTTGCTTATTATCTATGTACGTATGCTTTTCGTCCTTTATAATCGGGACTCATCAGCATAGAGATATGACTATTAAATACTGGTCATGCAATTCGAAACCCCGGATTCCGAGTATTCTGCAACTCAAATCCTGACGTCCAGAATCACTCGGCCAACGCTGAATAGCGAATAAACAATGATAATTTTAACACTTCATCTGGCGGCTGGACGTCATAAGAGCGTTCTACTTAATGATGTATATATATATATATATATATATATATATATATATATATATATATATATATATATATATATATCGATATTAATTAGTAAAAAAATTATTTCTACAAACATCTTGGCTACATATGTGCATACATGTTTCAGCTGCGACTTTATTCAAAATCTAGCTTTCTCACGCCACAGTAAATATACTGAAAAGGAAGAAGGATGGAATTTGTAATGGGACAAAGGATAGTAGAATGTATTCATCTTATATATATATATATATACAGAAGGATCCGACAAGCAAAGGGGTAAGTAGTTAAACATATAAATAAATAGTCAGAGAATATCAAGATAACCTCGCCGTCCACATAGCTTATGGCTATATGAGAATATCTCTTTTCTTTCAGTATATTTACTGTGGCCTGACGAAGCTGAGCTTTGAATAAATATATATGAAATAATATATATAAAACTGTGTTTTCTAAGGATGAATAGTGCTGATATTTTATTCGACTTCTATTTTTGATGTTATGGAATCGGCGTTGAAAAAGAAACATATTTGAATTTATAAATAAAAAAATTATTTCATCTTATAAACGATCGTTAGTCAGAAGATGTTGTTGATGTTGAATTCATGGAACATGTGTATTGATTTACTCCTCTCCAGGAGTTAGGCACAAGGCCAGTTTTTTATCTTATTCCCACAAGTAAGATGTGACCCAAGGTCGGGTCGGCGAAGTGGGGTTTAAAAAATTGCCTGGGCAGCCCCGTCGGCATTCCCTGGTAGGGGCGCCTCAGGCAGTAAGCAATAAACTTACTCCTCCTAAAGAGGGGAGACGAAGCCTGGGAGGGTGGACCTCCTAGAACTACACAGGACAGACCCATAGACCGGCGTAAATCAAGCCCCGAAGGCCAAGACAATGCCAGTCTATGGGGTGCAGTATCCATCGGAACAGATACTACACTTTGATGTTAGCCAAAAGGATGGAACATATGTAAATAACATGGTTTAAATTTATTTATTTATTTCAATTTACTCTCTCCCCTTCTCTCTCTCTCTCTCTCTCTCTCTCTCTCTCTCTCTCTCTCTCTCTCTATACACTTGATTATTGGGGAAATAATAGTTTAATCAGTACCATTGGAGAGCCATGAATATTATAACTGTCCTGTTTTTAAATCTCCGAAACAGTTACATGGTAAACAGCTGATGATCCCCGTGTTAATATTTGACGCTTAAGGTCTCCTGTTTTTGTTACACTCTTAGATACTTAACCCCCCTTTTATTTTTTTATTTACTTATTTTTTTATTTATTAATTTTCCAACGAATGTTAAGTCTGCAATATCTTGGATTTAGTTAGTTACTTTTTTTTGTTTTTGTTTAAAATGACTCAAAGCTTCTTTAGACTATATATATATATATATATATATATATATATATATATATATATATATATATATATATATATTAAATTATGAATACCTACAGACGCTAGCGTTTCAAGCTTATTGCTCTCATCAGTGCAGGAAAGTAACAATTTCAGACGGCTGAAATGCGCGAATCCAGGTCACAGTCAGACTAGAATATGCAAGCAGTCGCCATATCCACTCGGCCACCGAAAACTGTCATGCAATAAAGGAAAATTAAGATGTACATGTATCTAGAGGCGGGTACATATAGAAGACTAGTCGAGAGTGTTCGACGAACGTGTTCGGAACTTTGCATTAGAGCTTTTTGACAGTGGTCAACTTTAATTTCTTAAAGGGGCTTAGTATAATATTTATAAATAATGTTTCAAGCTTATTGCTCTCATCAGTTCAGGAAAGTAACAATTTCAGACGGTTGAGAGGCGCGAACCCGGTTCACAAAGTCAGCTTAGAATCTGCTAGCAGTTGCCATATATATATATATATATATGTGTGTGTGTGTGTGTGTGTGTGTGTGTGTGTGTGTGTGTATCGAGGAAGCATTTTTTCTCTAAGACACGTATTATTAAAAATAACCGACATCCAGACATGAGTTGTCGGTTATTTTTAATAATAATATATATATATATATATATATATATATATATATATATATAATAAGGAGATATAATTTGCTTGAAGCATTACGTGAAATATGTATATAGAGGAGTCATAAAAGGCTATCCAAATGCAATAAATTGAAATATGTCAGTATTAAGAAGGAGAACAAAAAACGAAGTGATTTTTATAGTAAATCTTACTTGTTTAGTCAAAGCTTCTACACAGTGATCTAATGTGTGTGACCGTATTCCATAATATATTTTGAGGTAAAAACTCATTATCAAATATGGATGTGTAAAAAATCTTTTAACTCGTATGAACTGGTAATGTCTTATAGTTACACCGCAGTAACTGTCAACGTGACCTGCAGTAAATGAAAAAAAGATTTTATCTTCCTACCTTCTAGCAAAGGCAAAGAATTATGCGTCATACCACGCGACACTTACGACAATCTTGCACTTTTACACCTACGTAATAGCACACTCTACATATCGGTCACAAACATATCATCTATGAAAATCCAAGACCAAATAAACTCTGCCTTGATTGACATATGTTGAATAAGGAATCTCCCGGCGTGGGTACAGCGAAAGCGTTCGAAGTCCTGGTTAACTCTGTGAACCGGGTTCGCGCCCTGTGACCGTTTGAAATTGTCACTTCCTACACATCTCATCAAGAGCGAAAGCTTGAAACGCCGGCGTATGTAGGTAAAAATAATTTAACATTTATTTATAAATATTGTTTTATATATATACATATATATATATATATATATATATATATATATTTATATATATATATATATTAATTAATTAATTCCATATATATATATATATATATATAGAGAGAGAGAGAGAGAGAGAAAGAGAGAGAGAGAGAGAAATGTGATACTTAGAAGGCAATACAATGCAGAGGTGTGACCGATAGACACAAGTTGGAGCAAATAAGACATATAATGGTGGAACAAATGAATTAGTTTCAACCTTAATACAATGTGTACATACGCATATATATATATTTATTTATTATTATTTTTTTCCTTTCACAAACATATATATATGTCTATCTACACAATGTTACAATGTTATGTAATACCTGTATCAAGATGGTCCGGTGGAAATTCCGTATGATATAATTTTTTTTTTTAATTTTAATATTTCGGGAACTCTTTCTTCAGAACCGTGCTCAACTCAAGTTCAAGCGAGCCTATGAAGGAAGCCGTAAGATTCAGTCTCGCAGAAAATACCGGTTAAATTTTAAATTCCAAACCAGATTCAAAAATAAAATAAAATTAACTTTTTATTTAATTTTTTTTTTTTTAAATTTATTTATTAATATTTTATTTATCTACTTTTTATCTAATTTATTTATTCATCTATTTACTTTATTAAACTTTTTTTGTTGTATTTACTTTTTAGAATCTTTCCTTTTTTGTCGTTAAATTTTAAATTCTAATCTAAATTTTAAAAAAAAAACCAAGTCTATTCGTTTAAATTAATATGTCGGTTAATACTGTCATTAAACATTGCATTATCTGTTCGTTTTAAATTATTGTGTATATTAATATTTAGTTTATTTATCTATTTTATTCTATTTTTAAATATGTATAATTCATTAATTAATTACATATTATCTGTTCATTAATGATTCGTGTAACGCTAACACAACAATGAAAGGGAGGTAATTAAGTTCATTTGTTGTTTACGTCGCTTATAAATTTGTTATTTCTAATTGTTAGGCTAAAATATTGTTATAATGAATGGTTCATTCCTTTTTTTTTTCTTTTTTTTTTCTTCTTTTTTTATTATTATTATTAATGTTATCTGGGGTGGTTCCGGTATTTTATCTATTATTATTATTATTATTATTATTATTATTGTTATTGTTGTTGTTGTTGTCGTTGCTATTATTATTATTGTTACTATTATTATATTATTATAGTTAATCTTTTTGTTAGGTTAAGTTATTACTATTATTAGTTTATAGACTTTAATATTTTTTTTAATTTATTTTTTTTCATATTTTCCATTAATTTTTTTATTTATTTATTATGTATCTACTTATTTATTGTACTTAAACATTTATTTATCTTTTTTTTAATTATTATTATTTATTTATTCATTTATCTTTATCTATTTATTTATTTATTTTATTATTTATTTATTTAATCTTTTCCCCCAGATTGTTTATTTATTTATTTATTTTTTTGTTAAGTGAGTATTTGACCTATGTTGTGATATTATTTGTTATTATTATAAGGTGGTGTTTTTGTTAGATTATTAATTTTTAGTATTCATTTAAGGGTTAAATTAAGATAAAATCAATACAACAAGAGTGAGATGTGAAACTATATCAGACTAGAAATGAAGATCCTAATTCGGTCGGTGATTTATTTGCGGAGATAGTTTTGCTATTAGTATCGATTCTTTTATTCGAAGGTTGCCAACGTTTCTCTCCATAGCTAGGATATCAATCTTGAATGATTTTTCCACATGCGTGGATGTGGTTGTGGAAGGAAGAGGTGCGTGTTTGTAGGTGTTCTTTGACTCTAATATGTAGGGTCTCACCGTACTACTGATGTATATTTTGTTGCATGTGGTGCACTGTAAACGATATACAGTGTAAGTACGATGGCATGTGTCTGTGGTGTTCATGGGGCAGTTCACCAGGGTGCAGGGAGTATTGTTGTAATTGGTGTTCCGTGTTGTCAATTGTTGTCGTAGAGAAGGACCGGTGTGTGTTAGTTGAATATCGAGTTTTTCCTTCCTTATAGCTTTGCGGATAGCTGTGGTGATCCTGTCGTTGAAATGCGGCAACTTCAGGAAGCAGGTGTTGGAAACAAGCGTGTTACGTCCGTCTTCGGGTTTTCCGGGGTTTCCTAAAGTGTTCAATGATGGATGTAGGGTATCCATTGGTCTCTAGTACCTGTTGGAATTTCTCGCTGTATGTGGTTTTATCAGCCTCAATGCTGCATTTCTTACGGATGCGAGTTAGCTCATTCCTAACATAGCCTATTTTAGCCTTATGAGGGACTGCTGATCTGTAATTTATGAATATGTCTCTACATGCGGGCTTCTTGTAGAATTTAGTGGTTAAGACTCCTTCTTCAGAGATGTTGAAGCTGAAATCTAAAAGTGCTAATGATCCAGAGTTTTCAGGGTGTTCTATTGTAAACGAATAGACTTGGTTTTAAAAAAAATTTTAGATTAGAATTTAAAATTTAACGACAAAAAAAGGAAAGATTCTAAAAAGTAAGAACAAAAAAAAAGTTTGATAAAGTAAATAGATGAATAAATAAATTAGATAAAAAGTAGATAAATAAAATATTAGTAAAAAATTAAATAAATAAATAAATAATAATTTTTTTTTAAAAAGTTTATTTTATTTATGAATCTGGTTTGGAATTTAAAATTTAACCGGTATTTTCTGCGAGACTGAATCTTACGGCTTCCTTCATATGCACGCTTGAACTTGAGTTGAGCACGGTACTGAAGAAGTAAGAGTTCCCGAAATATTAAAATAAAAAAAAATTATATCATACGGAATTTCCACCAGACCATCTTGATACAGGTATTACATAACATTGTAACATTGTGTAGATAGACAGATATATATGTTTGTGAAAGGAAAAAAATAATAATAATAAATAAATATATATATATGCGTATGTACACATTGTATTAAGGTTGAAACTAATTCATTTGTTCCACCATTATATGTCTTATTTGCTCCAACTTGTGTCTATCCGTCACACCTCTGCATTGTATTGCCTTCTAAGTATCACATTTCTATATACCAATAAACAATGCTTCAAGCAAACTACATAAACCTCTTATATATATATATTGGTGTTGGTGATGAGCAACACCTTGAGGGGATTGGAAACGAAGGCTGAAATTATCAGAATTTAATGAAGTGTAGAAAAGACAAGAATTTGTTAACATCGGACTTGAAAACGACCATGTTGTATTCAGTTGGGAAGCATACCTGTGGTATTGTATTCCACAGATGCGAGGTCCTTTGAAAGAAACTTTGTTCATTGAAGTTTCGTTTTGTTTTAGCTAAACAGGGAAAGAAAGGAACATTCTTTACAGTGGTTGTAGGTAGACAAGTTTTTGCTGTTAATGTTTCACAGGGGAGAACAAGAGATTGGAACTCAGTGAAACACCTGTCATGACAATAACGAAAAAGTAAAAAGACTAGCAACGTTTATTCTGTGAGGAAGAGGCTGTAGAGAAAAGAAGGGTCACCCCCACTAGATTTCGAAGTCGATTTTCTACTTTGTCAAGGCAGGTAGAAGTTCTTTTAGCGGAACCTCACCAGATGTAGCAATAGTACTCCATTTTAGGATATATCTGGCTCTTATTCAGGTAGATAATTACGTCTGGAGTGAGGTTATTTCTTGAGCTGCAGAATCATGCAACCATTTTTCCAGTGACCATAACAATGGATTTGATGTAAGTCAGTCCTGGGAGTTATCAAAGTAGGAGTGTTCCTCAATGATAGAGCCGATCTTTTCAACTAGAGGAAAGCAAAGATCCGATCGTTGGTAGTGAAAGAAGAGAAGCTTGGGGTTAGAGGTATTAAAAGAAATCAGCCACCTTTTCGCCCATTGCACCGCATGCCTTATATGGGAATAGAAAGAATCAGAGAGATATTTATTATCAATGCTCTTCGAAGTGCTGCCATAGATGGTTGGCACTGTAGTGGTTTTTAAGCTTCGAAAAATATATGCAGTTTCAAATGTTCACTGGAAGAATTTATTTAAAAAGAAAAGAAAACAACGTCCAATCTTGTATTCGAATCGTCGATGTGCGGACAATGAGCTTCGACCGGACGAAAACGCGGATCTGTGTCGGCAAACGAGAGTCTCTATCACATGTCAGACCCGGGTCAAATTCCCGTGTTGACATAATAATGTGCTCACAAGTAGAACACCCAACGCGGAGGAAGTGACTCAGGCACAATTAACACAGTGACGCATTCTCTTTCATCATACACACGAGCTGCGATACCCGTTCCAGGACGGGTCTACAATAATGATCCCTCCCCGAACCTTTAATAACGCCAAATCTTGAACGTTGTTTTGTATTGCTTTTAATTAAGATATTTTAACTCTTCTCAATGACTGAAAAATATATATTTTCTTCTATTTATTTTATTTTCATTTGGAGCCGATTTTGGACCAAAATGCCCAACTCTTGTTATGTTAATATTTTACTAGTGTTCTTACAAAGATTCTTCATGGAATTCAGTAAGATAAGCATCACTGTCGTAAAAGAACTTGTACTTATATCTTTGTTTTGTCGGAAGTGGGTTTAACCGGCATCTAGGGAATCACAACACATCTCTGATCGCTGCACTCTGTGTATCCGGTCTGCAGAAGCATTAGTGATAATTTGGAACCAGTCAACTGCCCAATTTTACGTATCATATTCTTTCAAATTAGTTCCATCATTAACGTGAAAATATGTTAACATAAGCCCACAAGATTACATTATAAACAAGGCACCATGGATAAACAACGGATAAACGTGCTTAAAAGTTATATTTTCTATCTCTTTTAATTAAGATATTTTAACTTTTCTCCTGGACTGAAAAATATATATTTTCTCCTTTTTATTTTATTTTATTTTCATTTGGAGCCGTTTTTTGACCAAAATATGCAACTCCCGTTTTCATTATATTTGCTTTTTCTTTTATTCACTTCCCAAAAGGCATATTATCACCGTGGATGTGATTAGGGGCAATATTTATAGGGGTTATCCTCAGTGGGGAGTTGTGTAGCAAAGTTTTTGTTCATATTACATTTACATGGGCAGTTGACTGGTTCCAAATTATCACTAATGCTTCCGCAGACCGGATACATAGAGTGCAGCGATCAGAGATGTGCTGTGATTCCCTAGATGCCGGTTAAACCCACTTCCGGCAAAAAACGATATAAGTACAAGTCCTCTTACGACAGTGATGCTTATCTTACTGAATTCTATAAAGAATCTTTGTAAGAACACTAGAAAAATATTAACATAACAAGAGTTGGACATGTTGGTCTAAAATCGGCTCCAAATGAAAATAAAATAAATAGAAGAAAATATATATTTTTCAGTCATTGAGAAAAGTTAAAATATCTTAATTAAAAGCAATAGAAAACAACGTTCAAGATTTGGCGTTATTAAAGGTTCGGGGCGGGGTCATTATTGTTGACCCGTCCTGGGACGGGTATCACAGCTCGTGTGTATGATGAAAGAGAATGCGTCACTGTGTTAATTGTGCCTGAGTCACTTCCTCCGCGTTGGGTGTTCTACTTGTGAGCACATTATTATGTCAACACGGGAATTTGACCCGGGTCTGACATGTGATAGAGACTCTCGTTTGCCGACACAGATCCGCGTTTTCGTCCGGTCGAAGCTCATTGTCCGCACATCGACGATTCGAATACAAGATTGGACGTTGTTTTCTTTTCTTTTTAAATAAATTCTTTCAGTGAACATTTGAAACTGCATATATTTTTCGAAGCTTAAAAATCACTCATTGCCAACCATTTATAACAGCACTTCGAAGAGCATTGATGATCAAGACATCTCTAAGTCTCCCTCTTCCGACCTGGAGAACGTAGTGCAATGGAAAAAAGTGTCTTGTTACTTTTAATACCTCTAAACCAAGACTTCTCTCCTTTCACCACCTACGCTCGGGTACTCGCTTTGTTTCAGTTGAAATAAATGGCTCTATCTACTTTGATAAGCTACTAGGACTGACTTTCATCAAATCCATTAGTAAGCTCGTTGGTTAAATGGTTCGACCATTCTGCCACTCTAGAAATGATCTCACTCCAGACGCTATCATCTACCAGTATGAATTTCTATCGGTCATGTCTGAGTATGACGACTCAAATACGTCCTAAAATTAAGTAATGTTCTAACGATGTGCCTCTTAAAGCCCTATTTTCCTGTCGTTTTTTTAAAGCTCATTGCTATTCATTTGTGCCTTGGATTTCGAATTATCGATATTTCTTGTTTGCGAGCAGTGTTCATGTGAACGTGTTTATAATGTAAAACGTGTTTATGTAAATGTGGTTATAATGTAAACTCCTTCATAATGTAAAACGTCTTTACGTAAACGTGTTTATTATGTTAACTCCTTCATTAAGTAAAACGTGTTCATGTAAACGTGTTCATTATGTGTTTATTTACCTCTTCTCCAGGAGGTTAGGCACAAGGCCAATTTTACCTTACTCCCACAAGGTAAGATGTGACCCACGGTCGGGTCGGGAAAGTGGGACTTGAAAAGCCAGTGCCCGAGAAGGTGAACACTCTGGCCATTAGAAATTGCCTGGGCAGCCCCGTCGGCATTCCCCGGTAGGGGCGCCTCAGGCAATAAGTAATAAACTTACTCCTCCCCAAAGGAGGGAAGCAAAGCCTGGGAGGGTGGACCTCCTAGAACTGCACAGGACAAACCCACAGACCGACGGAATCAAGACCCGAAGGACAAGACGACACCGGTCTATAGGGCGCAGTATCCATCGGAACAGATACTACACTTTCTTCCTAGTCCATTATGTGAACTCCTTCATGATGTAAAACATGTTTATGTCAACTTCTTAGAGGATTGTACGCGCAGTAGTGTCGTTTGGAATTGGTGCCAGCCTTCTCACGAGAGGAAGAACAGCTCGTTTTGTTTTTTTATTAATTCATCTGGTCACAATCGAGAGTCCAGTTCTTAACATAAGTAAAGACTTATGTCCAGCAGAGGTTTCATGTCAATGCTACTTGACCATTTGGGGTCAATTCATCAGGTCTCAGGAACGTGGCAGTAGTGAAGTGGATAACGGTGAGGGTTGACGACCTAGGTGCGCCAAGTCTGAATCCAGTCAATTCCATATCACCACTTTCATTTATGGATGTGTGCAACCTTCATACACTCCCTCCTAGAAACAATCAAAGGAACCCAATGCCAACAACAGAATTGAGTCGGTCAAAAAGTCCTTATTCACTCCCTCCCCCACAACGGCAGAGTTAGACACATCTTATTGTTGTGTTTTTTATATTTGTTTGTTTAGTATACATTTTGCTTAAATAAACAGTTTGGGGTGCTTATTTATATTGACGTTCAAGTGAAATATAGCAGTTCAAAATATAACACCACAAATAACTATGAATATACTTAATTATTACTAAAAAATATTAGTGTAGATCAAAAATTACGGAAAAAAAGCAATTAGAATTTTAATGAAAAATAAAATTAATTTACTATTCGCAGTCACCAACTCTGAACGACATTCGTGTCAAGCCAGCGTGTTGCAGATTATCTCCCTTCTTCTAAAATGAAGACCACACGCTGGTTTTTTGTTCGGAGATCGTGGACTCCGAATAGTAAATTAATTGTATTTTTTATTAAAATTTTACTGTCTTATTTTCCGTCATGTTTTATGTAGACTAATATTTTTCACTGATAAGTAAATATATTTATAAGTTTTCCTTATATTTAATTTTTAACTGCCATGTTTTACTTGAGCGTCAATATAAATAAGGACCAAGTTTTGTAAATAAAATTATGTATTTTTTAGGTTATTAGTAAAACATTTTATAAATAAACCCGTTTTTGTTAATAAAAATCTTCGAATGCAAACTGACAAATGAGCACGTACAATATGCTGTTTTGTTCGTAACTGAACCGGAAGTTTTAAAAAAAGCGGTGTCAAGGCAAAATGTGTCAATTTGCTCATTCTAGAGTGTCTCAAATCCATTTGATAAAATAAAAATAGTTTTTAACTCGACTCCTTCAATTGCGAAATAGAAAAGTGGTTATTCATGGAAACAGTGATATGAAGTTGGCGGTTATTGCTGTATTTTTAACCTAAGCGAATATTCATATAAATGGTAATCTGAAAGGGTTGCTCCTTTTTTTAATGAGATAGGAACAAGGATCAAAGTTTACCCATCGGAGAAGATTCATTGATTAAATTAAAATATACAAATCCGTTGATGCAAGCCATGTTGAAAAGCAAGCTGTCCACTACCCGAAATAATTCCCTTATTCTTTTTACTAATGAGTCAGAATCATCATATATCAAGGTTAAAATCCACTCAAGAGTAAGTGTTAATGGGATGGATAGATTAGCAGTTGAATGACGAAGAATATTATTAGAAGATTGAAATTGGTGAATGAACAAAGTTTGATTACTGATGAAGACGGTATATGACAAGTATTTTTTACATTGGATTTGAAGATGATCATCTTGTATCCCACAGGGAAGCAACTCCGTGGTAACGTGTTCCACAGATGGGTAGTTCTAGGAAAGAAACTGTTCATTGAAATTTCGTTTGTAGTTATGCACACGGAGAAACAAAATAAAGTTCTTTGCAGTTGTGGTAGAAATACAAGTTCTTGCTGTGAATGTATGTTTGTCTATATGGAACACCCCAAAATGAGCAACAACCAAAAATACCACATTCTATTTTAACGCGGATCTATGTATATTTTAAGAACATTATGAAAAGATTAAAAATGATCAATGAAATGAAAAAATATGATTACTTATGACAGTAGTATATGACAAGTATTTGGGTGCTCTTCCTATATGTGATCGATCGAGTTGTTTACATTCCAATATGTGATCAACCCATTAACCCTAAACCTGACCCTAACAACTCGGTCGATCACATATTAGGTTAAAAATCATTAAATAGATCACATATTTGAAAGAGCACCAGTATTTGTTGACATTGGATTTGAAGACGACCATGTTATAACTCTCAGGGAAGCAATTTCGTGGTAACGTATTCCATAGATGGGAATTTCTTGGAAGAAAACTGTTCATGCGAATTCCGTTTGTAGCTAAGCACACGGGGGTAGAAAGAAAAGTTCTTTGCAGTTGTATTAATAAGACGATTTCTTGCTGTGAATGTATGTTGATCCATTTTGAACTTCTCCACATAAACTTTTCCTGGAGTTTGGAATCCCAGTAATGCTCCTAATAAATTTAGATCCACCTAAAGTATTCAATGGGGTTAAGTCATGGCCATACCCATAACAGACCGGCTAGACGCACGTCTGACTGCTTGAACTGGGGGGCCAGTCAGTCACCAGATAAACTTTAGCTGGTAGCGCCTCGTTGTCACTGGTCCAAGCAAATTTCATTCTGAAAATAAATTTTAACTCATCAAATTTATTTTCATCTGAGGTTCTGCTATTTTATCATTATTTATATTTGGATTAAAAGTTCGTGAGTATACTGTTAAAAGTCACAATTGAATTTTGTTTTATTTACATGTAAACAACTCTATTCATTGACAAAATATCACTTTTACTTTTTTTTAAGTTTAAAAACAGTATTGTCTTTGAGAATTTGTTAATAAATCGTACATTCTGAATTTCAATTCTTTTATATATTCTTAGGAGGTATACTATACATGTTTTAAACGTTTTATTTACATGTAAACAACTCTGTTAATTCACAACATATCACCTTTAATTTTTGTTTAGTTGAAAATAATTTGTTGAATATTTCTTAAAATAGTCAAAAAGTGTTGTGTGACAGCCTATCAAGGCAATTATAATGAGCAAAATAAGGTCCGAGTGTTACGTCTCCCAAAATATCAAGATGAGAAAGAAATATGGTTAAAGGTAATACCAAGAACTAACACTCCTAACTAATCAGACACTGTTGTTTGTGAAAGGCATTTTCCACCTGGTTATGAAACTGTGTTTGTTATGGGAAAAGCACGACCCATCAATATTTAATAATTTGCCATCAAGTGTGATACCAAACACTTTACCAAAACCAATGACAAAAACAAATTCTGCTTCTGTGCGAAGTGTACAAAATTTGCACATTTCTTGGATAAAGAGAGAATTGATAATTTTACAAAGTTGTGTGCTGATATTGACCATCATGATTTTGTGCCAGCAGTTACCTGTTACAAATCTAACAATCAACAGTTCATCCAGTCTTGTCATTTTTTTACTGGCAGTATTCCAATTTTTTTATTAACATTTTTGAAAACTTAACGTTTGAATGTTACCATTCAAGTATACTCACACACATTTCTTCTCTGTTGAAAAACAGAATAAATAAGTTTCAACATTGGTCTCAAATTGAGGAAGCAATTCGTTACCTTAGTAACTTGAAAATTGAACTTGGAAAACAGGTTTTGAGACAACATATCGAAGTTATGTCACCATGAATAGTTGGCAAAAAAGTTTACAAGACGGAAATGCTTGTCCGAGCATTCGAATATTTTGCCATATCTCGGTCTCTTTATAACAAACTTCGAGATCATTACCCAACATGAAAACACTAGTGAAAATGACCTCAAAAGTTTCGAAGGTAGATGATCGAGATTTTCTTTGTGATGTGTTTAACAAACTGCCAGATAAACAGAAAAAATGTATCATCCTAGTTGATGAAGTTTATGTTAAAATGAGTTTACAATACCAAGGGGGAAACATATTTGGTGTTGCCAAAGATTCTGAAGAGTTATTAGCAAAAACTGTCTTGGGTATTATGATTAAATGTTTACATGGTGGACCAACATTTTTGATTAAGATGATCCCAGTTGCCAAACTAAATACGAAATTTTTGTTTCAGAATGTTAGAAATGTTGTTGCTTTAATCAATCATTCGAAAGGTCATGTAATTGCAGTTATTTGTGACAATAGGACTAATCAAGCTTTATTCAAGAAAGTTGATACTGTTGAAAATAAGCCTTGGGTTACAAAAAATGGTATATACTTGTTTTTCAATTATGTACATATATGTGCTTAGATTAATCGACTACGAGACAACACTAGAGATTTGGATGTTGAAATTTTAGTTTGAACTTTGTTTTTGGGTTATTTTATGATGTGAAATGAAGACTATAGCCAAAATGTTGTGTTTAAAACAATCAAAATGAGGACAGTTTAAATTTTTGGTTAGTAAAACACATATCACATTTGAACAAACTATGTTTCTCTGCTTGATATCATCAACTGGTGCGGATCCTTTTTGTAATCACAATATACAAGTCATGATCTTTTGACACAACTATAAATTCTCTTTAGAAAATCCCACATTGAAATAAAAATCACTCATTGAAATATGCATTTGCCTTTGTTTATTCAAAGTTACCTGTCTCTTCATTTATAGGAATTCGTCAATAATTGTTAAATTTATCAATTAGCTCATTGTGGTTTTTATTATTTGGTATGTAAAACACATAAAAGCATCAAACTAATCTCACAGGGAAATTTTCCATTTGTTTGCAACTTCTATATCGAATATTTTTAAAAAATCACATGGTTCCCAGTAAAAGACCCCAGTTGCATGATTGCCTGGCCTGTAGCAATGATGGGCATGGACAAGGCGTGTGAAAACGTTATCATTTAATGTGAATAAATTTAATCTGATCGTTGGGTGCGCGTCAGGCGAGGGTAATTTAATTCCGAGAGTTCCAATCAAATCAACAGATATATCATTTTAGT
The DNA here is from genome assembly GCA_963556195.1 of Sepiola atlantica. Taxonomy (NCBI): domain Eukaryota; kingdom Metazoa; phylum Mollusca; class Cephalopoda; order Sepiida; family Sepiolidae; genus Sepiola; species Sepiola atlantica. The sequence goes on from OY744516.1 coordinate 74,032,562, forward strand.
TCAAACAAATATAATTCGCAGGGAAAATACGATTTGCAATCATCCGTATAATAAAGAGCAATGCGTATTTATTTGTATATATATATATATATATATATATATATATATATATATATATATATATATCCATCCCGTCACACAAAGGTATGTTCGGTGAATAAGGGAAGGGAGAACGCAAATATCTATAATAAGACGTTTTCTTTTCTTTTTCGATTCTGCTTTTTATACCGATTTAAACGCTTTTTCTTTCCTTTTTTTCTTTTTTTAAACTTTCCGGTTTGAGACGTATTATTTCTTTCTTATTCATTTCCGCCAACGTCTTTGATGTTAAAAAGTCTGACGTAATTTTCTGAATGTGTAGCCGCATCCTCCTAACTACTAATAATCAAAGAAAACAAATTAAAGGAAGACAATAAAAAAGAAAAGTCAACAGTTTGCGTTTTTAGGTCATCAAAAATGACTCGGCTAATGAGGGAAGGGGGAACGCAGATTTTTTCAACTCGCGATAATTCAGTCCCTTATTATCTTATTGTTTTTTTAAAGAATGCATTAGAAAGACTTACATTGGAAAGCAAATAGCAAGTCGGACAACCCTCACCGTTTCAAATAAAGTCGGAAAGAACGCCTTCACTCGAAAAAAAAGTCAACGGTAGATATTTGTTATATATATATATATATATATATATATATATATATATATATATATATATATATATTCGTTTTTTTTATATAAAATTTTATTTTACAGGCAAAAATTAATAAAAATTTCTGTTTTTAAATCGCTTAAAACATCAGAATATCCAAGCAGCATTTAAGGCACGTAATGCTTCATGAACTAAAAAAAAATAACTTCGAAGTCGGAACGACTCGAAATATTCACTCATGTTCTGGAGAACAATGTTCAAATAAAAGAACGTGCAGAATATGGTTTACAAAATTTAGAAATTGAAATGTCATTCTTGAAGGTAAAGACAGACCAGTACGTCCAGTTGATTTTTTAAAGAAAATCCTGCAGTATCAATCAGTTTATAAAAATGCACTAGGCGGTTGCGTGTTTAATGTGTTACATGTTCACAATGCGTGCAAATAACAGGCTTGCTGGAAGTAAGAGATATTTGACCAAGACTAGAGAAGCCACACAATAAATTAGAAATATGTCTGGTGTGAAGTTTAACTACCCAGAATTCGATTTGTCTATTTTTATTTTAAGTAATGGTTCTACATAGACAAGATTCCATGCTGTGATTATAACCAACCTGAGACATCTTTAAAGTTACGATCATCCCAGATGGTGCCATCCACTGGTCAGTCAGCTTTTATGTTCAGTAATAAAGCAGATTGGTCTTTTCAAGTGAGTGTCTGTGTTATCTACTGTAAATGACACCAGTATCTATATATTATATTTTTATGCAATTGTTTTTGTAGGTGATTAAAACGTTTGTTACTTTTGCATCTGCATTATTAATCAGTTGTTCACTTCCTAAGTGATACATATTAATGCAGATTTCATTATTAGTCGCCCTTAATTTTATAGAATGTATGTTTCGTTCATATATATATACTTTTATTAATTTTATACGTACATAAAAGTAATCCATGAACACGTGTTTCTGGCTCACAGCCGTCATGATCATGGCTAAATTAGACAAGGATCGAACCTTCAATGTTGATGTCAATAGTCTGTCGTTTTACCCCTTGATTATGACTCCTTGCCTAGAAATTAATACGGTTTTTATCACCTAAATATTTTATGCATTTTTTATGTAATTATTAATTAGTAGTACACTTCCTAATTGATACATATAATTAATAAAAATTATAATTAATAAAAATGTTTATATATATATATATATATATACATATATATATATATATATATATATATATATATATATATATATATATATATATATATATATATATATATATATATATTCCAGCATAGAGGCAGAGGTCAGTTTGGGGTTGTGTGCTTCTCATTTATGTGTCTGTCTTGATTTGCAAGTAGAAGAAAATGAGTATCATTGTAACATTCCTCAAAATAAGAAAACGTTTTGTTGTAGCACTGACTGAGACCACACAATTGACACAGCGACTTGTGCCGGAATGAAATGTCGACTTCAGACCAGCACAACGAGCGGGCGATCACGGTCTGTGTAGTAAACGCACACAGATGTACGTTCACAGGGTTAAGAATTGACAATGAAGCTTTCCTCAAACCATACAACAGCATCGTCATCTTTAGCATCTGGAAAACTGAGTACCTCATGACTTCTGATGCAATCCTCTACCAGTATAAGACCCAGATTCGTCCTAGGATGGAGGACTGTTGTCATATCTGGGGAGGTGCTGCTCGTAGCACTCTTTCTTGTCTTGACAGAGTACGTAATCGTCTTCGTAACCTAGTTAAAGATGATCTCTTCTCTTGATGTTGCTCGCCTATCCCTACTGTATCGTTATGTTCATGGTAGGTGCTCGACTGAGCTCTAATCTCTATCCTCCCTGTAAAACATTACTAGCAAGAACCGTCTGGCTACAACCACAGCAAATAACTTTATTTTATCTCTCTCCTTCTCTATCGCTCTCTCCCCCCCTCTCTCTCTCTCTCTCTTCCTCTCTGCCAAAACCCAACCAGAACTTTCATGAACAACATTATTCCCTAAAGCATCTTTTCTGTGGCACAAGATACCACAAGTCTGCTTCCCAACCGACTAAGCAATGGTCATCTTCAAGTCTAATGCGACCAAATACTTGTTGAGCCGTTCTCTTGAATCATCAAGTCCTTTTAATTAATCTTCTCTCCAATCCCACCCACTGTTTCTAATCCTCTCGTGACGGCGATCATCGTCCAACAATCCTTCTAACCCTTATCCTCGAGTGGCCCCCAGGCCTTGATAAGCTGTAACCCATTGGTACAAAAAGGACAACCTTAAATCATGAGTTAAGATCTTCAGCGATTGTCAAGTCATACAAAAGACAAAAGCGAGCGAAGAATTGTGGTCATGGACTTCACATCTGTGGAACACGTCACCACGGGACTGCTTACCTCCATACTACAACACGGCCGTCTTCAAATTCAGTATCAACCAATAGTTTTTATAAACCGTCCCTATAAGTAATCAAACTTTGTTCATTCCTTTAGTCATTTTCAATCCTCTCATTATATTCTTCATTATTTAACAAACAATGTATCCATCCTCGAATGGCTTTTCGCCTTGATAATTTTTTAATTTTTCGTTTACAAATGAGTCACTACTCATTTGTAAACGAAAAATTTAAAAATGGTCAACTGGCGCATGATTCACAACATTTCTTATCTTCCTCCATATGCCTAGTGTCAGCCGGAACTTCCATGAACAGAGTTTTTTTCAAAAAACTTCCCGTCTGTGGAACACATTACTACGGGACTGCTTCTCTTAAGAATACGATATGGTCGTCTTTAAATCCAATGTCAACAAATACTTGTCATAAACCGTACCCATACGTAATCAAACTTGGTCCATTACATTCATCATTTTCAATCCTCTCATAATATTCTTCACCGTTGGACTGACAATCTATCCGTCACGTTAACCCTTACCCACGAGTGGCTTTTAGCCTGTATAAGAGTGACTCATCAGGGAACAGAAAAAATATATACGCAATGATATGTAAGTGCTTATTTGCTGAATATATATATATATATATATATATATATATATATATATATATATATATATATATATATATATATATATATATATGGGAAGCCCAACGATTGGCTGAGAGAACAACAAAGAATCTGATTGGTTAACTAGCTAGCCGTGTATATAAAAACACCCGGCAAAAATAACTCCATGCATTTTAGCCTGAAGATTCCCCTCGGGGATGAAACGCGGGAACCTCTGTGTAGCTTAATTGCCATAAATATATTTCCATAGCTTACTATATATATTTTGGTACAGAAAAATTAGTACAGCATTCGTACCGTCGGTTTCAAGCACAGAGCGGTCTCTACACGGGGTTGCCATGATCCACCGCTATTTGAAATGCTATTTGAACCTGAGGCGTGACAAACCAAAGAAAAATGTGACAGACAGATTGACAGACCGACGGCAAGCGCCTCCAGTGGAGATGCAAGGACACGTTTTAAAAAATAAATTAGCTAACATTTTCTTTTACGTTTAAGAGAACAAATGCGACGCATTCGACCGAGTCATCTCGATTTGGAGGCAATTAAGAATGGATGCACTCGTTGCTACCCGATTCTGTCGGAGATTCATTTACATATTGTTTGTTTCGTTGTCTATATCTGGGTAAGCGGTTGAGTGGTCGGGTAGGTGATCAGTTTAACAGGGGATAGGTGAACCAGAAAACGTCAGATAGGAGTATTGACGACTATTTCAGAAGATCGAAAACATTAAAAACAAAAACATTAAAATAAAAAGTATCAACTTCATCCTGGTCGCCGTATACGAAATCGGAAATTGCGAACCGGTGTTAATCAAAAAAAACTCTAATTATTTTAGACCTCGAAACTTTTTTTTATCATTTATAAAAAATAACAGTTTGAATTCATTATTTGTTAATAATTGCTTGTTATTTATAATATAATTATAATTAAACTATTTCAAAAATATTTCCAAAGAAAAAAAATTATAAAAAAAAGTTTGATTTGATTACTTGTTAAAAATATTTTTTTAATCCAATTATAAAACAGTTTGATTTTTATTAATTGTTAATAAATAAACAAATTGTTGAAAATAAATTATTATTTGAACACCTACCCACCCCAAAAATCCTGCCTAAAATATAATTGAAGATTTTTTTATAAACACCGGTTCCCAATTTCAGATTTAAAATATACGACAGCCAAACTAAGATGTATTACGGCTCTACTTTCTATTCAGTTTATTTGTAAAACTATATCCTGTGTTTAGACCGCAATTTATGACCTTTGGGGAATGTGGGGTCAGAGACATTGAGTTTTATATATAGATAAATATATAGAGATGATATCGAAGATATGTCTGTCTGTCTGTCTGTCTGTCTCTCTCTCTCTCTCTCTCTCTCTCTCTCTCTCTCTAATATTTATATATAAGTTGACAGATTGGTATATATTTGTATGTGTGTGCATGTATGTGTGTATTTATGTATATATGTGTATGCGTGTGTGCGTGAATGTGTGCGTATATTTATGTTTACAGACACACTTTCTAATCACAGAATTTTAGATATAGACCCCTAAAAACATATTGCCTATCAAACCAACATTAATCGAGCACATAATTGTATTAATCTATGAACATTTATCTCTCTCTTCTCTTTTCTCTTTTCTTTTCTTTTCTTTTCTTTCCTTTCATGTTCTGTTTCTTTCTTTCTTCCTCCTTCTGGATATGTGCGAGACAGGCCACCAGCGTTCAAAGAGAACACTCCCCCCAACACACCGAGCAGACAGTTTTAACTATACAACTCCCCACTTTTCTTATTTCCTTTCTTTTCTTTCTTTTCCTTCCTGGTACATGCGTACCGGATACAAAACAGACAACAAGAACCCCCATATATGATCTTGAGAGGCGACACCTGGTGGGCGGTTTGTGAAATAATAATAGAAAAATTATTATATTAATTTTAGTTCGACATTTTCAAAAACTCGTTTACACCTCAAAGAAGGCTTGAAGAAGGGAATGGTTCCCGAAAGTTTTCTACAGACTATACCAAAAAAAACAAAAACTGAAATTGGGATTTACTTTACTTTGCTTTTAAAATCGTCCAATAAATTCGGCACGAAATTTGAAGTTCCACATTTATTTATTTTTTCAACTCAATGTCTGTGTTTATTTGTATTATTCATAAAGAAAGAAAAAAATGATTCTTTGACTCATTTTTTTTAATCGAAACCGCACACTCAATGTGTTCAGTCTGATACTTCCCAACTAAACAATTCATACATTTGTTCAGTCGATATTTAAAATAACACTCATAAGAAAAATTGGATATACATATTTGAAGTTTTAAGTGGGTTCTGTCCTCATGGGTCACTTAGAGGTGAAGGTACTTAGATTATTGACACAAAGGGGTTAACGTAGAGATTCGGGACAACTTTCATTGTCTTCCCACGAGAATTTTATACATATGATATAACTTTCATCAAAATGGGATATAGTATAAATTAAGTACCTATTAACAACTTCACACACCTTTTTTTTTCTTTTCTTTTTTTTTTTGATTTATCTTCCTCCCACAGCGGTAAGATGTGACATAAGGTCGGAAAAGTGGGATTTGAAAAGCCAGCGTCCGAGAAGATGAGCACTCTGGCCTACAAAAAAATCCTGGGTAGCCCGTCGGCATTCCCCGGTGGGAACGCCTCAGGCAGTAAGCGATAAACTTACTCCACCCCAAAGAGGGGAGACAAAACCTGAGAGGGTGGACCTCCTAGTACTGCACAGGACAAACGCACAAACCGGCGGAATCAAAACCCGAAGGCCAAGACGATACCGGTCTATAGGGTGTAGTATCCATCGGAACAGATACTATATATTGATCTTGGTCGTGGAATTCATAATATAATCAGTTGTCTACTCATGAAAACGATTTCAACTTTTTTTTATCAAAAGTGAATGCGTAATAATCAACATGATACAGCTTTTGATTATTTTGTATTTACACGCAATCAATTCCGTAGTAGTTAATTAGCGGTTCGGTTGGCTAAAACAGGCATGTAAAACTCGCGTAGAAATACATCGGGCAATTCGAACTCTTCCGCGCATGCTAACTTTTCCCCGTTTCCGCCCAGGTATTTGCCGCGCAAATATAAACAATTCCAATGAAATACTGGCCTGACAAGACGTCAAATTCCTGGGTCATGGCGTAGACGGGAGGCGACCCCTAAAAGCCGAGACCAACAGATCTGAACTCAATTACATTTATCGAATACGAGCCGGCCTATCTTACTTTCTTGTGTTTCTATTCTGTTAATAGAATTTGAATGCTTACTAGACACCATCCTCGAGTGTCTTCAGCCTAGCTGTACAGGACTTTGTCAGGAGAACCTGGCATGAAGATACTTCACCCTATAAGTAATACCTGACCAAATATTCAAAATAACATAGTATTCGAAGCCCAAAATAAGATCCCCTCTGCATGGCTACGCACTGGCCTATACGAGAAATGGTGCACCTTCTAATGATGTTACCTCCGGTAACAACACTTAGCTGGATACCCCACCAGACAGGTGAATTTCTGTCCTGGAATCCGGTCAAATCAAGAAAAGACCACAACAAAGATGAACTATCACATAGATGTGGTCAATTGGGGAGAGGAATATTGGTGTTCTTCGCTGCTTTACAAACTCAACATTTGAGAGGTAGAAGAGAATCTTGATTGAACACTTACATATCTATGTATCTCGTATAGAAATCAGGTGTTAGCTCCAGAGGGGTCTGTTGATTTCTAAGAACTTACTGAAGTAAAATAAAAAATAAAAATAAAGTTGGTTTTTATTGTAGAGAAGATGGTATTTTTACATGGAACTTAGGTGACGCTTTTCTTCTTCATCATCTCAACCCTAGTCAAATGAATACAGGCACATCTCCAATCTCGACATTCAACACGCCAACCACTCTACAATTCTATTGTTCGCATTGGTTTCCCCAATTCTTCTAGAATTAGGTACTTACAAGAGGGACCACGTGAAAGTTGCCGAAATTCATAAATGAAATTGGTGCTAGGGAACCGACTGGATTCGAACTTGGAACACCAGCCCGCGTCGTTTTCCACTTCACCACCGTCATCTACATTTTTTCCCTGTTAATATCGAGTTAATTATTTGGTCAGAATAGACGAACGTCCAGACAATTGCAGTACTTACGGAGATTCTCGAGTCTCGCCCAACAGAAAAAACTTTTCTTTTGCAACGAATTTATTATTTCTTTTTATTGCTCAGACGAAGTCAATGGTTGTAATTGTTTCTTTTCTTCAGTTTTAGTGGGGGTGGGTTGCAAATGGAGACGGAGGCAAATAAATTGTTTTTTCGTTTTTTTTTTATTTGTTTTTATTATTCTTTCGGTCTTTCTTTTTTTTGGGGGGGGTATGTTACCACCTGAACTATGAGTTAGCTTAGGCCTTGGATTAATTGTACGGTTCATGTTATGTTGGGTTTTTTTTTTTGGGGGGGGGGTATGTTTTTTATTTTTCTCTCTAGATTTTAGGGGGCTGGAGGATGGTGCCGATGAATTGGAATTAGGCATATTTACGTAATATTACAAAAAGAAGAAGAAGAAGAAGAAGAAGAAGAAGAAGAAGAAGAAGAAGAAGAAGAAGGAAGGAAGGAAGGAAGGGATAAGGGGGGTTATGTTCTTTATCCGAAAACAGGTACAAATCAGAAATCTGCGAAAGTAAACTGAATAAAGGGTCAGGTTTTCAAAATATTTGTTTCACAATTTATCGTCTGAAGATCTCGGCCAAATCCGGAATGTGTCGTCAAAACTCGGCAATCTCCGTTAAATACTTAGATGTGCAGGAGCAGAAGTACTTTTTTGTAATATTAGTTAACATAAAAAATTATTTTCAGATATTTCTTTTAGAAAAAAGCAAAACCCGTTATTGATGATTTAATTTGAACTTTTATGATTTTCCCCATATCAGTTTTTTACAGCGTTCTATCTTCTGTTTTTGTGTGTGTGCGTGTGTGTGTGTGTGTGCTGAGTTTTTCAACCCAGATTTCGACGAAATTATCTGTCGAGTCTGAGTTGGCCTGTTGGCTATAGTTTGGTGACCCCCTACTATATACTATATATAATCACGTTGACATGCCGGTTTTCGTTAGACCAGCGAAGTTAAGCGATGTTGAGGCTGGCCAATAGCAGATGGGTGAAACTCCCCAGTAAGACAAAAAAAAAATGGAAAAACTAACATTGTTAAAAATCTCGTTTGAGCAACTGGGGCCGCTTGTGAATTTAATATTCGCGAGAAATTTCCGCGTGCTGCAGCAGGACAGGAACAGGGCCTCAATTATATTGATTTTCAAAAGATATTTCGCCATTATTCAAGACTTCCTGCTGGAGTCTTCTATGAGCAAAGAATTCTCGGAATGTGTATGGCATCTTGATTCTATCGTAGAAATGTCTGCCCGGTATGTTATCAGTGATAAGTTGAAGAAAGGAGAAAAATGAAGGAGAAGGTTGAAACGGAAGTGAAAAACAGTATTTTAATATCGACCCAAAAGTAAAAAGATTGAAAGGAAAGAGAAAAATAAATAAAATGCAAGTAATCGAGAAGTAGGAACGAGTAAATTATAAAAAAAAGAAAGAAAGAAAGAAAGGCGGTCAGGAAGGAAGGAAGGAAGAAGAGGGAAGGAAATTGGTAAGAAGGATAATCAAGGATGGGAAAAAAAAGAGAACGAAGTAAAGAAAAGAAAGAAGTAGAAAGGATAATCCAGAAAAGAATAATAAAGAAAGAAAGAAAGAAAGAAAGGGGAGGGGGGAAATTAGAAAGTATAATCAAGGATGGGAAAAGTAAACGAGAAAGAAAAAATAGAAAGGGTAGTCATGAAAGAAATAAAAAAAATAAAAAAGGTGAAAAAAAATAAAGAAAAAAAAAGGGAGAAAGAAAATTAGTATAAAGGAAAACGCAAAGAAGGAAAGAAAGAAACAGAAAGGTAATAAATTAGAAGTATAAGCAAGTAAGAAACATGAAAGAAAGAAACAAAAAAGAAAAAAGAAAGAAAAAAGAAAGAAAGAAAGAAAAAAGAAAGAAAAAAAAGAAAGAAAAAAGAAAGAAAAAAGAAAGAAAGAATAAGACACTTAAAGTAAAATTGGTACAAACAAAACCCGGCGTCAGCTGAAGTGACAACATTTTCAAGAAATTAAAAATAAAACAATAAAAATTAAGTTTTTAAAACAAGTGAAAAATAAACACGTAAAAAAAGAGAAAAATAAAACTATAAAAAATCACCAGAAAGATCAACACTAAAAAAGAAAAAAAAAAGTAGCCCAAAATAAGTTCGTACAAGATGGCGGAAAGGTTGTGCTTTTTTACGCAGTTTCGTAACAATAGCCTTTGAACCTCTATCGCCGACGACGACGACGTCAACCTGGCATCCGGCCTCAACCGCCACCCCACCCCCCCCCCTCTGCAACACGCAACGTACCCGACTTTCGTCGTAGAAATGGTTCGCTTGTCTTTGTTTGATTTTTATTTATTTATTTCATTTTTGGTGTAAGGGAGGGGGTTCGAGAAGGTGAGAGGTCGGCATTTTTGGAATGTCTTGAAATTCCGAATTTTGCTCGTGTCACAACTGAGATCTACGATGTATATCTGAAAATGCACACACACACACACACACACACACACACACACGCATATATATTAAACAAGTTTAAATATATTGACAAAATAACCTTAAAACCAATATTTTTTCAAAAGTGCTCAATAAAAGATAGAGCTGTGTGTGTGAGTGTGTGTGTGCTTGTGTGTGTGTGTGTGTGTGTGTGTGTGTGTGTGTGTGTGTGTAAGGTTAGTGGGAGACTACGCCAGCAAAGTGCTCGATTATTAAGAAAATAAAAAAATAAGAGCGTAATATTTATTACAGAAGATCAGAACAACATCGGTACCGTCGGTTTTAAATTCAAACAAAGGGGACCTATAATTTCTCTCCTTTACCAGTCTCTTTTCAGCCTCTGTTTATGTCTACCTTCCCGGATTTATTTTTAAGGAAGCCAATTATAGTTCCGCTACCGATGTTGTTCTGATCTTTTGTAAAATTGACAGATCAAAGTAATGACATACTATGATTTATTGTCAGTTTCGAAGCAAAGGGAAAGTTAATACGCGTTTCTACAAAGATCAAAAACATACTTGAACAAGTCTAAGTAATGAACAGAAGACTCCCGTCATCAGAGCATTGTCGTCAAATTAACAATATTAAAAACCGTAAACCATAAAAAAAAGTGAAATTTCGTGCAAAAAGTCCTCAAATATCCATGAAAGCAACAGCAAAAAACACCAAAACAAAATCAATGGTGAATGCGAATTTAACCATTTTGAACAAGATTTGCATCATTCAAGGTCGAGTGTTCAAAAAGAAATTCGTTTACACATCAAAACGGTTGAATTGTGTAGAAAACTTAAAAGTCAACTCTGGTCGACTTTGGTCCTCTTCGTTTTCCTGTTCTGTCCTCCACTCGATTAGACTTTCTTCAACGGTGACATGCTGATATCTAGATAAATACAAATACAAATACAAAATATTAACAAAGTTAAGTAAAATATTCGTGAGGACTGTATAGCAGTATAGCTTCACCCATATTAAACACCCCTTAATATAATTGGTTAAAATGCAACATTTTTCACTAAATATTAATGACTGTATTTTTTTACTTCAAATATTTATTGGGATGAAAAAATAAATTTAAAAAATAAGAACATGATTTGGATGCCCTCACAGCTTAGATGCCCGGGGCCACCGCCCCCCCCCCCCTCTGCACACCACTCCCACCAACGCACGGGATTTGCATACAAGAGGCGAATCCAGGGGTGAAACTGTAAGCAAAATCCGGTCGAAGACGTGACAGTCTCCTAGTAACAATGATCAACCATATCGAACACTTTGAACTGATCTAAATTGATCAGCGCGACTTCAGAGTCGACTTTTTCGATGATCATGCGTACCATGTGCAAATTAGTTAATAGTCCCTCTCTTCACAGTACAAGTCTATTCGGGGCTTTATTAGACGATATAGAAAAACTTGCCGGCCGTTAGCTAAGATTTTGTCCAAAATCTTTAACTTAATATTTAACATCGTTAAGTGGCGAACATTACCTGTAACATCCACGCCACTGTTGTTCTAGAGAAGCAACTTGATGATATCCCTGGTAAAATACTGGGTAATAAACTCGTTCCTAAACTAGGAGTTAAACAACACGGACAGCAAGGGGACAAAAAAGTGGCGACAGCCTCAAATACACCTTCTCGGCATAACCATCGATACCAGAAGATTTATCCAGGCGGATTTGTTTCAGGGCCTCTCAGGTGTTTCCTCCCTTCACTTCAGTCGCATCAGGACGAGAAAAGTCGGATGAATAGGCGTCGAACTGTGCCATTGTCAAACCGATGCCCCTGGTGAAAAGCTCATGAAAATAAAAGAAAAAAAAGCCTCCAAAAGAACTTCATTTGTGATCACGAGATGTCCGGCAATGTGACACTGGCGATATGTCGATCGGTGGCACGTTGACGTTCTTCTATATGCAATGAAGCGACCATGTTTGTTGCGTCCTGTGACATTCTTTTTAACCTAGCCGTAATTAAGTATCCCTGATCCTCATTATTTTCCAAAGAGTCCAGTTCAGCCTTAACTATCGTAACAATTCAGCTGACCTCCCACCCCCATCGTCCGATCTCATCTAGGTCTTCGTGTCAGTTTCGCTGCTTAGATTCTATGTTCAGTCGCCATCTATAATAAACAGTAGAGAACCTAATAACTTTTTTTCAGATGGCCTCACCACATCAGATGCGTCTTGTCAAACTCGGGAATCTTCATCTCGAACTCGGGAATCTGTACGAAATTTCGAACAGGACCCTTTATTAATCTACGTCAGGGTAAAAGTCTTAAGTAATTCGTAATAATATTCTTAGTATCGTTTGTAGTGAGAATTGAGCCATCAAGCTCCAGAAGACTGTCACTTAGAACTGATTATCCCTTAGCATTTTTATCCGTTGCGCCACAGGTCTTTGCAGACATCCTTCTGACCCAGTCGCTTCAGTCGCCTCAGGACAAGAAAATTCAGATAAATAGGTGTCGACTATGGCGGATATAACTTGCAGATATAATAAGTTTTCTAGCCCAGTAGAGGAATCCCACTTTTTTGCAGCAGACTTTTTGGGCTTTGGAATTGAGTAGGAAGATTAGGGGGAGGCATATCTCATCACACTCCCTATAACGTCTACTATCTATGTTGCAAATCGAACTGTGCCTCCGGTATAGTTTGATTTATTGGAAGCTTTTACAACATTAACCTTGAAAATTGTAGCCTAAGGGTTCGAAAGTTCTCCGATGCATATTATTTTTTTTTAAGTTTCATTTATTTTATTATAATAGGAAAGACCAATAAAAGGATTGACTGGTAAGTGTTGTCTTATGTAACAATTTATTAACATTATTGGGGTGTTTCGGACTATTATCCAAAATGTTTTCGTTTCTATAATACCTGGCCTTCTTCTGATCACAGTATATGGGGTGGGTGATTACAGTAAAACGCCCCCTTTAATATAAATGTGCGCATGGATTAAAGAATTACTGGACAGATTTTTAAGAAATTTGGAATTTAGAAAACATGAACTATGTCTGATTTATTTTAGTAATGAGCACAAAAGACAGCTAATTCTTGAAAATAAATGTTTTCATTGATTTTACAAATACTGTACGGATTATTATGAAATTTGGAATATAGAAAACATGAACTATGTCTGATTTATTTTAGGGGTGAGCACAAAAGACAGCTAATTCTTGAAAATAAATGTGTTCATTGATTTTACAAATACTGTATGGATTTTTATGAAATTTGGAATATAGAAAACATGAACTATGTCTGCTTTATTTTAGGGGTGAGCACAAAAGACAGCTAATTCTTGAAAATAAATGTGTTCATTTATTTTTTAAATACTGTATGGATTTTTATGAAATTTGGAACATAGAAAACATGAACTATGTCTGCTTTATTTCAGGGGTGGGCACAAAAGACAGCTAATTCTTGAAAATAAATGTGTTCATTTATTTTTAAAATACTGTATGGATTTTTATTAAATTTGGAACATAGAAAACATGAACTATGTCTGATAATTTTAGGGGTGAGCACAAAAGACAGCTAATTCTTGAAAATAAATGTTTTCATTGATTTTAAAAATACTGTATGGATTTTTATGAAATTTGGAACATAGAAAACATGAACTATGTCTGCTTTATTTTAGGGGTAAGCACAAAAGACAGCTAATTCTTGAAAATAAATGTTTTCATATATTTTACAAATACTGTATGGATTTTTATTAAATTTGGAATATAGAAAACATGAACTATGTCTGATTTATTTTAGGGGTGAGCAAAAAAGACAGCTACCTCTTGAAAATAAATGTTTTCATTGATTTTTAAAATACTGTACGGATATTTATCAAATTTAGAACATAGATAGTAAACATAAAAGTTACTTCCTGATTATTACTATGCTGTATATATATATATGTATATATATATATATGTGTGTGTATGTATGTGTGTGTGTCTGTGTGTGTGTCTGTGTGTGTCCGTGTGTGTGTGTAATATGAGGATGACATCTTTTAGAAGACATGTTAATGGTTACTTAGAGAATTTAAAAAACCAAGAAACGTTATTTTTTCTTATATATTTAATAATGAATAAAATCATTATATATATATAAATATGCGTGTGTCTGTGTATATATATATATATATATATATATATATATATATATATATATATATATATATATATATATATATATTAGCGTTTGGACGATTAATCGGAATCGGAATCAGGATTCGGAAAAATCGGAATCTATGGGGGTATCGGAATCAGAAAAAGTTAAGCCTTATTTCCGATTTCAAAAACGATTCTTTTAATTTTTGTTTCTTGACAATAAAAAATGAAACAACCATAATGTATCTATTTATTAGAAGATTGTTTATTTACAACATAACACTAAGGGCCACAGGACCGCAGATTAGGAATCACATTCCCAGATTTAGCATTGACTCTCGGAGTCTAATTTTTTTTTATTGATAAATTATGTGAAACAAAGGAAACATGCTAGCATTTCAATTCACTTTTCTAGAATTAAGGAACGAAATTTCGTTCGTTGCTATAATGTAGAAATTTGCCATTATTGTTATTAATAATATTACTGTTATTATTATATGTATCTTGTTTTTCCTTTTACAATAATACAAATCAATCTAATAACCGACCAGATCTTTATGATTAGGATAAAATATATGAAAATTATTTGATTGGGGAAAAGCACAAAATAGTTAAAAAAAGACCCCCCCGCCCTTTCCATGTTAAAAATGGTTTTCTAAATAATAACATCATTATTTAGAAACTCATTCTTAACATGGAGAGGGGGCTTTGTTAACGATTCTGATCCTACACCGTCTTCTTATTTTGCATGCCAATCATTGACTATTTTCAATTGTTTATGAAAAATTCAAATAGCATTTTGTCAACTAACGACGAACTAATGCAAATCGGCTTTGTTATAAAAATAAAAATAAATATTTAATTGTCTCATAATTTTCAATCAAGTACAAGGAAAATATATGATTCAAATATTTAGAAAGATCTACTCGTATAATATACGACGCCCTCTCCCTACGTGTATTTTTTCCGTTTGCAAAAATATATGCGGACGTTATACGGTGGTTTTACAGCAATTTGAATTTTTTTAAGCAACAAATCTCTAATTAAATATTTTTAAATTATTAAAGAATCGGAATCAGAATCAGTAATTGTATCGGAATCGGGAATTTAGAACAGAATCGGTAATTAATCTGAATCGGGAAAGATTTTGGAATCGTCCTATCACTAACATATATATACAATTATATATATATATATATATATATATATATATATATACACGCATATATATATATATATATATATATATATTAATTATTTTATACGTACATATGTACGTATAAAATTTATATATATATATATATATATATATATATATATATATATATATATATATATATATATATATATATATAATCTTCTGCATTAATCTGTATCACTTAGGTAGTGAACAAAAGGAGAAGAAATAGTAACAAAGCAACAAACGCTACCATCACCAATATAAACAATTACATAAAATACATTATATATATATATATATATAATAGAGAATGGTAGTTTGCTTGAAGCATTGCTGGGAATAGTAGTAATATGTTTTTTAAATGTTGCGGGCAATGCAAACTCCTGGGTAGGATGTAAGCTGGAAGGAGCAAAACTAATAATTCGAATTCGAAATGGAACTTACTATTTATTTGTTCTTAAAATAATACATAACCGCAATTGTGGTGTTAGCTGTTTGTGTGTTGTCCGGATGATTATTAAAAATCATTTATTTAATATTTCGGGAAAAGAAACTTCCCTTTGTTAAAAATAATAAACACCATAGGAAAACTCCGTCTGTGCAGAGAATCTAACAAAATGGACACTTGCTGTTATGTAAGATTTTAAGAAAAATAAATAGTAAGTCCCATTTCGAATACGATTTATTATTTTTGTTTCTTCCACCTTACATCCTACCCGGGACTTTGCATTGCCCACAGCCTTTTAAAAACATACTATATATATATATTCTGTGTCTAAGGTGCCTTACCTGCCATTGTCCTTATTGAGCTAACTGTTTGGCATTATATGTCGGGACCTGATTGGACCTTGTGTCTCCAATATTGTCTAAAGATATGTTTATATCGAATAAGACAGAAATCGAATGTTTTCTTCAAAGACTTCTGCGTGTGATGTTGTGAAGGGCGATAAAGAAGTGACGGTTTGGAGTCTTATTAACCATAATGTAAAATAAAATAAAATATTACCAAATTCGTCTTGGAAATAATCGTTTGACGTATAATCGTTGGATATGAATTCTTGGAACAATGTTCGCATTTTATTGACCTCGAATCTCTCTTTATATATATATATATATATATATATATATATATATATATATATATATATATATATATATCAGATAACCTCCGATAACATCGAGGAGATAAGCTACCATCACGGAATGCTAAGGTATTGCCTATAAATATATTCGGGCCCTTTTTTCTCTGAAGAAGAACGTTTTATCTTTGAAAATGAATAAGAAAATAAGTTTAAAAAAACATTTTAATTACTTTTTAATTAAATATTGAATCTCAAAACGTTATCTCTAAAGGTATTTGTTTGTCTATTTTCATTACTTAAATTTCTAAAGATGCTTTAAAGACTTTTATTTTATTTTTTATATTTAAATTCCCGAAACAGTTTTTCATGGTAAACAACTGATGATCCCTTAAATAATTTTAGAAGCAAACTAATATAATAACTGAAAAGTTAAATTGACTTACATGAGTGATTTTCCACTGAACGACTTGGGACTTAAGGATTTTTTTTTTGGGGGGGGTAATATAGTTTTAATGGTTGAGAAAATTCCAAGACTATATATATATATAGTCTAAAATCTACAATGTGCTAAATGCAATAGAATCTATATAGGAAGTACTATAAGACCTTTGCACCAGCGCATCAAAGAACGCGTGAATATTCGCATATCCTAACACTATAGTAACACACAATATAATATTTGAGTTGATATTATTGCCTCTGTCAGGAATATAGGGAATTTACGAATTGCGGAAGCGATTTTCATTTTGAGACATAGACCTATGATTAATAACAGTCTTGAAGTAAATTCCACATTCATTATATAACAGACACCACTTATACGAGCCTTTTCCACATCTAATTTGAACTCACTTTTATCTGAATTACACATTCATCATTAGAACTAATGTTACTACGATCACAATGCCTGGTCAAATATTGTAATTACACTGCTTACAGCATGTGTATTGCATTATACGTCAGTGTATCTTAATTTCCCTAAATTACGTGACAGTTTCCGTGGGCCGAGTGGATATGGCTGACTCTGTGTACCGGGTTCGCGCCTCCCGACCGTCTGAAATTGTTACTTCCCTGCACTGATGAAAGCAATAAGCTTGAAACGCTAGCGTCTGTAGGTATAAATAATTTTATATTTATTTATAAATATTATATATATATATATATATATTATATATATATATATATATATATATATATATATATATATATATATATATATATATATATATATATATATATATATATATACGTAAATATTGATATATGGTTGCATAATAATAGAATATATAAATAAGCAAATAATTAAATAAACATTGCCCATACTAATGTCAGACTATTTAATATGATGATTTAAGTTTAATATTAATGTTTAACATTCCTTAGCAAAGGCTAATAAAATGTAATATGTAGATAGATAGATAGATAGATAGATAGATAGATATGTGTATATGTGACATGACATGCCTCCGTTCAGTCTAGAGAGACTATGGACACCCCTGTAAGGGGCTGGCTGTGCGTGTAATTGTGAAGCAAGGGTTGCGCAAGTACTAACAACACTTCTTCTCCTGAGTCGGCACTGCTTGATTCCAATAGCAAGCAATTCAAGATGACTGGAAACAATGCCGAGATAAGCAAAGAGCACATACAGCACCTGGTATTCCCAAATGGTCACCCATTTAGTACTGGCCAGGCTTGACGTCGCTTAACTTCGGTGATTGTGCCGTATATGTATATACTTAGTTATTTAGAAGACAGATATGTTTACTTTACTTTATATTTACACTAGAGGAAACAGAAATATTTTTTCATCATAATAAAAGTTTAAAGACTATATAATACTAGCATACACTGATATATATATATATATATATATATATATATATATATATATATATATATATATATATATATATATATATTTATATATATATATATGCAAACATTGTTAAAAATAACAGAATTCGTTTGTTTAACTATACCCTTGTTCTTTTTTCAATTTTTCTGGAGAAAGAAGAAAATTTTATAAAAACGGCGGAGAAACGATTCTTAGCGAATTCTATATGTCAAACCTAGAAAACAAAATATTTAATCACATTAAAAACCTTCTATTTACGTACGCTATGTCGACGATATTCTTGTTCTAGCTGATAACAATGAATAAATACACAAACTTCAAGACTTTTTCCAAAAAAACTCTTTTCTAAAATTCATTATAGAACTGAACGTAAATAATAAAATCCCATTCCTTGATGTTCTTATTGACGCCTTTAATAAATCGTTTTTATAAGTGGAAACTTATCAAAAAACAACCAGCTTAAATTCTAGTCTTTTAAATTTCAAAAGCGAGTGACCCTATCGCTACAAAATAACTATCGTTAAAAATCTATTAAACCGTGCCAAATTCACTTCCTCCTCTAACAAAATACTATTCATTGAATTAAAAAATATAAAACAAGTACTTATTAACAACGAATTCCTAAATTATATCGTTGTGAACAAATAAAATGAATGATTCGAAACTTAAAAAACACCAGTACAAATAATAATAATATTCAACATCACAACTCAAACAATATTAACATATGCTATTGTAATCAAATGCAATCAAACTTTAGATTAGAAGAAAAGACCATGAAAAATATTATACACAAATACATATCCCCTATTGAGAATAACAATAAAATTAGACTCATTATTTACTATAAGAAATTAAAACTCCAAAATCTTGTAGTAAAAAACAACTCCTCCCCAACTCAAAAACAACTAGAAAGAACCAATGTTATTTATAAGTGTAAATGCCCTTTGGGAGAATGTAACTCCCATAATAATAATAAAGCTAATAGCTACATTGGTTTTACAAGCACTACCCTATTGTGCCGCCTCACCATGCATCTTATAAACTCTAGCTCAATTTACCAACATCTACAAAAACATAACTGCCCTCCCTCTGATTTAAGACAAATTTTAGTTAATAACACTAAGATTATACATTCCGAAACCAATTTTTTAAAATTAAAAATATTGGAAGCTATCTACATAAAAACACAACAACCTAAAATTAACAACATCACATATGAAACCAGTGGTAACATTTTAAAATGCTTAACGTAATGCGATTTTGTTCTGTGATGCCATCCAGCGTTGCTGAATTTAAATCGTCAACGACTTCCTGAAATAATGCGAAAAACGTTCTATGCGCGTTTCTCCGCCGTCTTTTTTTAAAACTTCACTTCTTTCTCTAGCTTTTTTGTTCATTTGCTTTTGACACCTGATATTGATTCGACCAAGAATCAAAAATGTTCTGTGAAACCTATGGAATATTTATTAAAAAAATTTTTATTTTAATACAAAAAAGAATATCAGAAAAATTGAAAAAATAAAAAAGATATAGTTAAACAGACGTATTCTGTTATTTTTAACAATGTTTGCATAAATAAGAAAATGCTGCCTAAATTCACACAATATATATATATATATATATATATATATATATATATATATATATATATATATATATATATATATATATATAAAAATAATAACGTTAATAAGTAAATGAAATATGGATTAATAAATACGAACCGTAACTAATATCGCTTCGTTTGGAGTTTATTAAAGGGTAATCATCAACGATTCAAGTTATCTCCCTTTAATACTGATTGATATTTTCACTGTTACGAAATATAAATTTAAAATATGCATACACACATGTGCATATATGTCTGAATATTGATTTGATAACTGCTAAATAATTAATTAAATCAAAAATTAAAATATGAATACAAGTAATTTATATTATTTTACTAATACCCACCTCTATTTACCGATTTAATAAAATTAAATAAAATATATTCCCGCTATTTTGAATTTTAAAAAATAAAAATTAAGAAATATGTAGCAGAAGAAAAAAAATTTTTTTAATAAATAAATCAACAAATAAACTAACAATAAAATTAACAGAGAAAATAATATCCATTTAACATAAATAATATAATGCACTAACTTGAAGGTATTTTAAATGGCATAAACAATATTTCAAAGGAATAAAATATTCTATGTGTCATGCTGAGTATTATTATTGTTTTGTGAAGTCTTTTTCTTCAGAGACGCAGTCATCTTAGACGTTTCTTTGCCTTGGATGACTGAACTTTTGTTTTCTTTTTTGAGAAGGGTCATTTTTCTCCTTAAATATGAAAATATGTTCTATCACTAAGGACTTTATCACTATTAACAGTGAGTCTTATATTTACTGATACTGTATGTGAAAGATCTATCGAAAAATAAATAGATAATTGTGAAGATTAATATCTCAAATATTGTATTCGATTGTTTGTTTTTGTGCATCCTCTCTTTTACAATGACAGTTTTCTGCATTGCTACCAGCCTTTATAAATACCCACACACACACACATTATATATATATATAGTATATATATTTTTATTTATACAAACATTATTGGTTACATATGTGCATACATGTTTCGGTTGTACTCTTCACAGAGAGTCAACCTCTTCAGACCAAAGAAGAAAGCTTCTCTGTCTTCTTTGGTCTGAAGAGGTTGACTCCTTGTCAAGAGTACAGCCGAAACATGTATGCACATATGTAACCAATAATATTTGCATAAATAAAAATGTATACTTAAGAACAGCTCTACTTGTTATTGAGCACTGTTTTATAAACACTGGAGTTTCAACGGATTTACATCTCCAGAAACTAATACAATACGTGTACTATATATATATATATATATATATATATATATATATATATATATATATATATATATATATATATATATATATATATATATATTGAAATTTGGATAAAAACAAATAACGATGTTATTTAAAATTATAAAATCATTTTTTTCCTAAGACTTTAGATAAATACATCGTTTTCAGAAGCGAGACTTATTCTTTTGTTTTTCTTCTTCATTTTGGTGGATAACACGAAAAACACGTCAAGTTGTTAGAGACGATAGTTTAAAGTGATATATAGTCCAGTTGATGTTACTGCGTGGCTTGGCGCCTTTTGAATAAGGAAATTGATAACATGTTTGAAGCCCCACGTGTCAGAATATTAATATTGAAATTTGTAAAAATAAAAAAAAGGTGCAATTTAAAATGATAAAATGATTTATTTACTTTTTTTTGCTAAGACTTTCGATAAACACATCTTTTTCAGAAGCAAGACTTATTCATATTTTCTTCTTCTTTATTTTGTTTGTATTAATTCTGGGTGGTCAGATCCACCATAGAGTCCGAAAAACACGTCAAGTTGTTAGAGACGATAGTTTAAAGTTCGATATAGTCCGTTCGATATTGCTGCGCTGGCTTGGCGCCTTTTGAATAAGGAAATTGATAACACCTTTGAAGCACTACGTTTCATAATACTTATATTAAAATTTGAAAAAAAAAAAAAAAATAGTGCAATTTAAAATGATAAAAAAAATTTATTTTTACTAAGACATCTTGTTTAGAAGCACGATTATGTTTTCTTCTTTATTTTGTTGGTATTGACCCCGAGGGGTCAGATCCACCGTCGAGTCCGAAAAACACGTCAAGTTGTTAGAGACGATAGTTTAAAGTGATATATAGTTCGGTCGATGTTACTGCGCTGGCTTGACGCTTTTTGAATAAGGAAATTGATAACATATTTGCTCTAACAACTAGACATGTTTTCGGATTTACGGTAGATCTGCCCTCTCGGGGTTAATACCAACAAAATGAAGAAGGAAAAAAGAATAAGTCTCGCTTCTGAAAAAAATATATTCATCGAAAATCTTAGCAAAAAAGAAAAAAGATTATATCATTTTCAATTGCATCGTTTTTTGTTTTGTTTTTTCAAATTTCAATATAAATATTCATAGAGAGAGAGGGGAGAGTGGTATTGTAGAAATAATAGCAAGAAACATTTTTTGATGTGAAGAAGGTATCATGACATTTCAGTATACGTAAAACATTCTTCAGATATGCAAAAGTCCGAAGAAGAAAAAAGATGTGTTCACACCGGGAATGAAATCACAAGTAAATAGGGAAGATTATTGAGAAGGCAGAAAAGGGAAAAAGAAAATTAGAAACCAAAAGAAAGAAAGAAAAAAGTAAAAGAGAAAACAAAAGAGAAGAGAGACAAAAGATAAATTGATTTCTGGTGACCTCTCAACAAGGTCGAAAGGACTTTTATTTTACAGTCATACATTTTGAATTTGTCGGCGAATAAGTTTCAATGATAGAGATAGATAGAGAAAGGGGGAATATAGAGGGGGAGATAGAGAAAAAAGAGAGAGACTGATGGAGAGAAAGAGAGAATGAAAGAAAGAGAGAAAGAGAGAGGGGGAGAGAGAAAGAAATGAGAGAAAGAGGAAGAAAGAAAGAGAGAGAGTAAAGGGGAGAGGGGGTGTACCCACAGAGCTATGCGTTAATATCAGTGAGTTTGCAGATAAATGTATGTCACAATCCGAATGTTTTGACGCAAACAAGTCTTTCGTTATATGCTCGATTCTAAAAACAGAGAGTTCGTCGACATTTCGTTCTTCGTCTTCTTTTTGTTAGTTTTTGCTTTTGGCTTTTCATCTCTGCCATGTGCGTGCCGCGTTCTCTTTTTATTTTATTTATTTTAATTTCGTTTCATGTCGAAGATGAGGCGGCAAATCGTTTGATGACATGTACGGGACACTTTTTTTCTCTATCTATCTATCTATCTATCTATCTATCTATCTATCTATCTATCTATCTATCTATCTATCTATCTATCTATCTATCTATCTATCTCTCTCTCTCTCTATATATATATATATATATATATATATATATATATATATCCCTCTATATATAACATGGACGGCGGGGCAGGGGGGGAGAGCTTGACAATCATCAAGCTGAATCTTTTAAGGAGACTGCAAAGTAAAAGGGCACTGATAGTATATGCTAATACATATATTGTCATTAATAATTATATATATATATATATATATATATATATATATATATATATATATATATATATATATATATATATATAGGCTGCATTTTTTCCTAAAGACATTATTCTGAGGATAAGAGTGATTTCTTTGAAAATCCATGGATTAAAGAACATTCTCATATTTTATTCCTTGTTTAAACAGTTGATGATTATAATAAACTTGTAAAGTATGTATTTCATTAAATAGTACAGACGATTTGTGTCTGCATATTTTCTTGTTGATCTTTTCTAGATGCCTGATTAATGTTAGAGTTTTAGGCTGGAACTGGCAGATGAACTTGCCGTACTGGTTGTGTAATCAGGCATCTAGAAAGGATCAACGAGAAAATATGCAGACACGAATTGTTTATACTATTTAACAAAATATTTCTTGAAGAAAAAATGCTGCCCAAATATATATATATATGTATATATTAAGATTGAAAATAGAAGATTCATAATTTTGTCATTTCTTCTTTTTATTCTTCAGAAAAGTTAAAACTGGAAAGAGAGGAACAGAAAATATGTAAGTATGATTGGGTTTTGTTTAAAAATGTTTTTAACAGACTCACATCTACTTGGTAAAAAAATATAAAAATAATTATTTTATATTAAATCCTATGGATTTTTCCTTCTGAGGATAAGAGTGATTTCTTTGAAAATCTATGGATAAAGGACATTCTCATATTTTATTCCTTGTTTAAACAGTTGATGATTATAATAAACTTGTAAAGTATGTATTTCATTAAATAGTACAGACGATTTGTGTCTGCATATTTTCTTGCTGATCTTTTCTAGATGCCTGATCAATGTTCGAGTTTTAAGCTGGAACTGGCAGATGAACTTGCCGTACTCATTGTGCATCCTTTTCAGTATGTTCCGGGACCATTTTCAAAAGTAGGTATTGAGTAAAGAACATGTATTTATAAATGTTTAGTGATGGTTTGGGCAGGAATTGGCTGTAGTATTAATAGAGTATTAGTGTTACTATTAAAAGTATTTGCAGACGTTTTCACTGTTATCAAAATTAATTTTATTAATTGCGTTTTAGTTTTCATGTTAGTTTCTTGTTCTAATATAGTTATATTGTCTACAAGAATTTTTGGAAGTTGAGAGCAGGGGCAAGAATAGTTAGTTTTAGATGCAATAGCGCTGGTGTCAGATAGTTGCATAGTGAGATGTCTCGACAGAGGTCTGCTAGTTCCATCCTGAAAACCGAAAATCAATAAGGAATCTAGAAATGATCAAGGGGGAAAATATGTTGTATACGCTAGTACGTTCGGTTCGTTCCGGAGCTATCTTCAAGGGTGGGTATTGAGTAAAGAACGTATTTTTAAATGTTTAGTGATAGTTTTTGGTGGGAACTGTGTGATTTGTTGTATTATTAATAGAGTAACATTCTAACAGACTATTTTCACCGTTATCGAAATTAATTTTATTAATTGCCTTTTAGTTTTTATGTGTAGAACTTCTAATATCTGTAGTCTTTGTTTGTTATTTTCGTATTCTAATATAGTTTTATTGTCTACAAGAATTTTTCGAAGTTGAGAGCGGGGTCGGGAATGATTAGCTTTTATATACTGGGCTATTACGCAGAAGTCAGATAGGTGCATAGTGAGACGTCTCGACAGGGCTGTGGTAGTCAAGCCTACATATATGTTTTTCTTTATTTTCGGAGACAGTCTCCCAAGGTAAATTTGAATTTATATACGAGGTTTCTCTTATCCAAACCCCTAGTTGAGCGGGAATAATTTTTGGTGATGATGAGATTAGAGGTTTTACATTTGCTATAATAAATAATAACTTTTATTTTTATTTTTTTGGATCGATTCGGTGTAGATGTTTATTCATCATAATTCTTAATATGTGTTAATCTTTTTTATAATTAATTTGAGCTCCTATTAACTTACCTCCACATGGTGACAAAGTTAGACACATGGTCGGTTTTTAATGCGGGGAAAATTCAGCTCCACAAAAATAGGCACTCTGCATTGGAACAAAAATTTAAATTGCCTCAGTCAAGTATGATTTTTTTCACTGACCGAGGACAGAAAAGATGAAGATACTACACAAACGCCAAGAAACTAAATGATTATGTAGCCGCTTTCGGTAAAATAACGTTATATATTTATCGAGTTTTCTTAGTATTTTGATTGTTGTTATTATTAAAATGTCGAATATATGCATGCAGACACAAGTTTTTTTGTTTGTTTTTTAATGATATTTCACCCCAAACAAGGCAGGACGCCACTGTAGACGTAAGGGGCTACTGATAATTAGGGAGTAGGTTTAGGGTGTCATTCTAAGTTGGGAGCTGTGCAGCGAGATGTCTGTTTACATTAGCTTTAAACCTCTGCATGTCAGTACTGTCGGGGAAACAGGGGGCAGGGGGGGGTTCCAGAGGTCAGCAGCATGAGGAAAGAAGCTATTGGAGTAGAAGGCTCTCCGGCATCTGGGGACTTCCACAGCGAATGGATGGGATTTTGCTGATTGTTGAGTTGATCTAGTGAATTTACGTCGAGGGGACACCAGAGTAGTCAGTTCATCGGAGCATAATCGATTGAAGTATTTGCAAAACAAGCACAAGGATGCTACATTGCGGCGATGGTACAGGGGCTGGAGCTTGGTTGACAGTGAGGGACCTATTAGGTTGGCGACTCTTTTTTGGACCTTGTCTATGAAGGAGAGACTAGTAGATGATGCACCAGCCCAGATGTGACAACAATACCGCATGCATGGACGGATGGTGGCTTTGTATAGATACAGGATAATGTCAGGTGTGAGGAGTTTACTAGCACAGTAGAGGGAGCCAACCTTCTTTGCTGCAGTCTTGGCAATGTCTTCAGTGTATTTGTTGCAATTCATGTTACCTGTGAAGGTTAGGCCGAGGAGTTTGCATATTGAACTCTCAGGTAGGGTGTTATTTGCCATGACAATCGGTGGTTTGAGAGTTTTCTTGTAGTTATTGAAAGAAAGGAGCTTTGTCTTTGCGGCATTAAAAGTTACCAACCATCTATGACCCAATCCACTACAGCCTGGGGGTCATTTTCTAAGGATTCAGCCATTGCCTCGGATATGATCGCGTCTGTTTTTCCCACATGACGAGAGTAAAGCGTAGTGTCGTCAGCAAATAAACCAATCTCAGACTCTATGTTATCAAGGAGATCGTTTATGAAGATCAGGAACAATAAAGGTCCAAGCATAGATCCCTGGGGTACACCAGCATTTATGGCATGTTGCTTAGATGAACGGCCATCGAGGACAACCTGGAGCGTATTTTCAAGAGAAGCCCTTTATGCCATACCTTGTCAAAGGCCTTTGATATATCAAGCGCTACTGCCCTAGCTTCACCTGCCTTGTCAAGTGTATGATACATGCGTTTAGAGATGACCGTTAGGATCTCTGCAGTAGATCGTGCTTGTCTAAATCCATACTGGCGGTCAAAAACAAGTTCAGCATTAACTAAGTTCCGGACTATCGCTAGATTGATTAAGGATTCAAAGATTTTAGCAAAGATCGGGAGTAGACTGGTTGGGCGGTAATTCTGAGGATCGGTTCTATTCCCAGAATTCTTGTAGACTGGTACTACAGAGGCAAATCTCCAGCTATCGGGGAAGCAAGATTCAGCTAGGCATTTATTGTAGAGTTTGGAGCCAGTTCAGCAGAGCATTTCTTTATTACTATTACAGGTATAAGATCAGGCCCACAAGCCTGGGGGGGGGGGGGTCAAGGTTTTTTATGATGTCTCTGACCTGGGATGGGGTGATAACCAAGTTATCAAGTGTGGCTTCGGTCCGCAATGGGAATTTGGGGAAGGGGTGGTTTTCTGAGTCCAAAGTGGAGTTAGAGGCGAAAAGTTGGGCAAGTAGTTCAGCCTTATCAGTTGCCGTGCATACGACATCATTGTGGTTTGATAGTGGGGGAATCGTTGATTGACCATTGTTCACCAGTTAACTGTAATATTTAACGGAATATATATATATATATATATATATATATATATATATATATATATATATATATATATATATATATATATAGAGAGAGAGAGAGAGAGAGAGAGAGAGAGAGAGAGAGAGAGAGAGAGAGAGAGAGATGTCGTTTACTTGGAAGCATTGATAGGTTAGAAATATTAAAATTGAAATTAGAAGCCTTTTTCAGTGCAAGATTGCTTTATTTTTTATACCTCAACCTTGAATTTTCTTAAATAAAATTTTATCTTCAGAGATGACCAGTATTGTGTTGTATTGTTTAGACAATATCGCGGATAACAACCATAGCACAGAAGTTTTTAAAAAGATGGGGGTTTTTTGTTTTGTTTTTTTCTAAAAAGATATGTCACAGAACTGGTTATTCTGAAAAATGTAAGATTAAAATAAAAAACATAATTATAAAAAAAATCGTGCATTGCAAAAGGCTTCTATTTTCAATTTTAACATATTTGAATTATAGGCACTACGGGACCTAAATTCTAGTACGCATATATTAAATTGTTTTTAACACCTATAAGTAGTTAAAGCAAAATAAATTGTTTTGAACTATTAAAAGAATTTCCATCGCTATGGATAATGCTTACCCATTCATTTATTTATTTCTATTATCGCTTGTGTTTGAATTCATGTTTTGAAACATGGCGTAAATCATAAATATATGACATCACGCCAAAGCTATACTTATTTTGTTACGGTAATGTTTTAAACTTTACTTAAATTTGTAAAACTTCAGACTGAAGATCTCAAGGTTTCAGTTTCGATTTCCGGTCATGGCATTCGCTTTATTTGTTGAGAATTTATTATTTAGTATTAATGCAATATTTTCCATTTCTCAAAGAAGTTAAGATATCTGATATTTCGAAATGAGACAAATTCGACAATGTGTTTATTACGTTTAAGATATTGTGACGGACGGAAAAATGTGACTGACAAAATCTCTCTCTCTCTCTCTCTTTCTCTCTCTCTCGCTATATATATATATATATATATATATATATATATATATATATATATATATATATATATATATGGCGAGAGAAAGAGAGATGAGTATTAGAAGGCTATCACAATGCAAGAAATGGAAATATGTCGGCGTTGAGAAGTAAGACAAAAACAAGTGATTTTACTTTATATTTTTTTTCAATTTTTAATAATTTTTTTCCTATATAGCAAACCTTACTTGATAAGGCAAGACTTCAACACTGTGATGTAATGTGTGTGACCGTGTTCCATAATATATTTCGAGGAAGACCTCTTTGTCAAATGGTAGGTGTTTCAAATTTTTAAAAACGTGCGGTGGGCAATATTGCTTATAACGCAGTAAATATTAATATCAGCAGCAAATGTAATAAAACTAAAACCATAACTGATTGTTTTTTTTTGTTGTTTTTATTTCAATTACTTATTTATTTGATTTTTTATTTATTTTCGGATATTTTATATTTAAACCCACCGACGAAGTGCCATATATTTATATATATAAAAATACATATATATTTTTTGTGGAGGGGCAGCTAGGGTCAACAGCCAAGAGCGGTGTCAAATTAATTTTTTTTCTAATATTATTTATTTAATTTATATATATATATATATATATATATATATATATATATATATATATATATATATGTGTGTGTTTGTGTACATGTATGTGTGTATCTGTTGGTACACAATTTTATAAGGGATATTATCCATTACTATTTTACAAGAGTTGTTCCCCTTTCTTGGAAGAAACAAGAAAATTTAATTTAATTTAATTTTTTTTTAAAATCGTTAGTGAATTAAACTCTGAATTTTAATAACATTTTACTAAAATCATAACAGCATTAAATAGTTTCAGATTAAGTGGATAATGATAATATTAAACATAAATAAAACAAGAATTGATGAATTAGTTCTGTTCACTATATTTTCTGCGTGTTACACACAATCTGGCCAGGATATAAATCAAAACAAATTTAGCCGTTAATCATAAAAATAAATTTGAAAAAATAAAAATAAAATTTTTTAATTAAAAATTTCAGAAAAGCAAAGAAGTAAATATTGTTAGAATAAAATAAGATAACAATGGTATATATATATATATATATATATATATATATATATATATATATATATATTAAATAAATAATATTAGAAAAAAAATTAATTGAACACTGTTCTTGGCTGTTATCACTACCTCCCCCTTTACAAATATATATATGTATTTTTATATATATATAAATATATGACACTTTGTCGGTGGGTTCAAATATAAAATATCCGAAAATAAATAAAAAATAAAATAAATAAGTAATTAAAATAAATTAAAAAAACAATCAGTTATGGTTTTCGTTTTATTACATTTGCTGCTGATATTAATATTT
This sequence comes from Sepiola atlantica, assembly GCA_963556195.1. Classification (NCBI taxonomy): domain Eukaryota; kingdom Metazoa; phylum Mollusca; class Cephalopoda; order Sepiida; family Sepiolidae; genus Sepiola; species Sepiola atlantica. The sequence continues at coordinate 74,062,551 of OY744516.1, forward strand.
ACTGCGTTATAAGCAATATTGCTATCCTACACGTTTTTTTTTAATTTGAAACACGTACCATTTGACAAAGAGGTCTTCCTCGAAATATATTATGGAACACTGTCACACACATTACATAACAGTGTTGAAGTCTTGCCTAATCAAGTAAGATTTGCTATATAGGAAATAAAATTATTAAAAATTTTTTTTTTTAAATATATTAAGTAAAATCACTTGTTTTTGTCTTACTTCTCAACGCCGACATATTTCCATTTCTTGCATTGTGATAGCCTTCTAATACTCATCTATATACATATTACACACAATGCTTCAATCAAACTGCCTCTGTCTCTCTCTCTCTCTCTCTCTCTCTCTCTCTATATATATATATATATATATATATATATATATATATATATATATATATATATATATAAATAATGAAAATTGCTACATAAAAAATTATATCTCCTTATAAAATTTTATGTGGATACATGAAATATATATATATATATATATATATATATATATATATATATATATATATATATTTCATGTATCCACATAACATTTTATAAGGAGATATAATTTTTTATGTATCAATTTTCATTATTTACTTCAACAGTGCTCGATACGTAAGTAGAGCTAGCTTACTAAATATATATATATATATATATATATATATATATATATATATATATATATATATATATATATATATATATATATAATATATGTTTCGACATACAAAATCTGTAAATAGTTTTAAACAAAAAAGGCGGAAAATTATTCTCGGAGCTCTTCCGACCAACATCTCGTCAGGAGACAATCGTTGGTAAAGAAAAATACATAATAAACAAGAAATATCATAAATGGTGAAAATCAGACATTCACCGGCTATTTAAGACACTTCAGCCTAGAGATCATTTTAAGATTCTAACCGTCCCATTAAGTGCAGTTGTTTGTATTTCTCTTGTTGTTGGTTGGCCCATTCTTCCAGTTTTCTGAAATGGAAGGTCTTGGTGTATTTCTGACGGCTTTTGCGAGCTATTTCTGTGGCAGGATTGTTGTCTGTTTCTGCCTCATTTGTAAGACAGTCCTGTCCAAAATGTTTGGCCAGTTTTGTGATAGAGGTTGTTCTGCTTGCTCTGGCTTCTTGATGTTGACATACCATCATAAGGTTTGGGTTCTGGGAGCTCATCAGATATTGGCCGGTGCTCACACTAGTGGCTCGATATTGATGGTCAATTTCTGAGAGTCCCATACCCCCTATTCCTCTTGGGAGATACAGCCTTGGTAGACACTGGTTTCTGTACATTACCCTGTACATTGTCAACATTTTTCTCGTTTTAGTGTCTAATCTATTAATGTTCTTTTGTGGCCAATCAATAATTCCAAAGCTGTATGTTATCACTGGCATAGCTAATTGGTTAATGGCAGTTACTTTGTTTTTGTTTGTTAGCTGTGTTTTGCAAATTTTTCTAACACAGCGTATATATTTTCTGCCAATTTTTTCTCCTATCTTGGCATGTTGAATTGAATCGTTTTCTTCTATGCCAAGGTATTGTTCCTGTTCTTCAAGGTATTTGATGTCAGTGTCTTCATCAAGCTGTATGTTTTCCGTTTGGATCTTTTTTCCCAGCTCTAAGGGAGCACTTGGCACATTTTTCCAGTCCGAATTTCATTCCAATATCTTTGGATAAGGTATGTACAACCTGTAAGAGTCGGCTAGAGTCGGCTTAAGTCAGCATCTGAACTAGCATACAGCTTGAGGTCATCCATGAAGAGCAGGTGGTTGACTCTTTTGTTTAGATCATGTTTGCGGCCCTGGCTCAGATGTATGTATGTATGTATGTATGTATGTATGTATGTATGTATGTATGTATGTATGTATGTATGTATGTATGTATGCTAAAATAGATGACTTAGAATAAGCTATTGCATTTAAGATGTATGTATGTATATATGTGTGTATGTATGTATGTATGTATGTATGTATGTATGTATGTATGTATGTATGTATGTATGTATGTATGTAAGCTAAAATAGATGACTTAGAATAAGCTATTGCATTTAAGATGTATGTATGTATATATGTGTGTATGTATGTATGTATGTATGTAAGCTAAAATAGATGACTTAGAATAAGCTATTGCATTTAAGATGTATGTATGTATATATGTGTGTATGTATGTATGTATGTATGTATGTATGTATGTATGTATGTATGTATGTATGTATGTATGTATGTATGTAAGCTAAAATAGATGACTTAGAATAAGCTATTGCATTTAAGATGTATGTATGTATATATGTGTGTATGTATGTATGTATGTATGTATGTATGTATGTAAGCTAAAATAGATGACTTAGAATAAGCTATTGCATTTAAGATGTATGTATGTATATATGTGTGTATGTATGTATGTATGTATGTATGTATGTATGTATGTATGTAAGCTAAAATAGATGACTTAGAATAAGCTATTGCATTTAAGATGTATGTATGTATATATGTGTGTATGTATGTATGTATGTATGTATGTAAGCTAAAATAGATGACTTAGAATAAGCTATTGCATTTAAGATGTATGTATGTATATATGTGTGTATGTATGTATGTATGTATGTATGTATGTAAGCTAAAATAGATGACTTAGAATAAGCTATTGCATTTAAGATGTATGTATGTATATATGTGTGTATGTATGTATGTATGTATGTATGTAAGCTAAAATAGATGACTTAGAATAAGCTATTGCATTTAAGATGTATGAAAATCATTATATTATATGCTATTGAATTGTGGAATTCAATTAATATATGAATATTAAAGATAGAGAGAGGAGGGGAGTATCGGATCTCCAAACCTATGATAGAACTCGGAACCTTAAATTCTTTATTCTAACGTTTAAAGAGAGAGCTATTATGGTCGGTGTTTAGGAAACGTTGAAAATGAATGTCTATACTTTCGTCGATAGACGAAAACAACGAATTTTTGTTGTTGTTTTGGGGTTGTTGTTTTTTGTTTTGTTTTGGGGGTTTTGCGGGGGTTTTTTGTGGTTACTTTTACATTACCTTCGCCGCGATGCGTTACCTGAATTAACCCTTTCATGCATGTTTTTTTTTACAGAAATACTACGTACCTGAACTAACTTGTTTTTTAGTCACGTGCCTTCAAGATGAGCTGACTTTCGAAAAGGCCCGTAACGACTAATAACGGAGGAAAACCGCATTTCACGATGACAGCGTTCATTGTTGTTTTTTTGCTTACTACTATTTCGAATGTTTCACTTCCTAAGTGATTAAGATGCAGACAATTAAAATAACCAATAAAAACAATTACATAAATTTACATTAAATATTTAGGTGATAAAAATCGTATATAATTCCAGGCAAGGTGTCATAGGCTGGGGATAAAACGCCAGACTATTGACATGAACATCGAAGGCTCGATCCTTGTCTAAGTTAGCTATGCTGATGACGGATGTGAGCCAGAAACAGGTGTCCATGGATTACTTTCATGTACGTGTATATATATATATATATATATATATATATATATATATATATATATATATATATATATATATATAAGAATTTTGGGATTTGTTTTTTGGTAGTTTATTTTTTTAACTATTTGTTTATTTTAAATAATATATATAATTTGGGATCTTTCAACGTATACGTTGTCAAAAGTATATAGACATTTAGTTCTATTTTTTACTTTTTTCTTTCTTAATCCTTCTTAACCGAGACATTGTAGCTAAGATCGGAGTCCGTTCTAATGTTTCAACGGTCGGTGTGTGCCACGTGGCGGTGTATTATGAAATAATGAAGAAAATTACACTTGAAAACATTAATATTGTATAACAATTTAAAAATATTTAGAAATCCAACCAATCTGGGTTTTTTGGTTGTTATTTTTAATAAATGGTATACATATATATATATAAATCTGATGATTCTCCCCGGGGATGAAACATGGGCGCCTTTGTGTAGCTCAATTCCTATAAATATATTTTCACACATATATATATAAGCAAACATTGTTAAAAATAACAGAATTCTCTGCTTAATTATACTTTCAATTTTTTTTATTTTACTTACTAATGATCTTTTTGTGTTAAAATAAAAAAAATAATGTATATTCCATGTGTATCACGAACGTTTTAAATTCTTCGTCGAATCATCATCAGATGAAAAGGCAAATGAAAAAAAATGCTCGAGAAAAGAAGAGAATTTCAAAAGATAGCCAAGAAACGCACATGTGAAGTCAGTTTAGACGCTAAAAGAACGGTCTCGCATTTTTGCAAGAAAAACGCTAACAATATAAATTCCGCAATGCCAGAATTAGCGTCACATGATAAAATTGTATTACGTCAGTCATGATATATATATATATATATATATATATATATATATATATATATATATATATATATATATATATATATATATATATATATATGGGAAAAAAGAAACAATGTTTCAGACAATATGTAAAAATAAAAATGGAATAAAGAATAAGCAATTCAACAACTAACAAAGATAAACTCAAAAACTCATCTTGTAAAGTTCCACCGAGATATTTCGGCCGTAGATACGACCATTTTCGATCAGTTAATAAACTTTATTTCAAAACGGAAAAGTTTTCAAATTTATACAGAGAATGCGATTGGAAGAAAATGTCACGGGGAGAAAAAGGAATGCGAGGAATGTTATGAAAAGATAAAGAAAAAGAAGATGAAGAAGAGGAAGAAGAAGAAAGAGATACCAATCAATCAGTGTCTTTAGAACGTCAGTTGAAGAAGACGAAACGAAGAAGAAGAGAAAGCGAGAGCAAACGTGAGAAAGGGTAAATTGACATGTTGTTGTCGAAAACTATTGAAGAAGAGAAAAAAAAAGAGAGAGAAAAAATCAGTGCTTAGATATCGCCTGCTGATTGAATTCGGGCTGAGAGCGTCAAAGGTCTACAGGATTAGTAGTAATTGGGGCAGTTAACGTCGAGAGACGAAACAAGGGAAGAGGAGGAGGCAGGGGAGGAGGGGAAGGGTGAAGAAGAGAGACAAGGGTTAAAAGTTAGCCAGAGTCGTATTCATTTAGATTCATCTCGTATAAAATCGATCTAGCCGAAGCAAAAGCAATATTATAGAAACCTTGTCTTTGGGCAATGGTGTTCTTATGACATAGGATCAGACAGGATTCTGTGAGACGTCTAAGTTTGGTGTCATGAATATGTTTGATAGGGATTGCCTTATGGGTATTGAAGTGGTGGCCGGAAGAGATCATATGAGTGCATAGTGCATTTGAGGTATCGCCGTTTTTTATGGCACGATTATGTTCATATATTCGTTTCTTTAACGGACGTTGTGTCTCGCCGAAATATATTTTTCCACAGTCGGCGCAGGGAATAGTATAAATTCCAGCTGTAGTGGGGGATGAAAGGACTTTATTTTTGTTTTTATGCATTTGTAAAATGTTTTTGATGGTGAGTGAGGTAGCTTGGATAATTCTAAAACTATGTTGTGAAAGCGAAGAAAAGAGATGTGTGTTACGAGAGTTAGTGGGAAGGAAAACATTCCTTAATATGGATTGTGTTGTATTAGGAGATGTATTAGTATTTTTTATCTTTTTTAGATGTATTTGAAACGCTTTCTTTTTAGCGGAAAGAATGACGTGTTTGGGATATTTTAAAGTAGTGAGAGAGGATTCTATTTTATTATATTCCTGAGAGAGATGTTCAGGGCTGCAAATACGCAGAGCTCTGAGATAAAAACCGATTATCATGCTATTTTTTATATAGCATGATAATCGGTTTTTATCTCAGAACTTTTCACCAACACAGCTTCAAACATCCTCACAAAATCAGTCGATAATTCTAATAAAAACCATTTAGCTAAACTTGACCGCAAATTACAGAACCTTATAACTCACAGCGAATGAAAACATCTAGGCCGACCCGATATGGTACAAAACCACAGCAACATCCATTTATCTTCTACCGAGTTTGAAGCACTCAGTTTCGGTCTCAAATTCGCTACCGGGATTCAAAACAACTATATTACACAAAGCACACTCCTCAACTATAGAAATTCCGATAATGACCTAACCAAAGGATTTCTACAAGGTCTCTCTTTCGCTGCATCTACCACACCTCAGGAAAGAACCCTTCCCAAAGATACATCACAGCATTACGTAATTTAGCCGCCATACCAAACATCGTTATATCCCCAGCTGATAAAACAGGTGGCGTTGTCATCCTCAATAGAAGTGATTACCACGACAAAATCATGGATATACTCAATGATAGGTCAACATACGAATCCACCGACCTCAAAATCATAAATAAAAACAATGAAACATTTATCAAATTCTTCAAAACCTCTACTAATCAAGCCAAAGAATGGACTTCCCTTATTTCATACCACTCTACCATACCAACACTTTACGGTCTTCCTAAAACCCACAAACATAATATGCCCCTACGTCCTATCATTTCCAGTATTGGAAGTGTCTCCCACAATATCGCTAAATCTTTGGCAAAAATTCTATCACCACTACTAGGCACTATCAGTAACGCACACATAACGAATTCAGGTCATCTCCTAAAAAAATTACAAGATATTACTTTACATAATCATACTATGCACAGCCTTGATATTACTTCCTTATACACAAATATACCCGTAAAAAAATGCATCAACCTACTTTCCAAACACTTAAACAAAATAAATTTCTCTTGTTCTCTCCCAATCAAAAGCATTATAGATATCATTAGGAACATAACTTCTCTTACTTTCTTTAAATACAACAATGACTATTATAGACAGAAATTCGGCTTACCTATGGGGAACCCCCTTAGTCCCGTATTAGCGTGTCTGTTTTTAGAATTCCTCGAAATCGGTCCTTTTTCTTACCGTATCCCTAAAAATGCTACCTATTTCAGATATATTGACGATATTTTAATCTTTCTACCTGATAGTCATAAAATAGAAACATTAGCACAAGCACTCAACAAAGTCGAACCTTCCATTAAGTTCACTTTCGAAAGTGAACAAAACAATTCTTTAGCTTTCCTTGACATTCTCATCCTCAAAAACAATAACAGCCTTTCATTTCAAGTCCATCGCAAGCCAACCAACAAAAATGATTACTTACATTATTATTCACATCATAATAACTATATAAAAAATAGCATGATAATCGGTTTTTATCTCAGAGCTCTGCGTATTTGCAGCCCTGAACATCTCTCTCAGGAATATAATAAAATAGAATCCTCTCTCACTACTTTAAAATATCCCAAACACATCATTCTTTCCGCTAAAAAGAAAGCGTTTCAAATACATCTAAAAAAGATAAAAAATACTAATACATCTCCTAATACAACACAATCCATATTAAGGAATGTTTTCCTTCCCACTAACTCTCGTAACACACATCTCTTTTCTTCGCTTTCACAATATAGTTTTAGAATTATCCAAGCTACCTCACTCACCATCAAAAACATTTTACAAATGCATAAAAACAAAAATAAAGTCCTTTCATCCCCCACTACAGCTGGAATTTATACTATTCCCTGCGCCGACTGTGGAAAAATATATTTCGGCGAGACACAACGTCCGTTAAAGAAACGAATATATGAACATAATCGTGCCATAAAAAACGGCGATACCTCAAATGCACTATGCACTCATATGATCTCTTCCGGCCACCACTTCAATACCCATAAGGCAATCCCTATCAAACATATTCATGACACCAAACTTAGACGTCTCACAGAATTCTGTCTGATCCTATGTCATAAGAACACCATTGCCCAAAGACAAGGTTTCTATAATATTGCTTTTGCTTCGGCTAGATCGATTTTATACGAGATGAATCTAAATGAATACGACTCTGGCTAACTTTTAACCCTTGTCTCTCTTCTTCACCCTTCCCCTCCTCCCCTGCCTCCTCCTCTTCCCTTGTTTCGTCTCTCGACGTTAACTGCCCCAATTACTACTAATCCTGTAGACCTTTGACGCTCTCAGCCCGAATTCAAATCAGCAGGCGATATCTAAGCACTGATTTTTTCTCTCTCTTTTTTTTTTCTCTTCTTCAATAGTTTTCGACAACAACATGTCAATTTACCCTTTCTCACGTTTGCTCTCGCTTTCTCTTCTTCTTCGTTTCGTCTTCTTCAACTGACGTTCTAAAGACACTGATTGATTGATTGGTATCTCTTTCTTCTTCTTCCTCTTCTTCATCTTTTTCTTTATCTTTTCATAACATTCCTCGCATTCCTTTTTCTCCCCGTGACATTTTCTTCCAATCGCATTCTCTGTATAAATTTGAAAACTTTTCCGTTTTGAAATAAAGTTTATTAACTGATCGAAAATGGTCGTATCTACGGCCGAAATATCTCGGTGGAACTTTACAAGATGAGTTTTTGAGTTTATTTTTGTTAGTTGTTGAATTGCTTATTCTTTATTCCATTTTTATTTTTACATATATATATATATATATATATATATATATATATATATATATATAACTTCTTTGTAAAATGGTAGGAAAAATCCCAGCAGAGTGCTCGATTAATTAAGAATTAAAGTTTAAAATTAAGAGCATAATATTTATTTATTTTGGTACACGAATGTTGTACTAATTTTTCTGTACCAAATATATATATATATATATATATATATATATATATATATATATATATATATATATATATATATATATATATATATATATATATCTTGCGACCGTCTGAGATTATCATTCCCTACACTGATGAGAGAGAGAGAGCTTGAAACGCTGGCATATGTAGGTAACAATAATTTAATATTATTTACTTAAAATTAATATCGTTATTAGCCCCTTTAAGAGACTGAAGTTGAGCCCCGTTCGGGAAAGTTAAAAATAGACTGTCACTTAGCTATGTGGCATAGTCCGACAACGTTCGTCGAACACTTTAGACAGCCTCCTTCGCATAAATAGAACTTAAATTCCCTTTCTTGACGTGGTAATATCTCGTGGCCGTTTGGTTATGATGCTTACTTGCGGTGTCTACCGGGTTCGAATCTTGCGACCGTCTGTGATTATGATTCCCTACACTGATGAGAGCTAAATCTGGAAACGCTGTCGTATTTAGGTCAAAATAATTTAATATTATTTACTTAAAATTAATATATTATATAAATTATATATATATATATATATATATATATATATATATATATACACACAACATTTTTAAAGGGGAAACAAACTAGACACACATCCGGGTTGTACAAATGATTCATGTTCTAAACGCGGTTGGTTACATCGGATGAGACCGATCTAGGTCGAAATAAGTTATAATGTCTACAACCCAAATGTGTGTCTAGTGTTTCCCCCTTTAAAATGTATTCATGCTCTGTTTAAACGTACATTGAGCTCTCTTACTCGGATTCCCATCGAAATCATTCGAACCTGCACACTAATATATATATATATATATATATATATATATATATATATATATATATATATATATTATTTATTTGCAAACCATACGTTACATATTTCAGAAACGTACCGCGATTTCATCTAGATGGGCTTACTTTTACATTTAAAAAAAAATCTTTATGCCCAGTGGAATTGTCAGCGTTCAGAATGAGGTGAAACCACGATTTCACCTCATTTAGAACGCCGAAAATTCCGCTGGGCATTAATATTTTTTAAAATGTAAAAAGTCAGCCCATCTGGATGAAACCGTGATACGTTTCTGAAATATTTAACATATAATTTGCCAATAAATTATATTAGCTCTCACTCCTCTGCAATCGAGCACTTTATAGATTTCTTTTCAACATAACCTGACATACTATATATATATATATATATATATATATATATATATATATATATATATATGTTTATTTTGGTACAGAAAAATTAGTACAACATTTGTACCGTCGGTTTCAAGCACGGAAAGTCTTAGCCATCCGGCTCTCTTCAGCTTCTGTTGTGCTTGAAACCGACGGTACAAATTTTGTACTAATTTTTTCTGTACCAAAATAAATAAATATTATGCTCTTAATTTTTAACTTTAAATCTTAATTAATCGAGCACTCTGTTGGGATTTTTCCTACTATATTACAAAGAAGTTATATATATATATATATATATATATATATATATATATATATATATATATATATATATATATATAAATTACAAACACAAAGGCAGCCGATACGTGCACACATACAACTCCACTGATATATATATATATATATATATATATATATATATATATATATATATATATATATATATATATATATATATATATATATATATCCAGATTCAGATCAGTGCCCATCGGTTCGCACATGTCTATTGCAGAACGCAAGGACGAGATCCGGGCCTTAAAAACCGGCCATAAAAATATTTCTCAGAGACTCAACTGCACATATTGCGGGTTCGGGTCGTTTTTGTTATTGGAGGTAGTTTTGTTGTTGCTGTCAGTTGAAAGATTGATAAATATTTTCATACACTTGTGCCTGTTCCCCTTTCCCAGTCGTTAACTGAAACAGCTGCCTTCTAAACGACATGTCTGCACTCTATTTTATTTATTTGGACTCTTTTCAGAGAAACGCACTGTCCCTTGCTTATCATATAAACGACTTGTATACTAATATTTTCTTTCTTTCGCAGATTTTCTTTGATATATATAAATCAAGCAAAATGTATATTATAAATATTTATTTTCTAGATACATATATGTTTCATGTTAATTAACTCTCATCAGTGTTGCTTATATAACTGAACCACCGGTCGAACGAATTGAACCCTGGACCCGACTCACCAATAGTTGACTCCAATCTAACATACTTATTCATTCGGCCACAGTGACAGCCATTTTATTTATCTTCCTCCCACAACGTAAGATGTGACACAAGGTCGCGAAAGTCGGATTTGAAAAGCCAACGCCCGAGAAAGTGAGCACTCTAGCCTACAAAAAATTCCTGGGCTGCCCCGTCGGCATTTCTATTAGGGGTGCCTCAGGCAGTAAGCAATAAACTTACTCCAACCCAAAGAGGGGAGGAAAATCCTGGGAGGGTGGACCTCCTAGAACTGCACAGGACAAACCCACAGACCGGCGAAATCAAGGCCAGAGAGCTAAGACGGTACCGGTCTATAGGGTGTAGTATCCATCAGAACAGATACTACACTTTGATCTTGACAGCGATATTAAATCTAAGAGAAAGAAACCTTTAGTTGCGAATATGGTAAGTCTCAGTATGTGTTCGCTCTTCCACGGGAGAGAACTTTTGCAATATTGTTTAATTCGAAACTTTTATATTTCTCTCAAAGTGCTCGAATTTAACAGTTTTAACAATTATTTTTTATAAATATATTCTCATTTTGGTCGCATATGTTTGCTAGTTTAATTGTTTGGGATTTCAACACTATTGATAATGTTTACCCATGCATTTATTTTTTTTATTATCGCTTATGTTTGAATTCATAGTTTGAAACATGATGTGAATCATAAATCTATGACGTCACGCCAAATCTATAATTATTTTGCCAAGTTAATGTTTTAAGCTTTATTTTATAAGAAAGCCCAAATAGGTCAGTTGGTAGTACCTCAGACTGAAGACCTCAAGGTTTCGGTTTCGATTTCCAGTCATGGCATCACTTTATTTGTTGGGAATTGATTATTTACTATGTATGCAATATTCTCCCTTTCTAAAAGTAGTTAAGATATCTTATATTTCAAAATGAGAAAACTTCCGCGATGTATTTATTACGTTTCAAAAGATCTTTATATGAGATAGATGGGACAAAAACAGGTGAGAGTAAGTGAACGAGTGAGAGTGAACCTGGTAGTTAAAGTGTGAATTAACTACTCAAAAGCTCCCAAATTGGGTCCTCACCACTGGATTCAGTTTTGTGTCGGATTCCAGGTTTTAAGTAATTGAGTATTTGATATCGGTAGGTTTACAGACAAAAAGTAAATAGGATTGAGAGAAAAAAGGTAAATGTGATTGGAAAATACGTTTTGCAGAAAAAGGTAAATGGGTTTGTAAATACGTTTGGAAGACAAAAGGTAAAAAAGGGTTGAAAAATGGGGTTGGCAGAAAAATGATAAATGCGGTTGGGAAATAGGGTATGCAAAAAAAAAAGATAAATGGGGTTGGAAAACAGAGCTGACAGAAAAAAGTTAAATGGGGTAAGAAAATGGGGTTTGCAGAAAGAAAGTTGAGAAATAGGGTAGGCAGAAGAAAGATAAATATGGGTTAAAAAATGGTGTAAGCAAGTAGGGTTGGAAGACAAAAGATAAATGGGGTTTAAAAATACAGTTGACAGAAAAAAGGGTAAATGGGGTTGGAAAATAGGGTTGGCAAAAAACAAAAGGTAAATAGGATTGTGAAATATTGTAAACAGAAAAAAAAGGTAAATAGGGTTGGAAAATATGGTTGGCAGAAAAAGGTATATGGGGTGGGGAAAAAGGATAGGCAAACAAAAGGATAAATAAGGTTGAAAAATGGGGTTGGCAGAAAAAAGGTACATTGGATTGGGAAATAGGGTTGGCAGAATAAAAACATAAATAGAGTAAGCAGAAAAACGGAAATAGGGGTTAGAAAATTGGTTAGCAAAAAAAAAGTAAATATTGTTGAGAAATAAGTTTGGTAGACAAAAGGTAAATAAGGTTGGAAAATGGGCTAGGCAGAAAAAAAGGAAATAGAGTTGGGAAATAAGTTTAGTAGAAAAAAATTAAATTAGGTTTGGAAGTAGGGTATGCAGAAAAAAAGATAAATAAAGTTAGCAGAAATAAGGTAAATAGGGTTGAGAAATAGGGTAGGCAAAATAAAATAATTAGGGTTGGTAACTAGTGTTAACAGAAAAAGAATAAATAGGGTTGAGAAATAGGGTAGGCAGAAAATAATGAATAGGTTTGGGGAAAAAAGTAGGCAGGAAAAAATGTATATGAGTTGGAAAATATGGTTGACAGAAAAAAGGATAATAGAGTTAGGAAATACGATTGCCAGAAAAAGGGTGAATATGTTGGAGAATAGGGGAGGCAGAAAAAAATTAATCGGGTTGAGAAAAAGGTTTGGTAGAAAAAAGGTAAATGGGGTTGGAAAAAAAGACTGGCAGAAAATTTTTTAATTAGGTTGGAAAATCGGATAGGCTGAAAAAACAATTAATAAGGTTAGAAAATAGGGTTGGCAGAAAAAAATAATTAGGGATGAGAAATAGGGGAAAAAAGTAAATATGTTTTGGAAATAATAACTTTGTTAGAAAAAAGGTAAATAGGGTTGGAAAATAGGGTTTGCTGAAAAAAGGCAAATAGGGATGGGAAATAGGGTAGGCAAAAAAAATAATTAGGATTGGTAGTTAGTGTTGACAGCAAAAAATAAACAGTATTTAGAAATAGGGCAGGCAGAAAAAGGTAAATGGGGTTGGAAAATAGGGATGGTAGAAAAACATAAATAGGGTTGGGAAATAAGGTAGGCAGAAAAATGCATATGAGTATGAAAATAGGGTTGGCAGAATAAAGGATAATGGGGTTGGGAAATACGGTTGCAAGAAAAAAGTGAATATGTTGGAGAATAGGGGAGACAAAGGTAAATCGGGTTGGGAAAAAAGGTTGGGTAGAAAAAAGTAAATGGGGTTGAAAAAAGATTGGCAGAAAAAAGTAAATACGGTTGGGAAATAGGGTAGGCAGAAAAAAGAAATAAATAGGGTTGGAAAATGAGGTTAACAGAAAAAAGGCAAATGGCGTTGGGAAATAGGTTAAGCAGAATGAAGGTAAATACGGTTGGGAAACAAAATTTGTAGAAAAAAAGGTAAAAGGGTGTGGAATAAAATAAAAATAGGTAAATGGGGTTGGGAAATAAGTTAGGCAGCAAAAATGATAAATAGGATAGGTTAACAGGGTTGGCAGAGAAAAGGTAAATGGGGTTGGGTAAAAGATGGGGTAGAAAAAAAGGTAAATGGGGTTTTAAAAAATGGCAGAAAAAAGTGAATGCGGTTGGGAAATAGGGTAGGCAGAAAAAATATAAATAGGGTTGGAAAATGGGGTTAACAGAAACAAGGTAAATGGCGTTGGGAAATAGGTTAAGCAGAATGAAGGTAAATACGGTTGGGAAACAAAATTTGTAGAAAAAAAGGTAAAAGGGGTGTGGAATAAAATAAAAATAGGTAAATAGGGTTGGGAAATAAGTTAGGCAGCAAAAATGATAAATAGGATAGGTTAACAGGGTTGGCAGAGAAAAGGTAAATGGGGTTGGGTAAAAGATGGGGTAGAAAAAAAGGTAAATGGGGTTTTAAAAAATGGCAGAAAAAAGTGAATGCGGTTGGGAAATAGGGTAGGCAGAAAAAATATAAATAGGGTTGGAAAATGGGGTTAACAGAAACAAGGTAAATGGCGTTGGGAAATAGGTTAAGCAGAATGAAGGTAAATACGGTTGGGAAACAAAATTTGTAGAAAAAAAGGTAAAAGGGGTGTGGAATAAAATAAAAATAGGTAAATAGGGTTGGGAAATAAGTTAGGCAGCAAAAATGATAAATAGGATAGGTTAACAGGGTTGGCAGAGAAAAGGTAAATGGGGTTGGGTAAAAGATGGGGTAGAAAAAAAGGTAAATGGGGTTTTAAAAAATGGCAGAAAAAAGTGAATGCGGTTGGGAAATAGGGTAGGCAGAAAAAATATAAATAGGGTTGGAAAATGGGGTTAACAGAAACAAGGTAAATGGCGTTGGGAAATAGGTTAAGCAGAATGAAGGTAAATACGGTTGGGAAACAAAATTTGTAGAAAAAAAGGTAAAAGGGGTGTGGAATAAAATAAAAATAGGTAAATAGGGTTGGGAAATAAGTTAGGCAGCAAAAATGATAAATAGGATAGGTTAACAGGGTTGGCAGAGAAAAGGTAAATGGGGTTGGGTAAAAGATGGGGTAGAAAAAAAGGTAAATGGGGTTTTAAAAAATGGCAGAAAAAAGTGAATGCGGTTGGGAAATAGGGTAGGCAGAAAAAATATAAATAGGGTTGGAAAATGGGGTTAACAGAAACAAGGTAAATGGCGTTGGGAAATAGGTTAAGCAGAATGAAGGTAAATACGGTTGGGAAACAAAATTTGTAGAAAAAAAGGTAAAAGGGGTGTGGAATAAAATAAAAATAGGTAAATAGGGTTGGGAAATAAGTTAGGCAGCAAAAATGATAAATAGGATAGGTTAACAGGGTTGGCAGAGAAAAGGTAAATGGGGTTGGGTAAAAGATGGGGTAGAAAAAAAGGTAAATGGGGTTTTAAAAAATGGCAGAAAAAAGTGAATGCGGTTGGGAAATAGGGTAGGCAGAAAAAATATAAATAGGGTTGGAAAATGGGGTTAACAGAAACAAGGTAAATGGCGTTGGGAAATAGGTTAAGCAGAATGAAGGTAAATACGGTTGGGAAACAAAATTTGTAGAAAAAAAGGTAAAAGGGGTGTGGAATAAAATAAAAATAGGTAAATAGGGTTGGGAAATAAGTTAGGCAGCAAAAATGATAAATAGGATAGGTTAACAGGGTTGGCAGAGAAAAGGTAAATGGGGTTGGGTAAAAGGTTGGGTAGAAAAAGGTAAATGGGGTTTTAAAAAATGGCAGAAAAAAGTGAATGCGGTTGGGAAATAGGGTAGGCAGAAAAAAAACGTAATTACGGTATGGGAAAAAAGTTTAGTAGAAGAAAGGTAAATAAGGTTGAAAAATAGGGTACTCAGAAAAAAGATAAATATGGTTTGGAAGCAAGGTTTGGCAGAAAAGAGTAAAATGGGGTTGGGAGTAAAAATATAAAAAGATGTGGGAAATAGGGTTGGCAGAAAAAAGGTGAATAGGGAAGGAAAATAGGGTAGGCAGAAAAAAGTAAATGGGTTGGGAAATAGGGTAGGTAGAAAGAAAGATGAATATGGTTAAAAATAGGATTGGCTGAAAAAGAGGTAAATAGGGTTTGAAAATAGGGTTGGCAGATAAAAGGTAAATGGTGTTAGTAAATAGGGTAGGCAGAGAAAAGGTAAGTTGGGTTGGAAAATATAGTTGGTGGAAACAAGGTAAATAAGGTTGGGAAAAATGTAGGCAGAAAAAGGTAAGTTGGGTTGGAAAATATAGTTGGTGGAAACAAGGTAAATAAGGTTGGAAAAAATGTAGGCAGAAAAAAGGTAAGTTGGGTTGGAAAATATAGTTGGTGGAAACAAGGTAAATAAGGTTGGAAAAAATGTAGGCAGAAAAAAGGTAAGTTGGGTTGGAAAATATAGTTGGTGGAAACAAGGTAAATACGGTTGGAAAAAATGTAGGCAGAAAAAAGGTAAGTTGGGTTGGAAAATATAGTTGGTGGAAACAAGGTAAATAAGGTTGGAAAAAATGTAGGCAGAAAAAAGGTAAGTTGGGTTGGAAAATATAGTTGGTGGAAACAAGGTAAATAAGGTTGGAAAAAATGTAGGCAGAAAAAAGGTAAGTTGGGATGGAAAATATAGTTGGTGGAAACAAGGTAAATACGGTTGGAAAAAATGTAGGCAGAAAAAAGGTAAGTTGGGTTGGAAAATATAGTTGGTGGAAACAAGGTAAATAAGGTTGGAAAAAATGTAGGCAGAAAAAAGGTAAGTTGGGTTGGAAAATATAGTTGGTGGAAACAAGGTAAATACGGTTGGAAAAAATGTAGGCAGAAAAAAGGTAAAAGGCGGTGGAAAAGTGGTAGACAAATAGAGTTAGAAAATATGGTTAGCAGAGTTAGGGAAATGTGGTTGGGAAATAGGGTGACGGGGAAAAGGTAAATAGTGTGAAAATAAGGGAGGCAGAAAAAGGAAAATAGGGTTGGCAGAAAAAAAGGTAAATAAAGGTTAGAAAATAAGTTTTGCAGAAGAAAAGGTACATGGGTTGGCAAATAGGGTACGCATAACAAAAGATAAATATGGTTTGAAAATATAGTTGGCAGAAAAAAGTACATGGGGTTTGGAAATAAAGTAGACAGAAACAGATATATACACTGTGAAATTATGGTAAACAGAAAAAGGTAAATAAGTTTGGAAAATAGGGTTGGCAGAAAAAATAAAATAGTGTTGGCAGAAAAATAAATAAATAAAGGTTAAAAAATAAGTTTGGCAGAAAAAAGGTAAATGGGTTAGGAAATAGGGTAGGCAGTAAAAAAAAGTAAATGTGGTAGGGAAATAAGTTTGGCAGAAAAACATACATATATATATATATATACATATATATATAAACATGCATATATATATATACATATATATATATAACATACATATATCGATATATATACAGATATATTACATACATATACATATATATACATATATATTACATACATATACATATATATATACGTATATATATATACATCTATTCATAATGGAGATAATATATCTATCTGTCTGTCTGTTTCTCTGTGTGTGTGTGTGTGTCTCTCTCTCTCTCTCTCTCTCTCTCTCTGAAGTCGAAACTACATCAGAGTAATATGACTATTTAATTAGTCCGCCAGCTTCTTTATATACTACTACAAAAACCACTGTAAACACTATGCGCATTTCTCAATTTACATAATTAATTACTTTTAAACTTCTAATAAATTAGTATTCGCAAATATACACTCATGATTGTTTTCTTCAGATTTCCACGTGTATTTACGCTATTTTGCTCGCTAGTAATCTTACTTATAAGTTATAATTATTTCTTTTATTATTTATATATATACATACACGAAATGAGTTACATAGTTAATATATCTATTGCGAAACTGATTGAACAGCCAGCGTTAATCCATTGAATTGGTTACCTCCCTCTGTTTATTCAGTATGGAGGCAAGACGGGCGCGTTATTTAAAATGTAAACAAAACGCTGGCATTTACCGTGTTACTTTTACTCTGATTTTTTTATTAAAACGTTCTGAGTTTGTTTATTTTCTTAATCTTATTAGCCATTATGTTTTAAAACACAAATTCACTGAATCAAATTGTTTAATTAAAATAATAATTGATTTAAAAATTACTATTTAAGAACACGCACACACACACACATTATAATGAATTTAGTTGAGGTAAACTTTTTCTTTTCGAGAGCATTTAAAAAACTATTCGTGTTTATTATATTTGATTTTTTAATACTTTCATTATTTTCTTCCAATTTGAAAAACTTCCACTATTATCATCTTTTTACAACCTTAACTGTGTTTATGATTTAAGCTTTTATTTACAAACTGTTTTTATTATTCCGTGTTTTATTTATTAAAATAAAAGATGTGATTTTTTTTTCTTTTCTGTCAACAAAAAAACTAACACATTGTACTGGAAAACTATACAACTGATTTTAGAATCAAATTGTTTAATTAAAAAAAGTTAATTAAACAAACACACACACACATATTCTAATGAATTTAATTTAGGTAAACTTTCTTTCCGAGAGCATTTACACAACTAATCGTGTTCACTGTATTTAATGTTTTGGTGCTTTTATACTGTAGGACCTGCGCTAACTTTGACCCTGTCGTTAGGGTTAGGGTTAGGGTCAGGGGCAAAGTGGGGGTTAGGCTTAGGGTCATGGTCAAAGTAGCGCGGGTCCTACAGTAAAAGAGTACCGATTTTTTAATTGTTTTATCTTAGGTACACCTTTTTCCAATTTGAAAAATACCGTTCGCTGTATTTAGTTTTTTAAATTGTTGATTTTAACAATTTTATTGAATCAAATTGTTTAATTAAAATAATAATTGATTTAAAAATTACTATTTAAAAAACACACACATTCTAATGAATTTGATTTAGGTAAACTTCTTCTCGAAAGCATTTAAATAACTAATCGTGTTCGCTGTATTTGATTTTTTTTTACTGTTTTTCTCTTTTTTTTTCTTTTTAATTAAAAATATTTATGTGTATGGGGGAGGATAAAAAAATTGGGGGGGGGGCGGTAAAAAAATGTTTTTTTATTTTCTTAACTAAAAATATTTCTATGTAAGTAAAATAAAAATAAATTTAATTTGAGGGGGGGTTCAAAAAAAATTTTTTCTTTTTTTTTAAACTAAAAATATTTCTATTTATGGGGGAGGGTAAAAAAAAATCGGGGTAGGGTCGAATTTTTTTTTCTTTATTTTCAACTAAAAATATTCTTGGTCATAAAGAAAATCAATGTCTAACCACCCAAGAAATATGACTGCGACTCCATCGGTTTATGCGTGAGCGTTCATTTCTGACGCGGCAGCCTAGCAAAAATATGCGACTGGAGGGAGCATATATTTGTTAGTATATATAATTATTTCCACAATCAGACATCGCTGCAGCCCACAAATCATGAAAGCCACAAACTAGACTCGAGTTTCGCCTTCCTTTGGGCTAATCAGTAGAACATATCTGAACTTGGGTTCTGAATCCTGATATATATATATATATATATATATATATATATATATATATATATATATATATATATATATTATTATTATTATTATTATTATTATTATTATTATTATTTACTCACTAGGAGTTCTCACACAGGCCATTATCAGTGGCAATAACAAGTGGTGTTCCCTTGAATGTGAGTGACAACAAGGATCCGCAGATTTCTTGCACTCTATGTCTTTTTCGATAACTACTGGAAATCATTTTGCGTTATCGCAACAGTCGTACACCATTGATTTCTCTCTGTCAACAGTCGTTGACAGAGAGAAATCTTAAATTTGAGTGGCAATAAACCCTTCTTTCAGAAATGATCTGGTATTTCCATCCTCCTTGACCCTTTTTGACTATTTTTGTGGTGCCAGCCGAGGCTGGTATAACCACGTGTGTGTATGCGTGATTAGGGGGCGGGGGCGGGGGGCGTCAGTTTATGGGATTTCTCGCAGTTTCGGTTTGCTTAGGCTTTGTGTGATTTTACAGTTGAATCGATGAACGTCTGCCCCATATACTTTAAGCACACAGCATACCTGTGTTCTAGGTTTTTTAAAAATATGTTTTTATTGCTATAATTCGCCGTAATTTGTAATTAACTGAACTAGTCACCCATCTCTCAATTAGCTATTTATATACTTCTCTCACCTCTCACACTATTTTGATTTAATCAATCTAATACTTCTTAATATGTCTGCGGGCATTTAGAGAAAGAGTGACAGCATTGCTATCTAACTTACATCGTGTCTGTATAGACCACAAACACGCATGTAAATTAGATGGAAAATTAATAAGTTTCCATAAGGATAAAGATTATTATTATTTTTAGTTATGCAAGTTGAATGTATTATAAAATATGTCACAGTTTATGAAATTTTAATGAAATTAAATTGGAAAAAAAAATAAGTACCAAAGTTCAACAAAGTAAAATAAATAGTGGTAGTAATCGTGACCCAACGGGTCATGGGTACATATTCCTTCACCAACGTGTTTGTGTTCAAGTAAATGGTTGTCTTTCTACGGAGGTGAGTACATGTAATGGAGTTCCTCAAGGATCTGCTCTAAGTCTAGTTCTGTTTCTTCTGTATGTCAATGATCTGCCAGATGAATTGACTGAAAATAATAAACTTCAAGCTAATCTCAACAGAATCTGGGATTTACCTCTGAACGCTGCAAAATGCAGTCATCTTCCTATCGGCTTTCTGCTTAGTGCCCTTGACCATCGGTTTTCGGGATATACCGCTTATTAATTCAATATTCCCTAGCTTCGGAGGAAGCTAGCTCGACCCGCACAGGATGCATACCGCAAAAGGTACCAGGTACCAGAAAGCGGGTAAATAGTGGTACGAAATTGGAAAAACTAAGCATAAATTGACATTTTTAAATACAATTTCCAAGGGAGATAATTCTTGAAAATAGTTTATAGAGTTGTCTAACTTGAAAAATGATTCAAACTAGTGAGATCCTTGGGCAAAGTTAGACACAGTGTCGGATTTTAATGTGGGAAAAAGCTGCAAAAGAAGATGCACTTTGCATTCGGCCAAAAATTTAAATTGCCTTAGTCGAAAAAGATTTCTCCTCTTCAGATATTAAACTTTGATCCTAGCCCGAAAAATATTGCTTAGAAAATTTTATCGGAATTTTAAAATTATGTATTTACTTAATATATTCAGCAGAAGGGAATTTTGGGGAGGACTTCTGGCTTCCGGTGAAAAAATCGTGTAAAATTGTATACACTTTATAACAATTAATAAAAAAGATGTTACTCAAAGAAAGAAAGAAAATGCTAGGATAGTTGCAGATAAATTGTAATTTTTATTTAAGACAGACTTTTTTTTTTAATTTATAAATTATATACTGTATTGTTCTCTGATGCAGATTATAATTCTAGGGAATACTTGGCCATTTCCCATTCTCCTCCACAAAAACTCCATCAGATGAAGGTGGAACATATCGTCTTCTGTACCCAACAATCTCCGTATGTGTTTTTTTGCATGAGACCATGATGTGGCATGTAAATAAAAGTGCTTAAAAGTTATTTTGAACGCATTTAAAAGTTAATTTTAACGCATTTCAAAACCGTAACATGTTTTGTATTATAGCAATTATAAAGTAAGACTCTCGACTACGAATCAATGGCGATTTGTGATCGGGGTTCGCGCCCACCAACCGTTGAGAATTAGTTCCTACACTGAAGATTGCGTTAGCATGAAACATCCCTGTCTGTCGGTATTAAAATATTTAATAAATATTTATTTATAAATATTATTATTTATCAGCCCCCTCCAACAAAGGCCGGGCACTCTTGAGTGACTTTAATAACAAGCAGTGCAAATAGCTACATGCACGATCCGAACACCGTTCGTAGATCACTCTTAACTGCTTGGGTAAATCTAGCCGCCGACTCGCTATTTACATTTAAATTCCTCTCTATTTACTAACTAATTGGCTATGGTCGATGGGATAAGACTCTCGACTACGAATCAGTGGCGATTTGTGATCGGGGTTCGCGACCACTGACCGTTCCTACACTGAAGATTGCGTTAGCATGAAACATCGATGGTTGTAGGTATTAAAATATTTAATATATATATATATATATATATATATATATATATATATATATATATATATATATATATATATATATATATATGATAGTAGTAATAATAGAAATATAATTATAATTTTTCTACAAAAATGTGTTTAAATACAAATGAATGAAATTGTTATTCTTTAAACCCCTTGAATTTTAACGTGGTGTAACTTTGGCAGCAAAACTACAATTTACCTTTTTACGATGGTTTGCTGAATCATTCACTGTTTGAAAGTAAAAGGTAGGTCCGTGCAAAATCAATGGCCGATTCCCAAAATGTAAAAACATTTTAACGTGGCATCATCAGCGCAAGAAATTTTTTTTGTAGTCTTGAAAATAAACCAAAAATTGACAAATTTGAGACCCAGGAACTTAACTAGAAAAAAAGAATTTCAAAAATTGGATAATTTCCCAAAATGTAAAAACATTTTGACCCCCCCCCCCCCACACTTAAAAATTCACTAAAATTCAGGAAATCAACTAATTTTAATTAAGTTTTCAATATTTATTAATCAACAATCACGGAATATAATAAAACCATTTTTTTTTTAAAATCTTAGTGAAAATGTATTATTTTTTTAAAACAAAATACACCTTTACTAAAGTTATATTTTTATTTATTAATTTTTAAAAATGCATTAATTTTTTTTGTTTTTTATGAAAATAAAGCTTTGTAGATGTTAGCAATTAAAAAAAATGTAATATTTTTAATATATTACGAAAAAGACCCCTAAATACCGTGTTAACAAAATCACTATAACTCGAAGAAAAATTAATTTGTTTAATTAGCGATATTATTATTGAATAAAGCATTGTTTAATCAATATTTTCACTAAAAAAATAATATAATGGCAAAAAATATTTCACGTGATTTTAATGATTAGAGTTTCTGGAAAAATAAAAAAAAATGCGACATAATTATATTTCTCTTTCATACAGAAATTTTTTTGTAATCTTGAAAATAAACCAAAAATTGACAAATTTGAGACCCAGGAACTTAACTAAAAAAAAAAGAATTTAAAAAATTGGATAATTTCTACTAACGATGAACTTTGATGGGTATGGTAGCCCCGTTCTGTAATAACTAGCTGGGATTAGTCTTCCAATAACCACTCACTTTTACATCGCCCTCAAATTTTCATTTTTAGAGATTCAACAATTTCGTTAATTTCACAATTCATCGTCAATTATTTGGAAAGATTTGTATTTTTTGTCTTTTTTTCATTAATAAATATTTAAGTTAAAAACAATTATTTATTAATACATAAAGAGAATTCAAACATGACATTTTCTTTCAAAATTGAATTCTGCTTATCAATAAATAACTGTTTTAACTTTTTTTTTCAATTAATAAATTGTCAGTGTAGTCATTGACTTTAATTTACTTTTTCACACTTGAAATATACAAAAAATACACTTTATTTTAAAAAGAATAAATGTCATTTATCGTTACGACACATTAAGAATAAATCGAGTAACTAAAATTTTAAATCATGTAAAAAAAATGATAAAATTGACGCAGTTCGTAACGTAAAAATAATTTTTAACATTTAAAAAAAAGTTTTATTTCAAATTCTAAGGAAAAACATTGGTAAACAGACGTCATCAATAATTTCAGAATATTACTAAATTAAAAACTAATACCAAGTTAAATATGAACCTTTTTAGTTAAAAATAAAATAAGATCTTAATTGTGTACACTCACAAATATTTTAATTAAATAAACATTTCCTTTTTTATTATGACAAAATAAGGGTACTTAAATTTGTTTATAACCTTAAAAAGAATAAAGAAATTAATGGATAATAATTTTTCAACTTCTATAAACTATTACAAAACCATTTTTATATATAAAGATAAAAATGATAAATTATGACATTTTTGTCTTCCATATATTTTGCATAGCAATAGTCAATTGGTAAACAAAGTCGTTTGCCGATCATGTGACGCCGGATTTTCCTCATTTATGACTTTTGGGGGATAATTTTGCTAATTTTTAGTAAAATGTGGGAATTTTTTTTTTTAATTCAGTATCTTATGACTGTAATTTAATAATTATCTTTGAAATAGTTCCCAAAAACTTATATTTATCTTTCAAAGGATTTTTACAAGTAATTTTTTCAAAGTTCAAAATTCACTGAATTTTTTAGGTTTTTCAGCCGCCGTAATTACATATTTCATTATAATTTATTTTTCACACGTAAATATGCAGTTTTTTTTTTGTTGTTGTTTTTGTTTAGAGATTAAATTTAGGCTTTTATCTTTCAAACGCAATCAAAGTTTACACGGAAACTAATTAAATAATTAAGGATAAGCCCTTTTTAATAAGCATAGTCCGTACAAGAGGCGGCCATTTTTGCACATACCTAGTAAAAGGAAATACGAAATTTGATCAAATGAAGAAAAAACAACTAATATTGAATAAAATTCAGTAATATAAATTGAACATTATCTTCTTTTATCTTAATTGTAAATTCTAAAAGCTGTTCAAATACATTTTAAGCTGATTCATTCGTTACTGCAAATAGAACTATTTTGCATGACGTAATGTCAAGTCGAACAGGCCTTTAAATCGGTGGCCACGATAAGAGTCAATACAAGGCTTTAATTATAACCAGTTTTAATTGGGAAACTACGGCCAAAACTAGACAACGCATGAAAACGGACATTACAAAGGGGGGTAATTCTTGTAAATCTCTTACAGAGTTGTCTAACTTGAAAGATTATCTAACTGCTTACCAATCTTTATTTATTTGTCTATACATCAGTGCAAAGTTACTAGACACATGGTCGTTTTTTTTTAATTTGCAAGATATCCAGCTTCCCCCAAAATGGGCACTCTGAATAAGACAAAAATTTAAAATTTCCTCAGTTCTTCATTTTTATCGTAGCCCGAAAACCGGGAACGAAACTTAGCAATCCTGGGCACAATATATAAAGTTAGGTAGGTGTATATGTTTATATATTTGTATGTACAGGATTTACTCCTAAAGTAATATTTCGATCATTATAAATTCTGGAACATAGATGATAGGCGTAAGTGGTCGTAAGGTAATTTAGTTAAATTTAGTTTTATATCCTTTGTGAAAATTATACCTCCGACTTTAGTGATATTTTAGGCATGACATTAATTAATAAATATTCCTCAAATTTCAGTTTCTTTGGGGGTATTTTGAAGGGTTTTAAGGTGCATAGTATGGGTACAATCTCCCATTTGAAAAATCAAATATTTCAGATTTGCATTGAAACAAGATTCACATAATTTCAAAGTTTTCTTAAGACCCCGGAAGTGTTAAATAACGAGGGGGCGTCGGAGGGAGAGGGCCTTAAAAGATCTGGGAGCCTAGGCGGAAGTCGGAAATGACGTCAATTCCGTTTGGAGAGCGGTCTGTCTCTTCAACCTGCGACCTGCCGAGGAACGAGACGCAAAAACTGATCGACCTGCCAACCCCGGCAGGGGGTGGGGGTGAGGGGACTGTAGGCACAGGTGGCCAAAATCGGTCTACCTTCTGCATGTCATGGTATCTCTCCCCCAGTGCGTTTATTCTCTCTCTCTCTCTCTCTCTCTCTCTCTCTCTCTCTCTCTCTCTCTCTCTCTCTCTCTCTCTCTCTTGTACACATGCAGTTTATTTCTGTCTCTTTGTCATGTTATCGATCAACGACCAAGGGACACAAGCCAGTAGCGACGTGTAAACATTGTTAAAAAAGAACAGAATTCGCCTGTTTAATTATACCTTTTTTTATTTTTTCAATTTTTCTGATGATCATTTTTGTATTAACATGAAAAAAATTAATAAATGTTCCATAGGTTCCACGGGTTTCATCTGAGGATGATTCGACGAAGAATCGAAAACGTTCGTGAAATCTATGGAACATTTATTAATTTCTTTGATTTTAATACAAAAATAAAAAAGGTATAAGTAAACAGACGAATTCTATTATTTTTAACAATGTTTGCATATATATATATATATATATATATATATATATATATATATATATATATATAACAACTATCTGTGGATGATTTTTTTTAACATTTTGAGTAAGAAGCGTTTTTTTCCCACTTACTTCTTGGGGTTGCGATCTGGGTAAATAAGACACTCCCCCCCCCTCCAACAAAAATATGTACACAAACCATCGCCAAGCAAACAAGTCAGTAAGTACCCCTCGCATTAATCGTATTACAAAATGAAATTCCACCATAATGCATTTCAGTTAATTCGTACACCAGTCGGCTATTTCATTATTTTGGTATATTGTACATTAAAACCAAAGCCTCTCCCCCCCAAAATATATATATATATATATATATATATATATATATATATATATATATATATATATATATATATATATATATATATAGGCAAAAAAGCATTAGGGAAACAAGAGTTCATTAACTCATCTTTAGTATAATAAAGGATTTATGAAATTAAGTAAGTTTACTTATATTTACATTGGTTTTTCGTTTTTCTATGCATTAATTACGAACAATTATTCCAAAACTATTATTTACTAGAAATTAGTTATTTTAGGCAAATAATACAACAACGGTTATGCAATTTGCAATTTTCATACTTAAAGCTTATTTTTCCTTTTCCGGTTGTTGTTTTACATTCATATAATTGGATCTGTGGGCAACCACAAACAGAAAATAAGTCAATAGTTAAAGGTTTGGACCAACAGCTTTTTGGGGTTATTCTATTTTCCCGGGCAACGCCGAGACATGGGTCTGCTTGCATATATATAAAATATAGTTATTCACAGAAAGCTGTTTCGTCGTCTTCGACTCATCTGTATGGCTAGACGTAACAAGTGTATTTAGGCCAAGATTCGAAATCCAAACAGCCGGTCATATACACATGTGAACGGCAAAACATCTTCGTATCTGCACAAAGATGGCTTTCTCATATTAATTACGATTTTATACCCTCTGTCAATAAATGAAGGAAAAAAAATTATGCTTCGCCAGTGTTAACATTAATATAAAATAACGTATCAATCGGTGAAGTTTAAAAAATAGAAAGAGGAAAGAAAAAAAAACTCTCAACTGGAAAATTTGAAAGAAAAGAAAATAAAAGAAAAGAAAAAAAACATACCCATTAGTAGAGAAAGAAAAAAAGGAAAAGAAAAAACATACCCATTAGTAGAATATATATATATATATATATATATATATATATATATATATATGCAAACATTGTTACAAAAGAACAGAATTCGCCTGTTTAATTATACCTTTTTTTTATTTTTTCAATTTTTCTGATGATCTTTTTTGTATTAAAATAAAAAAAATGGATAAATGTTCCATAGGTTCCACAGGTTTGATCTATATATAGAATGTTTATAGCTCCAAATATAGTTTCGTACTTAGTACATTTAATTCCCGCCAAAAACCTTCTATAAATACTAACACATGGTCTATACCTGATTAACCTCATTCCCCCGAAGATGGATGCAGATGGGTCCGAAAGTACTTGGGAGACAAATCTAAACTATGGCAAATTCATCAGCCAATTCCCCTCCGAAACTAAAATCCTAATTCGGACTATTGAAAGAATCTACCAAAGGATATCTAAACATAAGCTGTCTCTTATATTCAACAATACTTGCCTGCAAGAGAAGATGCTGCCTATATATATATATAGTGAATGTTTTTTTATTCAAACATTTTTAAATAATTGGTCACATGACTATTATTCCTTCTTCTTTTTGCTTAGCTCCATTCTTCCTGGATTTCATCGACCGGATCGGATCACAAAAAAACCTTCTGCCTGATGAGACCTCAGCTCTTGATAGCTGTAGATCGATAACATCGACATGCCAGTGTAGCAGACTTTGTACATGTTTGAATAAAAAAACATTCACAATACAGCTCTATATTTTTATAAGCTCGGTTTGATTCCCTTTGGATTTCTACCCTTTGGATTTCTACCCTGTGAATTTTTACCCTACCTGGATATATATATATATATATATATATATATATATATATATATATATATATATTCTGTAAGATGTAGTGCTAAAGGCGCTGATGAAGAAACGTTTTGGAGTAGCTTTTGTTGGGCTTTTTAAAAAAATTAAAGAATGAAATAAAGTATTTCCAGAATGTTTTGGAAACGACCGTACGCCATAATAGACTTGTTGTTCTAATTCTTTGAGCAATTGGAATCTTATAATTCACTAAATCTCCTTATATATATATATATATATATATATATATATATATATATATATATATATATATATATATATATATATATAGTTAAATTGTGTGTATTTAGACAACATTCTTTCATTTGAGCAAACATTGTTAAACATAACAGAATTAATCTGCTTGATAATACATATTTTCATTTTTTAAATTTTTCTAATGATCTTTTTCGTGTCAAAATCCAAAGAAATGAAGACAAATTTTAGTTAATAACGCGAAAATAATACATTCCGAAGCTAATTGCAAAAAATTAAGTATACTGGGGGCTATCTTTATTAAAAACCCAGTAATCTAAAATAAATAACATTACATATGAAACCAGTAACACCATTTTAAAATGCTTAACGTAATACAATTCATCCTGTGATGCTTATTCTGGCATCCCAGAATTTAAATTGTTAACGTCTCTCCTGGAACATAACTGGTCCGTTCTTTTGACACCTAACTGACTTCACATGCATGTTCTTAGATGCTTTTTGAAATTCACTTTTCTCCATCTTTTTTGTTAATTTGTTTTTATCACCTGAAAATGATTTGACAAGGATCGAAAACGTTCCTGATGCATATTGAACATACATTATTTTGGGGGATTTTCAGACAAAAATGATCATTAGATAAATTGAAAAAATAAAAAAAGGTATAATCAAGCAGTATAATTCTGTTATGTTTAACAATGTTTGCATATATATATATATATATATATATATATATATATATATATATATATATATATATAATGGTTCTTGGGTGTAGTGTTTGGATAGTATTATTAATATTATTATTATTTTTATTATTATTATTATTATTATTATTATTATTATTATTATTATTATTGTTATAATTAATGTTATTTAATATGCAAATTACCATATCACACGGTAGTCTTAAGGGTAATATATTATTATTATTATTATTTACTCACTAGGAGTTATCACACTGGTCATCGTCAGTGATCACCCATTGCCAACAACCTGTGGTATTCCCCAGAGTCTGAGTGACAACAAGTCTCCTCAGACTTCCAGTATGCTCCACTTCTTTTCGTTCATCACCGCTGATGACCTTGCGGTATCGCAACAGCCACCTACCATCGATTTCCCGTTGTTAATGATAAATAAATCAATCAAAATAATACAAAAAGTCGGGATTTCGGAACTTTGATTGGACTTTTTGTATTATTTTGATTGATTTATTTATCATTAACATTGAATATGGACACATTTCGCGACTGGATAACTTTGCCGGCCCCTTCAATTTCATGTATATGGACTGCTGTTTGTAACCTGGAGTAATGTCTTTCCTGATTATGCTTCTCAACTTGTATGACCTGGATGGACTGTATGGATTCAACAAAAAGTATGTTTTTGGATTGATATGTTTGATGTTATGTATTTTTATGTATTTGTGTATATAATTTTATATATTTTCAAAGCGTAATTTTATTACCTGTAGTAGTATAACTGCGGTAATGGTCTTCTGAAGAGAAGAATTATCTTTGAAAACTCATGAGCTAAGGACTTAAGGATACTTTGCTTGAACTTTGAATTCTAATAAAATTTGATTGACACCTTATTTTATTACTTCATTTTATATTATATATATATATATATATATATATATATATATATATATATATATATACAAATAAATACACATTGGTCTTTATTATAGAGTGGAGATCATCACTTACGAGATATGAACATAGTTAACTGTTCAGACCCTGTGTAGAATGTACAACTTTTGGATGTTTATGTGATTAAGTAAATCCTTATAAGACTTTGATCCAACCCATAACAATTTAATATCGCACCCAAAAGATAACAGCTCTAAATAAAACTGTTCAAAGTCAATAAGTTTATCGGTTTCATCGTTGTTGTTGTTGTATCCTTACAATAGATAGTGTCGTTATGGAGTGGAAAAAACAACAACACGTTAGTATAAGGAAGGAAGAAAAATTTAGTGCAACCAGAGTTCAATATTTATTTATATCAGTGTCGGGACAATTAATCGGAACTTTTGGGGGTATCGGAATCGGTATCAACATCGGAAAAATTTGTGCCTATTTTCCGATGCCAAAAAACGATTCTTTTAATTGTTTTTTGTTTTTGTTTTTGTTTAAAACAAAAGTTTCCATTGCTAGTACTAATGATAAAATGATAAATATTTATTGATTTTAAACAACCAGTAAAACTAAAATCTATAGATCCCTCCTCCCAGGTGTATTTTTACATTTGCGAAAATATATGCACATATTACATGGGTTTTTACATTAATCTGAAAATTAAAAAAATAAAAACTCTATCGCTAAATATTTAGAGATTTAAAAAGAATCAGAATCAGTAATTGTATCGGAATCGGGAATTTAGAACAGAATCGGTAATTGTATCAGAATCGGGAAAAATATTGAAATCGTCCCATCACTATACATAAAAAAAATACATATATAAAAGATGACCCAAGGCCCAAAAGCAGTGTGTGGGGAAGGTTGGACTATTTAACTAATTCTAGCTGACTATTTAACTAAGCTAATCGCATTTATTCACCATCATTCAGCATAAGATCACAATCATACGACACATTCATACTCCATTCACCAAAACACAAGCGTACAATGATTACCCTACATAAAACCCATATATATATACCATATGAAGTGAGGAGTTGAGGTAATAAAAATTTTATATACACAATAAATGAAAATATTTACAATGAAAAAGGAAGCTGCCCAGGTTAGACCACCTGGATACTTTCTAAATGTGGCAGGTAATCATATTTGCCCATTGAAAAGTTGATGCAGGCTTAAAAAGCTTTATTAACCACACCTCTTTCGAAATTACTAAAGCAAGCCGGCATTTCTGGCAACTCAAGCTACCTGTAACCTAATTGGGGGCAGGATAAGTGAAATTATCAAAAACAAATATTGGAGTAAAAAAAAACAAACAAAAAATCGGGAAGGATAAGAACAAAATAAAAGGGGCCTGATGAATGCATACATACACTAGCTAAGTTATAAACTTAAAATTGATTAAAAAAGAGTCGCCTAGACTAGTCTTAAACGGGTCAAATTATTGTTCTTTGGGGCAAGCCAATATTCTTCAAACCTATGGTCTGCCCAAATAAAACTCAAGACGGGCTTCTGTCATTAAACACAGTTATAAAACTTTCGCCCATCTTTCAACAAATTTTGCTGAAGAGAGTTTCACCTTCTCAGCCTTAATGCACATTTCTAGGCGGTATTGGAAAATCTGAATAAGATTGAGAGAGGTGATGGTCTAACTCCCGTAAAATACTGCATTACACATTGACCATTTCACGCCTCTCATATCTGCTAGCAAGCACAAAAACGCATAGCGTTTTTCTTTATCTGTTGTCCGATCCCAAACACAACAGACTAAAAAGGTTTTCAGTTTAAAAAACATTACATTCAACATGCAAACCATGAGACCTTCAACCAACTTAATTAATGGCTAAATGATGCAACAATAAAAGAAGGCGTGACTCAAAGACTCGTCTTCACGACGGCACTCAACACAAATCACCAAGTTTTGTAACAAAGTATCCGGGGCCCCATGGGGATCGGGTACCCTGGTGACACGTTAGTATGTATCTTGGTGGTAATGCTACGCCGACTGAGGGCCCTGCGACGAGACGAAGTGGAGATATAAAACTAGTATATATTTGACGTAGAAATGAACTTATTTGGATGACAAACGAGATGCCAGCTAGTCTCGCGAAATCGTGTAAGGTATTCAAAATCAATTACCACCAGAGGCGAGGAGACAGTTGCCGGCTGGAAGGTGGAGATTAGAGAATACCATATCGCAATTTTAGTTCTGAAATATCAATAACACAATATTATTGTTTGAATGAATGGCGCGTTTTTTAGAGTCACAAGTCTTTTAAGGTTGTTTTGAAGATGTCATGACCAGGAAGACACTAAACACTCTTGACAGAGATTTATATGAGCCTGTCATCGTTTGTTTAAGATGACGGTGGGTTAAGGGAAATCCCATTTATTGTGATAAAAAAGGAGTGAGACGCCCGTCCCCACCCTCCTTGAGAGAGGAAGACAGGCAGAGAGTAAGATGGCAGAGAGGGGGGTGTACGACTATAGACGCACGAAATAGAAAGAGATAACAAAAATACCGCCGCTTTAATAAAAAAAAGTGGCTTTTTCATGCACGCACGAGCGAGAGTTGAACTGATGCCTGGGGGAGACGGAGGTGGCATACGCCGAAGAACCAGACCGGACGAAATTCTAGCCACCGCCTTCGCCCGTTAAGCTTATGACTTAGACAACTACTTGTGTAAAGAATTCGCACACACCTTCGCACACACAGAGAACTAGCGAAAAACAACCCTTGCTAAAGACATTTATGAGCATGGTAGACATTAATCTTACCATAGACCAATGTAAAATCAATTCTTTTATTTTATTAATAATTACTCTTCTATACAAGGAAAATAACCCAGACTGAGTTGTTGAACATTGTTCCTTTCCTTTTGTTCTGATTATAATGATTCTTCGCCCCACAGAGCCAACCGGTTGCTGTTCGCCCAGTGATCGCTCGCTGCTATAAACAGTTTCAACCTGGGAGTGTGTCCGTAGCTGGACGAGACGACCAGATCGGCGACGTCATCATCATCATCGTCGCCATCCCGGCCTAGAGGGACTTGGATCTATATTTTTTTATTGCCACGATGATCTGCATGGCTGGGGTTCACAATCTGGCACCGCGACCAGGATATCACACCTTTGTGGTTGACCACCGTATGCAGTGGGGTTCACAATTTGTTGCCGACCTAGAGAGCATTTCTTAGCATCAGCAAGGTCAGAGATGCCTCGCTGTTATCAAAACATCCCAAGCCAGGCACTCCATGACAGATTAAGCAAAGCTCTCTCTTCGTGAGACTGAGCCCCTCAATATTATCATCTCGAATGTCTCCCCTCCCCATAACCCGATTTAATGCCATTCAAGACAACAGCTGGATGTTAGAAGTGGCTTTATTTCATCCATAAGAAGAACTTCAAGGCCTGTTGATATTCATGGTAAAAAGAGCACTCAGCCTTAGATTATTTGGTGGGTCTTCCCCTCATCCAAGTGCTCGCTCTTCAAAGTCAGAAAGGCTTAGCATCTTCTTTCCAGAATTCACCATTTCCCTCACAAGGTACACACATTCGATCTAGGTAGTATAGACGAAGCATATGTTGACGAATCTCAACACTTGACATACCTAGACTGCTTTCAGATGAATGCATGTAACAGATCCAACGGGAGTTGAAGCAATGACAGACAATATAGGATAATTGGATAGATGTGTGAGCCACACACTTCCACTCTCCCATTAATGAAGGATTTCTTTGGGTCCACAGTCCAGCTGTGGACCTAACTGCTTTCAATACTTCTGACACCTGTTTCTCTAGCTGAAGATCAGGACCAAACCAGACCGCAAGTATCTTGCAAGGCCTGTTGGTCCAGCTAAATGGTCTCTGTAGAGAAGCACCTCTCCAGGCACCAATTCACAAGCGCACAGATTTCACAGCTAATTTTGTCCCGTTACTATTTCATATATTCTGATTTCTTTGTCAACGATTCTAATCTTGGCACTTCTCGTGACAAGCAAAGTAATGTTGTCTGCATAGGCAGAATACTTTACGATGGTGCCAGCATGTAGAACCAGATTCACTCTGAGCCCATGAAAGAAGGGTTACAACACAAGCACATAAAGCATCGGTGAAAGCAGACATCCCTGACGAATAGATATGGACAGATTGAAGGGTTTCGTCCTCAAACCATCAACCTTCACCAGCGCACTAGAGTTTGCATATAAAAGACAAATCCAGGAGTAAAACTGTGGGTCAAATCCGGCCGAAGACAAGACAGCCTCCAAGTAACGATGAAATGCTTTGAACTGATCTAAATCAAAGTTGAATTTTTCAATGATCAAGTGTATTACGTGCAAAATACTCTTAATAGTCCTACTCTTCATGGTACATCTGTTCGGGGCTAATCAGCCTAAGAAGGACACTTGACCAAAAGTGCAAATCTAGTGTTAAAGGAGTGGTAATGCTCCTTGTCCCAGAAATTCTACAATAATACAAAATCTAATACATATTTAATGACTATCAATAAATAAATACACTTTAAAAATATCTACAATGTATATACTGTCAACCAAGGGAAGAGTCTATCAGGCATTTTTTCTCTCAAATCTGTTCTTATCACTTATGCACATGTTTTTCTTGGTCTTCCCCTGCCAACTGACCCTGTTACCTCAATTGTTCTACATCTACTACTCACCCATTCTTTCAATGTGACCAAACCAACAAAGTTTCCTGTTCTGCACACATATCCCTATACTAGACAGATGTAATCATCCTCTGACGTCATCAGATCTAAGCCTATCTTTAAGACTCACCTTACACATCCATCGTATCATTCTCATATTATTTCTCTCCATGCAACACATTCCTCAACTCTCACTGGCCAGGTTTCACTTCCATATACCATCACACTGCGTACACATGTCTGAGAGACTCTTTCCTTCATAGACACTGGTAACTCCCTGCTGGTTAGTAATAGCAGAAGTTCCCTGAATCTACTTCATCCATTGCTAACTCTTGCAATCGCACTAGGACCAGCTCCGTCCCTGTACTCCAATGGTATCACAAAGGTAACAAAACTCCTGGACAACCTCAATAGCCTCACCATTCAAATACTTTCTTCACATATGAGTTCTCATCCATCTCCATTTTCTTATAGTTCTGGCATACAAATTGGTTATCATTTCTCAATCTACCTATAATTCTATTGCACTTCTTGTGTACCCAATGCTTACAAATACCCCCCAAAATTGAGTTGCTCCCAACTCCCTTTCCACAACCTGAGCAGAGGAACTTCCCTCTTTCTGAGAGATTTCTAACACTATAAGAACTGATCATCACTTTGGTCTTGGTAACATTCACTGTCAGACCTTTACTTTCTATAGCATTCTTCCAAGTTTTTAACTTAATAAGTAAACCTTCCATTGTTTCACAGGAAAGCACTAAATCATTAGCATAAAGCATCCTTTCCGGACAATCCATACGGAACTCCCTTGGACAATGCCTCTGAGACTCAAATGAAAAGCAACAAATTTAGTACAGAACCCTGATGTATTCTCGCTTTAATATTAAAGCTGTCACTAAATGTGTTAGATTCAAGAGAAAAAGTCTCCGGTTTTAAAATCGAAAATTGAAAAACGGTGTTTATTAAAAAACAGTTCCCCATTATATTTTAGGTCGTATGTTTTTTGGGGGAGGTAATTAATAATTTGTTGTCACTATTGTTTTAATATTAACACATAAAAAAATAAAACTGGTTTTTATAATTGGAAATTTTAATTTTTTTATATTACAAATAATTAAATAAAACATTATATTGGGGGGCGTTCTACTTTTTTAGGCGATTACATGTAGTCTAACTCGGACTTAGGGTTAGTGGTTAAAGAAATTTTATTAACTCTCCTAATGAAATGTGTACAAAATCTAAGCGATATAAAATTATGAGTGACTCTTTTTTGATAAACACTGCTTGTCAATTTCCAATTTCAAAACCGGAAGCTGTTATCAAGTAGACTTTTTCAAAATCGGAAGCTGTTATCAAGTAGACTTTTTCTCTTTAAGTATGTGTTAATTCTAACACGATTTTGAGCATTTCTGTACATTGCTTGAACAACCACCCTAATTTATACAAAGCTCACCAGACATTTCTTGGCACTCTGTTAAAAACTTTCTCCAAATCCACAAAAGTAAAATACAGGTTCTTCTTACCAAGATACTTCTTTTTCATTTCTCTCAGGATAAATATAGCACCAGTGTTACTTCGGCCAGACATACTGCACCCCATAGACTGGTATTGTCTTGGCCTTCCGGGCTTGATTTACGCCGGTCTATGGGTTTGTCCTATGCAGTTCTAGGAGGTCTACCCTCCCAGGTTTTGCCTCCCCTCTTTGGAGAGGAGTAAGTTGATTGCTTACTGCCTGAGGCACCCTTACCGGGGAATGCCGACGGGGCTGCCCAGGCAATTTTTAATGGCCAGAGTGCTCACCTTCTCGGGCACTGGCTTTTAAAACCCCACTTTCCCGACCCGACCTTGGGTCACATCTTACTTTGTGGGAGTAAGATAAAACTGGTCTTGTGCCTAACCTCCTGGAGAGGAGGTAAATAAACATAGTGTAGTATCTGTTCTCAGTTGCGACATTTTCGTCTTCCCAAAGACCAGTGATCCGCTACCGGGCCTTGTGCTAGGTTAAAGCGTTATCTGACCAAGTCCCCTTTTGGGGCTTTCGTCACTTTTTTCTGCTCCCCCTTTTGGGGATTTTTTCTATTTTTTCTCTTTTTTCTCTTTTTTCTATGTTCTTTCTTTCTATCTATCGTTGGGGAGGCAGCTCCCCGTTGGTAGAGCTAGGTCTTCCTATCTAGTTCCTCCCCCGTTGGGAAGGCAGCTCCCCGTTGGTAGAGCTTTGTCTCTTCGGCTCCCCTTTTTGGGGAGCCATCTTTCTTGTAGCCGCTTTTTTGGCTAATAATTTTAATTAATTCTTTTTTCAGAGTCTGACTGCTTGTCCCAACTTAAGCAGCCGGCAGGTTCGGGGAAGACTCACGTACCTATTAGGCGACGGTCTCCCTGATTCCGAATCGGCGGGTTGTGGGCAGCAGACAGACCCAGACTTCGATGGAGGCCACCTGGGTCTCGAAAGCCAGAGCTGTCTTGGCTAAGGACAGCGAGAGGGGTGTGGCCACGAAGGGCACCCCTGTGATAGTGGGCTGCACAGACGTGTGCGCCCCAGTTGCGAGTTCGGGGGTTGTTGTGCCGAGCGACACTCCAGTACGGTCGGTGGGGGGGGGGAGACACGCTCGAGTGCTCCCCAGGAGGTGTTGCCCCGCAGGGCACCTCTGGACCTTTGTCGGGGAGTGTTGTACCGTGCTACACTCCAGTCCGGTCGAGGGAAATCACGCCTAGTGACGACCCAGTTTCAGGTTCCGTGTCTGATGGCGGCCAGAATTTGCTTTTTGGGGATTTTGAAAAAATCCCAGGAGTGACCGTTTCTCATAAGGAGTTTTTTGCCGGTTTCGAATCCTTGGCGTGTGGTTCAGGCCGGGCCTCAAGCTGGAAAAGAACTGGTCGGAAGTACAGACAAAGGTCGAATCGTCGGTCCGGGTTTGGATTCGAAGGAAGC
Organism: Sepiola atlantica; assembly: GCA_963556195.1. Lineage (NCBI taxonomy): Eukaryota > Metazoa > Mollusca > Cephalopoda > Sepiida > Sepiolidae > Sepiola > Sepiola atlantica. The sequence goes on from OY744516.1 coordinate 74,099,965, forward strand.
TTTCCTTAAAAGGCAGAGCGGAGGCGTGCGCCACTTACGTCTTTTCTCTCATCCTTTACCAGCTGTCTGTACTACCACTGTCTGCGGCCCGCCTTCACGCTTTCACGCGCTTACTCTTCTCACTTCTTTGGAAGGGCTGGAAAGCGTACGTCCGCAGACAGGTCTGTACTCAAGTTCCGAGTGTGGGAGGCTTGAGGATGCCTGACTTGGCAAGTCATCGACATGCCGAGAGACTGGCTTTCCTGAGTCGGACTTTGATGGAAGGGAGCCCTTGTTCTTCATCGAATGCCGGGCCGCGCTTAGAGCGTTGCCGGGGTCCAGTAACCTTACCCAGTCTAGGAAGAGACTATATCGGGATCTAGTGGAGGGTACCGCTTCGGACCCACTTGAGGAGCGGCTTGGATTGTCGAGGGAGGAGGCCCGCTCCCAGTGGAGTTGGGCGCCGGGCCAGAGTTATCTCAACAATTCTGAGTATTCTCTGACCTGGCGACTGGTTCGGAACGCACTGCCCCTCTATGGCAGATTACGCAGAGATGGCTTAAGGGACGTCCCCTTATGCCCGCGCTGTGAAGACGACGAAGAAGAAACGGCCGAGCACGCCTTCTTCACCTGCAGCAAACTTCGACGTCTCTGGGGATACGTCAGAGAGGTGACGGCTCGCATCGACGCCGAACAGCCGATGGTCCTGAATGTCGCATCTGTCATCAACAACACAGCTCCGCAGTGGACTGGGGAGCAACGAATGGTGTTTCTGGCCATCCTAGCCGTAGCGAGACTGGTGACGTGGGTTACACATCTTGATGAGGTTCATGGGGTTGGATCGGTTTCAGATCGCGATCTGGTAGCTTACTTTAAACATCAACTTAAAGTGAAAATCAGATGCGATTGGAAGCGATTACATCGCATGGATTTCAATAGGAGATGGGTGCATGACACTAGTTTGTGCATCTGACGAGGCGCCAAGTTTGAGTTCGTGTTCCCTCCATAGTTATGGCACACGCGGTACTGGGTTCTACGGAACCCACCCCTGTAGACTTTTTTAACTAAAAGAGCAACTCTTAACTAGTAGGAATGAGAGATATCCTGTCCCTATTTTAATTTTTGCCGGCACTAGTGAGCTTCCAAAGATTCCCACTTCCATTGTTTTACTTTGTCCCCGGTGTTTTGGAACCTTTGGCATTACTATCTTGGAAGCCGCCATCCACCCCCCCGATCCCATTCCCGATGAATTTATTTTTGAATACCCCTCTTTTAAGTTCCCACTCTCATTTAGGGACCGACCCGCTTGTTTTCGGTCTTGGGCCGGAAATCAGCGGGTGGTCCAACACTTAGCAATGAGGGAAAGACGGGCCATACTAACCCCCCCCCCCTTTTTTTATCATTTTATTTGGTTCCTTATTTTTCTTTCTTTTTGGGTGTTTTTAATATTTTATCCCACTCCCACGATAATTATTATTTAAAACGATGACTTTTGGAGATATGTTAAGTAGAGATCCATCCACAGAGTGAATGCGGTATTTTGGTGCAAGAATCTGGTTAAGAGTAAGCAAAAGTTTTCTTTTCTGTTTTGTTGTATTTTTTGTTGAAAATAAAAAATGTTAACAGCTTGTCTCACTTATCCCCGACCCCCCCCCTCCCCCTACATCTCGGGCGCTATGCCTAAGGTCTGGTGAGTTCCCAAGGTTTGTAAAATCTTCATCTGTAGATAAAGATGAAGGTTGTCCGAGGGAATTGGCCTTTTGGCTAAGATCAAAGTGTAGTATCTGTTCCGATGGATACTGCACGTCTGTCCTGTGCAGTTCTAGGAGGTCTACCCTCCCAGGCTTTGCCTCCCCTCTTTGGGGAGGAGTAAGTTTATTGCTTACTGTCTGAGGCGCCCCTACCGGGGAATGCCGACGGGGCTGCCCAGGCAATTTTTAAATGGCCAGAGTGCTCACCTCTTGAGCGCTGGCTTTTCAAACCCCACTTTCTCGACCCGATCTTGGGTCACATCTTACTTGTGGGAGTAAGATAAAACTGGCCTTGTGCCTAAGTCCTGGGGAGGAGTAAATAAAACCTGCCTAAATAACTTCTCGGCCTTTTGGCCAAGATCAAAGTGTAGTATCTGTTCCGATGGATACTGCACCCCATAGACTGTTATTGTCTTGCCCTTCGGGGCTTGATTTACGCCGATCTATGAGTTTGTCCTATGCAGTTCTAGGAGGTCCACCCTCCCAGGCTTCGCCTCCCTTCTGTGGGGAGGAGTAAGTTTATTGCCTACTGCCTGAGGCGCCCCTACCGGGGAATGCCGACGGGGCTGCCCAGGCATTTTTTGTAGGCCAGAGTGCTCAACTTCTCGGGCGCTGGCTTTTCAAATCCCACTTTCCCGCCCTTGTGTCACATCTTACCGCTGTGGGAGGTAGATAAATATCTGCTTTTCGCTTATGTTCAGCTGACTTCTTATTTGCTGCTCAACTATTCTCTTAACCATTTTTAGGACGTAACCTATCAACTTTAAGTCTCTGTAATCCAGAGTCCCTCCTTTACCAGTTCACAATTGTACTAAGATCCAAGTCTTTTGGAACAACCCCTTCTTTTAAAATCTGATTGGTTGATTGAGTCGAGGCCATCGGCAGCAAAATATTGTAAATAAGAATGTGTGTAAATAATTATATATCTTCAAATATTGTTCCATAAACTACCAATAAATAAATGCACTTTTAAAATATCTATTTATCTTCATAATCGGTTAAAAGCACTAAATCTATACAGTAATCTACAATGTAGCCACATTGACCCAACGAGCTACGGCTCGTCTAGTTTGTATAAATTTTTTCTTTTTCCCTCAGAAATCTGAAACCGGGTTTGTTACTCGCTGACCCGTTTTCGTTTAACCGGAAGTTAGGTATCACGTGATCTTGTCGGTGGTTCTTAAAGAATAGTTTTCGTTTATTTATTTACATTCGTATTCGATTTAAACATGGCCACTCGCTGTCTGCTTCGAACTGCTTCTTTGAGGAATTCTATTTTTCTATCCTCCTCCTGTAAGTTATCAGAACATTTTATTATTCTAATATTTTTTAATAAAATCACAAAAATTTCTTCCGTTTAATTGGTTTATATATATAAAACTTTCCTTCCCAGCTGACGAAACGAAAAAATGTCCGAGGTATATTTTGTTTGTTTGTTTTTACACTCTTATGTTTTTCTTTATTTATTTTTTCCTTTGGTTTAAAAGCACAAATGACCCCTAATACTTGATTTTTGCCTTTAAACTTTAATTCAAGCCAGAAATTACTTTTTACTCGACTATTTAATCAATTTTAAAGGCTTCAAAATCACTTTCAAATTTCGAAAGGTCACGAAGTAACACACATGCCGGTCATTATAATGGGTCTTTACTCTTTAACAGTCCTCCGTAGCTACATTTTTTTTGGTTAATTCCTATTTCAGTCACGTAAATTAGTTTGAGTGAGACAACTTATTTTTACTTAAACCATGATTTTAGTAAAAAACAAACAAACATTAGAAACAGTAAATTATAGCAAATTTTATCGTACACGTGAAACACCGAAAAGAAAACTCGACAAAAAACTATAGTCGCCATCTTTATAAACAAGTCGAGAATAAGGCTAAGGGCACATAACTCAAGTTCATCATGTTTTTAGTTAAGGACAGGGAATTAAAGCAATTAGGCAAACGTCAAGTTTAGGTAACAAATGACTGTTTCGATATGCAGTAGCTAAAAAATTGTGGTTAAATTGTCGTTTCTCAGCCAAAATGGCGGTCAACGAATCGTGTGCAGTTTTCTGATATTTTTCCGACCTCCTCATAAATGAGTAAGTAAACCACAATAAATTGTTTTGGACTAATTTCCAAACTGTATTTCCTTTAACATAATTTAAGGTAAATTTGAAATTAGTCCAAATAATTTATTTGGGTTTGTTTACTCATTTGTGAGGTCGGAAAATTGCAGATGATTCGTTGTCCTCCATTTTGGCTGGGAAACAACGATTTAACCAAAATTGTATAGGAAAGATTATGACATACTGAACCCACGTTTTTGCCCATAACTTTTTTCCGGCCTTCAGGCTATGATAAAAAAAAAAGGATGACCACAAACTCCATTCCCACCCTTTTGATGGCCTTGTGTCGAATGTGTAAATGGAATATATATTTTTTAAATTCAGAGTGTAGTATCTTTTCTGTTCGGTCGCAGGAGGCCATCCTCCTCCGCATTACCTCATCCGAAAAGATACTAGATGGGTTTATGGTTAATCGTCTGAAGCGACTTATCGGGGAATGCCGACGGGTTCGATCATGACTATTTTTGTAGGTAATCTGTAACCGACCATTCAGAAATGATCACAGCTTCACGTTACGCTCGACCACGTAGCACATCCACCACTCGTGGGGTTTGGAGGGTACGTAAATTAAATAGCGATTACACGTCAACACGCTCAAATTCTTTTCTTTTTCTTTATTTTTATTTTTATTTTATTTAGATTTTATGGTAGGGGGTTCACTTTACTATATAAATTTAACGTAAACAATTACCCAGTTCTTGACCACCTAACGACAGAACGGGTAACGATTTTTGTGGAGGATTTTTCCTTCTCTAACTGAGGAGAGAACAAATACTACACACCTTTGTCTCTATTTACTTGCCTCACGAAGAGGGCAAAGTTAAATACAATGTCCTTTTTTAATGTGGGCAAAATATTGGAACAAAAATTTTAATTGCCTCAGTCAAGAAGGATTTCTCATTAATTGACCGTCCGAGAACAGAAAATATGAATAATGGTATCAGAACAGATACTACACTTTGCTCCTATCTAAAGGGCAAATGAAAATGTCTGGATATGAAAAAAAGAGAACATTCTCTCTCTATCTATCTATCTATCTACAAATATTCGATTTCTCTGAGCTAAAATATAAGATAACAATTTTTTTAGGAGTGGGACTTTTTCTTGTTCTTAACTCCCTCACATTATTAATCTCACATGAAACACACCTTCCTTCAATTGTTGGTTGTGTTAAACAAATAAATCACCTTTTTTTTTTCGACTGCATCGAACTGAACTTTAAACCTCAAACTGCTGAGGAAGTTCAAGTTCAAAAAGCAGGACTCTTTATCAGCTTGACCCGAGCAGAGCACAAATTATATAATAGATTTAACACTAAATTTCCTTCACTTATCTCTCTTTTTTTTTTCAGAAGCAAATGCGCGCTATTCAATTTTCTATTTTATAATTTTTTTTTTTTTCTTATGACTACTCTTAAAATTTTTAGCCTGATCGGGGGGGGGGGGCATAGTTAAGTTTTTAGAGGAGGAAATACAATTTGGTATTGGTTTAACCCCTCTTTGCATTAAAATTAATTAAATTAAACTAAATGTAGCCCGCATTACCCATCCTTACGCCTAGTAGCTGTGTTCCAAATTTCATAATGATCGGTTAATTAGTTTAGGAGTAAATCTTATACATAGAAATATATAAACATATGCACGTACCTAACTTTATATAAATAGAGATACAAGGTACGAAATCTAACACCATAGGGATTTCTAAAGAGTGGAAGTTTGATGGAATTTAAGTTTGGGCCAGAGGACCGCACGGGTGCCGTGGTTGTATTTCTGCTGTGCTTAAAAGAAATGACGACAGCACTGATGTATAAAAATGTAATGATATATCTTTATTGTCGATGGCGGTGAACAAGTGTGGGTTAGTGAGGAAGAAATACGCACAGAAATTGATGGAGTGGTTTTCTCTGACACAATTGCAAGTCGACCGCCTATCTCAATTTCGGGTTGATATTATAGAACAATTTGTGACACCCAGGCATCCATCTGCAAACGTCCATTGTGGGATTTCACCCTCATTGTCACTATAATAGGGTGTTTATTTAGTGATGGGGTATTTCCGTCTGCAGCTAACTTTTGCAGGTCGTTTCAATCAACAATTATTTTATTTTCGACAATCAATTATGTTGTTTTCTTCCGGCCAGGTGCGTTTCTGTGTCAAGTACGGTTATTTTTGCCAGATGGCCGGGTACACCCGGAATGGATATTCAACACTAGAATCAGGTACTTACAGGAGGGACCATGTGAAGGTTGCCAACATCTATAAGTGAAAGTAGTGCTATGGAACTGACAGGATTCGAACTTGGCAGTTGGCATAGCCAGATCATCAATCCAGATCGATATCCTTCAGATAACATTATCAAGAGTGGCCCATTTTGAAAGTATGCGAAATGCGATTATCAAATTCTCAATCTCAAAAACTATTACCAATACCAGGTTTTGGGTTGGGCTAGTCAACCAAGTAGCATGGGCATATTCTTTGAGGTTCATTAATATCACACTTTCTGGAAATTGTCAAAATGAACTCCCACTTTACTTGTGACCAAAACCTTGATAATGCATTTCAACAGTACATGGCAACAATGCAACTATTACATCACAGGACCATATTTATGACTTACACAACCCTGATAAAATTGATTAAACAAGGATTGGCAAAACCTGAAATCCACAATTTCTGGGAAGTATGGCATTGCCTCAGCACTGACAGAACTTAGTACTGATGGATGGGATAATTGTAGTGCCCTCATCTCATAAAGGGAAAATGCTGTTGACATGTACACGTGCGATCATTCAGTTTCTTTGCCTGGAATGATGTGGTGAATGTTATAAGCCAGAATCTGGATCGAATGGTGGAAATAGTCTTGACATAGCTTATCACCGCCATAAAACAGTCTGTCTTTGCCAAACATGTAGAACCTTTTGAATGAACAAGTACACGCTGGAATGAAAGTATTTATATGTATCGACCATGTTTGACTGGTGTGCATTGCCATCCATAAAAGATGGGGTTGATGGAAATTGACAAAGGGTGTTTTAACACTCGAAGGGCTAAAACCATTGAGTGATAGAGATAAATATTGAACACGGTGTTGTTAGAAAAAAGTCTTCTACATGATAAAGATTTAATGACAAACACGTTGTTGCATTGAATAGAATGTCACCGGCGAAAAGTATACCATGTAACAAAGTTCCAGTGGCGAACACGTTGTTTCAATCAACAGAGGCCATATTTCCTGCTTTTTTTTTATTCCTTCACATGAAACACAACTTCAGAGCCAATTGCTTAGTATGTTCAAACATTGGCATGCTCGGTTGACTCAAGTCAATCATCATAGGGCTATCCCCAAATGGGTCTTTGCAGAAAATAGTGAATTTCTACATCGGACATGTTGCACACCTTGTCTGTGCAGATAGACTCACTGGCTGGCTTATTCTGTACCACGTAAAACCGGGTCTTACTACAGCCTCAAAATTAATATCTGTTTGTCGAGGACTATTCCACACATATGGTACATGCGTAAGCATAGTTGCCTACTCCTAGCATTTGTCTCATTTCAGCAGTTCCTGAAAATCTGGTGTGTGAAGCACAGATAATCATCAGTAGCATGGCTTACTGTAAAAGCTGCTAAATGAATAGTTAATGGCAACACAGATGCTCACAATTTATACGTCATCATCGACTCTGTGACTTTCTCCCATTCTAATCTCTCCTTTACGAACCACACCCGAAATGGATAAGGGTAGTACAACATCGTGAAGAGAGCTTTCATCAATACAACACTCAAAGGATGAAGTGATACTGTTACATTTTCACTTACTGATGGGTGTATACATCATTATGCACTCGAGTCGTCATTGTGGACCCAGGTTGCTGATCGTCTGTTGACACAAACCACGTGGACACCAATGTTCAGTTTTCGAAAAGGTTTATTTAAAAAGAGAGACACGTAAAACATCAGAGCGACAGTTCACTTGCGCACGCATGGGAGAAAGAGAGAGACAGATCCTTTGTCTCGTTACACCTAGCTACATTGTACATGACTGCGCTCACCCTCAGTTGGGCCCCTTGGGGAACAGCCACGTTTCGCATCTGCTTGCTTAAGTTTTCAGTCAAAAAGAGACAGAAAGCCACGTGGTTTCATTGACTTCTGCTTTGAGGTCTCTTCTGACCTTTAAAGTGTCACTTAAACCATTCCATCCAAACATGGCCTTCACTTTGTAGCCATACAACAGGCATGCACATAATCTTTGTCGATAGGTGATACAGTAATGATCCAGAACAAACACAACGATCAGTGGAACATTGCAAGATCCTTACATTTCTCCGAGTTTGCCAATACAGAGTCAGTCAATGGTCAATGGATCTAGTAGGATCACATTCAGAAATTGGTGTTTACTAAAAACAAACTGGAGTTTACAAACACCTGCTTCCCATTTCAAGTAAACTATAACATTAAAGGCAACCCATAATGAACATAGAACATTTTCCCAGTTTCCAGGAAGCCCACATGCTCCACTAGTAATACCCCAATCATTCTTCTCCACTCATAATAACACCAATTCAACTCCTACATCATCATACATAGTCCTTCAGAACTCGCACCTCATGCCTTCAAATTAAGTCCCATGGATTCTATCAAGATTATTTCCACATAACAAAGCAGGCCACGGGAAACTGTTCATTCTCTCACAGAACTTTGCCCATGTACAGGGTAGGGAGTAGGGAGATGTCAAATCAAGGAAGACAATTTGTAGAAACAAAGAAAGAATTGTCTCCCCTTCTTGGGATAGGTAAACAAGGCTTGGAGCATCTCGGGCTAGAGCAGGGATTCCCAACCAAGGTCCACAGTAACTTTAAGAGAGCCCATGAAAAAAATTGTACTTTGGGGGTCCATTGTAAGGAGTAATGGGTCCATATGGAAGTCTGTTGCATATAAATAATGATATCTATAACAATTAAATTGTAAATATATAAAAATAATATAAAAATAATATGTAATATAGCTACACGTTGCTTTCTTTGGTTAGTATGTATCGTAGAGCCAGGCTGGCAGACATACGATCATAGCGTATGTGGCGCTCAATCCTCGCTATTTCTGAGCTCATGTAGACAAATATTTCTTATCCATTTTCATGCTCTATATTACATTTATAACATTTTAATCTGCTGTAAATGTACTTTTATGTTCATGAACACATTGTGCATATGGTAATAAGAATTTATTAGTGATATTTGATTTAAAAAATTAAGCAAACCAGAAGGACTCCCGACTCGAAGTCTGCAGAAAACGGTGTTCGATCAAAATTAGTTCCTGATATTAAAAACTTCCTGTTTTGGTAAAAAGAAGTAATCAAATAGGTGTTAAAAAAATGAGGAAAAGTTTTGTACTAATTTTTATTTTAAAACAAAAATAAGTATTCACATAGGTAGTTTGATGGGTTTTTTTCAGAAAATACGATAAAATGTTTTTGTTTTGGGGGGAAAATAATCAAATAGATGCTTTTTTCTTTCGGAAATATAATAAAATGTTTGTTTTTATTTTAAACATTATTTTAGAAAAATAAGTAATCAAATATGTGATTTAATTGTTTTTTTGTTTTTTTTATAATAAAGTTATATTAAGGATGAATTTTGACCAAACACCGTTTACTGTGGATTTTGAGTCGAGAGTCTTTCTGGTTTGGCAAAAATTATATATGCTGTGGCAGACGTGATGATCCTGAACCTGATTTGAGCCATGGAAGTGGCTCCTGACTGGCCTCATCTCCACCATAAAAGGGTTTGTCTTTGTCTGGTGTGTAGTTTGAAAATTAAGAGAATGTCAAACTCTTAGGTTTCTAGTGAGGATCGAACTCACGACCTACGAGAAACAAAACGACTTGTTTATTGCACTGCAATAATCAAGTTATTTATCTTCCTCCCACAGCGTTAAGATGTGACACAAGGTCAGGAAAGTGGGATTTGAAAGCCAGCGCCCGAGAAGGTGAGCACTCTGGCATACAAAAAATGCCTGGGCCTCAGGCAGTAAGCAATAAACTTACTCCTCCCCAAAGAGGGGAGGCAAAGCCTGGGAGGGTGGGCCTCCTAGAACTGCACACAAACCGGCGGAATCAAGACTCGAAGGCCAAGACGACACCGGTCTATAGGGTGTAGTATCCATCGGAACAGATACTACACTGTGATCCCAGCCAAAAGGCCACCTGAATAAGAAAAAGGCGAGCCAAGGAATTATTTCTATTCTCATTGGTTAAAAAGAATTAAGTGAGCTTATTTAATGTTTGAAATCTGCTGATTTGAAAGAAAGTTAAGGAGAGAATTCAGAGAAAACATCCAGTGATTGTGAGCCACCTCATTTTTTACCGAGACAACAAGTCGATTATTGTTTATCTAATGATTCGGTGAAATTGAGCTTTAACGGTACCATTGAAGTCAGTGTAAATGGTTCCTTCATTGAATTTCAAACCTGTATGGAGTCCACAGATGATAAAATAGCTCTCAGGGGTTCCGTAAACAAAACAAGGTTAAGTATACAGTAGCAAACACATACTGTGAATTCGGGTTAACTAAGTACGATAGGTTTGCAAATAAATAAGCCAGTGTGAGTCATAGTAGATCTTTCGATAGCTGTATTTTGTCTATGGACACCACCACTATAGACAACGCAGTAGTTATTTGTTGAACTAGAATGCTCCACCATTGACTTAAACCAGCGAGTTCATCTGCTGGGAGTACACATCCAACAAGCTACTTCACATAGCTTCACCGTAACCCTTGCAGGGTGGCTTCCAGCCCGCAATTTTATCTGGTACTGCTTATTTTGTGTATTCGCAGCTGACCTCTATATCTAGAGGCCATTCCCCTGTCCGCAACCTGGGAAGCCGATGGAATGGCGTTTTCATCTCCACATCACTATGTCAAGCAACTAGCAGAGGATTCACAATGCACTAAAGACCTACCTGGTGTGATGAAAGATGGAGCAAGATGGTGAGAGAGTCAGTAGGATCCGTGACACTACTACGACTAGATGATGAAGCTGTCAAATATTTATTGGTCCAGAAGCAAAATTTCCAAGTGTAAAACTAAATATTTAATGTTCAAACAAGTGAAAAATCCTTACAAATATCATCTTGTGGTAAATGAAAATTAATCGGCATAGAAGAAGTAATTATTAGATCAAACCAACCTAAATATTGGGAAAACCCACATTAACCCTAAAACAGTGTGCAAAAATGACATGGAAGTGCAACTTTAACTGTTCATATAAGATTCATTTCAACAGCTAACACACTGAATCTTCTTAATATAGCATTAGAGATCGAGCTATATTTTTCTTTTAATAGTAAATTAAGAAAACCCAGAAATGGACAATGTACAAACAGACGGAAACAATTTGATAGTAATGCAAACATTTAATTCACTAAAGTTTTTAACTCGGTATTTTTTGTGAAAGAAAACTTTAAACCCTATATTGAGCTCATCGTATTGACGGGACTATTTTTATATGCATAGAGAGACACAATATTATGACACAACGATCGTGACTCTTTTATGGGAGCTGGAGTTGCCCACATTTAAAAGTCTTGTGCCTGACATTCTGTTAGGAATAACTAAAGAAAAACGGAATTATGTCCCTTCGATCATTAACGAGTTATCGCCCCTTATCGAGTGGCTTACCGAGTGGAAAGTAAACATTGACACGGAATCAGACTGGCAAATATTCCATCTCGCGTTACAGCGGCTAAATAACTCATTTCATTCTAATTACACTTTTAATAAATCTGTTAAACCTTTCTGTTGAAAAGTCATCCATTTTGTTTTACGAGTTATTAATTATTATAACCTAAATTACATGGATTATAACACATTCTATTGCCCTTATAGGGAGACATATATGGCCGACAATGCTGCACATAAGATGTCATCTTGCATCAGAGGGCCAAGTTGTTTATGTCAAAGCACTCCAGTTGAAAGATGAATCGGATGGGTTTGAAAGGTCAAATCAACTTGTGACTGAGAAACACTGGTGACTGTATTTTCTCTCTGTCTCTTTCTTTTGCATGCATATTGTGTCTCTTTCCTTCTCTTTAGTTCTCTCTCCCTCTCTCGATTTTATCACAGCGAGGGAGAGTTTAACAGTTTGGTTTACGACTTTGTGATGGCCGGGTCGTATGCAACCAGCTCAGCCGACTTTTGAGTTATGTTCTTTGCGGAAGCTCAAATGTAATAAATTATATTTTTCCATATATAAAATGGTTCCTCTGTTCCTTCATGCAGCGTTCGATTTCAGAAAGCCGATTGTTCCCTCAGCCAAATAATTGATTCTCAGTAGAGAATTAATGCTGTCCTGTAACCCGTTATAATTCCTGTCAAAAACCCAACATTAAGGTAATGTGACTGTCGTTTATCCGGGGAATTCGTATGGTACTGTGCCAGGAGGAAAAGAGCCCTTCCAAAGATGTCCCCACAGCGCGGAACACCAAGTTACATTCCCCTGGCCAATGGTAGTTTCACAATATCGTGCACACCAAATTTGAAAAACTCCAACATTAAAAATCCCTGTCATCGAAAATTGTAACTTAACTTTAAGCAGCCTAGTAAAAAACTATTAATGACACAAGAGAAAGACTTGTATATTTATAAAGAAAAAAGATAAACTTTTGTTTACATGAAAATTTTATCAAAATAACTCAAAATTTAAACAAGATTGTGATACTATGGACTTATTGTGATACTATGGACTGCCCCTCACATACAGCCAAGTTGTGTTAGAAAATGATTCACAAAAACAAAAAGTGATAAGGAACTAAGATAAGTGGGCGACAATGAAGGAGAGCTAATGTATTGAACTCCCTAGACAGGATGGAGCCTAACAGTTAGTCTGATAGTTCCCGAGTGTTTAGCTGAGAGTGGCTGAGAAAAAAACTACTAATGACACAAGAGAAAAAATTGTATATTTACGAAAAGAAAAGATAAAATCCTACTCACAACCAAATTTTATCAAAATAGCCATAAAATAAACGAGATATTGCAAGTTAAAATTAAAATATATTTACTCATGTTTGCACTATAAACTAGGATAATTAGAGCTAATATTTAATTTTTTTTAATTCCTAGACAGTGGTGCTATTTCAGTATCATCATGTGGTGATTATACCTTTATTTTATTGATCTTTTTCAGATGGCTGCAAACCATGTCGGAGGTCGCTTTCTTCCCTGATAAGTTTACCAGAGACACACCAAATGTTGCGGAACATGTGTCGTGATTTTGCAGACAACGAAATCAAACCAGTAGCGGCCGAAAATGATAAACAACACAAATTTCCTGCAGATATTGTGCGTTTTTGTTTTCTATTTTTCTTAAATTGTTTTTTTAAATTTTATCAATCATTATTTTCACTATCGCGCTTGCAGTTTGTGTTTGAGATGAGAGGGAGCAAAAGAGATAGTCACCCTATACACTTGTTAATAACATATTCAATTCAATAATCTCTCAGTATTTTCATCAGCCGTTTCTTTTCCACGTAACTGCAGAATCGATCTATTGTTTTCATTTTACTTCAGTAAATAAGTTCTCAGAAATCAAGGGTATTTTTACTTACTAGCGCCATATATTATGATATATTATTGCTGTATATTATGACTTCAACTTTTACATTGGCAAAGTTATTGTTATATTTCCATCCAGTGCCGTAATCACATTTTGAACTCAAACCAAAGGCAGAAATGATTATTTCTGATGGCCTTTGTCAGATGATATTGCACAGGTGGAGTCAACATTTATATATAAATAGGATTTTAATGTAATGCCAATTTCAAGTGATGGTAGGATTTTGAATGTTCCAGATGTGTTTATTACAGCAGAAGTCTATAAAAAACTTCTCACTACAAATTAGTAAGCAGAAGAACTTTAGGAGGACAATTAAATCATCATAGATGTTTTGTCAGTTAAAATAAAAATATTTTTACCCTTTTCAATTTTTTTAACTTTAAAGCTTTACGATAAGTGAAGTGTTTGCTTTTAAAAAAAATGACTTGTGATTCCTTTTGTATAACAAATTTCTAATTTTTTTTGTTAGCCAACCTGTTTTTGTGAGTTAAAAACTGAATAAATTCACCCAAGTAAAAATATATCTATGACAAAAACCTTTGATAGCACACAGAAGACACACATGTTTTTGAATTCCTCATCCCAAAATTAGTAAAGTGGCAAAGTTTCAAAATTGTACCTCTAATGGATATTGTTTTACAACAATTTCAGTAACGTATACTTTTGACTTATTTTTTATCCATTTTTGCCCTATTATCAAATTGTGTTTCCATCTGTTTTTACATGGTCCAAATCTGAATATTTTTATTGATTTACTATCAAAAAAAAAACTAGCCTGGTCTCTAATGTGCTATGAATCATATTAAGAAGATTCAGTGCATTAGCTGTTGAAATGAAACTTATATGAACAGCCAAAGTTGCGGTTCCGTGTGATTTTTGCATGTTTTTTCAGAAGGGGGGGGGGGGGGTGTAATATAATTTTGTCCAATATTTGGTTTTATCAAATAATTATTGCTTCCATTATGATTAATTTTCATTTACTACAAGATGACATTGTACCTCATCCCTGAATGGTACCACTAAACTATACTTCCTTCTGTGGGGTACTATTAAAATGCAGCACTTCTGGTCGTGGTGACATTAAAATGTACCCCAGCCTCTCGTAACGTCCCGAAGTTGGCTGTTCCTGGTTTTCCTGATGAAGAACGTTGGTATTGTAAGGTCCTTCAATTACCACTCTCCCCATGTTGTGATTTGATCAAGAGGGTAATTGGCTGGAGCTGGTCTCCAAAGTTTATACCTCTGAGGGGCGAAGGCAATTTCAAGCAAAAAAAAATTAAAAACAAATTTGGATGTATGTTCTTGTATAAAAGAATAATTATTAGGGTAAAATATACAAGACTTCTAACTTTTAACGTCTAAAGTCTGTGTTTTGGACTGGCAATATTAGTAATTTGGGCAATGTATTTCGCCAAAATATAAACAACTCCCTTCCTCCAACCATAAATACAGTACAGCTTGAGGCTGACCGCCTAAGCTCCCATCACCCATACCCTAACCTTCATTCTGCTAGCTAATTAAAAAGAAAAAGTAAATAGCTTTATTTACACAGTAGTATATATGCGTATATTTTATATACGTATGTGTATATATGTATGTGTCTGTGTGTGGATATATATATATATTTGTATATATATGTGGGTATGTATACATACCAGTCCACCCATCTTTGATTTCCTACGCCCCTGCCACATCCGTCGCCCGCCCCCACTATCAACAACTAATATTCCTATCCATCCCAGCAAGCAAATAGTTATTTTAGCCACCGCCTACAAGTAACACATCCAATCCGCTCCAGCTTGAAAAATATCGGATCTAAATCCATGTCTATAACCTATCGATACACTGATCAACCAGGGAGCTAGAGGTTTTCGTATTGCGCACTTTGATATATACCGACCACTAACTGACAAACTTCATTCTGAACCCTGTGAAACGGATAATTCCAATACCAAACTACTGCACAGACAAGATAAACTGGACGTTACCAATTGCCGTCTAAATATCAGCCTCTTAACAAAAACATTTGGATTCCTAAACAATTTGAGTATTATTCTTTTTCAAACATTCATTTCCAATATAACAGCTATTTTATTTTTGACATGTTTTTGGACGGCGTCCACCCTGACTCTACGCTCTCATCTCAACATAAGACTCTTTACCTTTTGGTCTTTATTTTGTTTTATTTCATGTAAAATTTTCAAAGTTGAATGTTGCCAATAATATTTACAATTACATTGTCGGTTTTTCTCTATCCTTTGATGAAAAGAGTTTATCTTTGGAAATCCATAGATTTAGGATATGAAGCTGCTTGCTTTGAACTTTTGATGTTCTAATAAATATTGTATCTTTACAATGTATTCTCATCTTTCATCTCTAGAATATATATATATATATAAAATTATATTTTAATATTTTACCTACTTACGAGCTTTCGGTCCTCATCAGTGCAGGCAAATGACAATCTCAGACGGTCACAGGGCGTGAACCCGGTTCACAGAGACACCTTGAATTTGTAAGGGTTCACTCTATCCCTTAGGTCATGGGAGGTTGTCACGTGATAACTGAGAAATTAAGTTATATTAATGCTGAAAGCGGCGAGCGTAAACAATCTGATAGAACTCAACGACAGTTGGAGTATCACACTGATATATATATATTTTCATGATGTTCCCAGAATCCTAACTGGAGAAGTTAGTATAATTTCAAGGGCCAACTCTGACGAAAAGCATGCATAGTGTTTCGTACAAAGTGTATCGATGCTCATAGACTGAGCGACTGTTATATAACAACTATGTTTATGTCTTTTCTTTTTATTTTATTGTTTTTACCTGACAACCACCTTTAACCAAATCATCATTCAATGACTTGCAGCCTTCCGTAATAAAAGAAGACAATGTAGGGTGGTGGGAGTGTGAGGTGTGTGAGTTGTTAACTGGATGCAATGACAGACCACAGCCAAGGTGCTAGCTTGTGAAGGCTTGAAAGAAGAAGAAGCTGGTGGAGGGAGGGAGAAAGAGAGAGAGAGAGAGGCACGACGACGACGATGTAGGACATTTTTGTCTTCATAGAGAAGGTCCCACTTAAACACCTTAAGCCTGTCCTCGGCTTGCCAAGCCAGCAGGACATCTGATAATACTTTCTTATGTTCAAAATTGTAATATATATCAAGGACGTGAGCTGTCATCTATAAAGCAGAAAGCATAAGCTGAAATTACAGTCTTTGGATGGCAGTTTTTTTAATCTTATCTAGGGGGCGCTTTTATTTTTGTTGTTTTTATAAATAAAGGCGGGATGTTAATAGAACATGCTTCGTCTTAGCATAAAACACTTTAAAACTGTTTTGTGTCTGTGTTTCTTATTGAGACATAATATAAATATAGGCTTTTTAAATTTGGTGGTTGAAAAAGATTTTCACAGACTTAAAAATTAAAAAAAATGTTTTTTTTTGTTTTTTTTCAGGTGAAAAAGATGGGTGAGCTTGGCCTGCTGTCTGTGGACATTCCCTCTGAATATGGTGGAACAGGCCTTGATTATCTCGCTTATGCAGTTGCAATGGAAGAGATAAGCCGTGGATGTGCATCATGTGGGGTCATTATGAGCGTCAACAATGTAAGTAAATTATTATATTAACTACCTGGGATACTCGTCCTAGAAAAGATCCATAATATTGAGAGACGTACATGGGTCTTTTAATGATCACATACAAATGCTTCAGCAGTAGTGCACAGGAATCCTCATTGATTCCTAGGAAACCGCGGGTGTGCCTTGAGGTGTTTAACCTCTATAAATTTACCAAAAACATATTTAAATTACTTTTACTTATTTACATCCCCTTCCACCCGATAAATGCTGAGTTCATTCTTCGTCCCCAACCCACAAATTGAATAATATAAAATGCAAAAGATGAGAATATTAAAGTTCATATGGCTGGGTGCAAAAGAGTGTAGAGTACCTCATTTAATCCTGGACAACGGCGGGTAGCCCTGCTAGTATAAATATACAGAGTTGCCCACTTAAAAGTAGTCCAGATACAAGTCGACTAGTACAATGTAAGTAAGAATGAAGCAGCAAAAGTAGGTTTTTCATTGTGTACTTGTATTTTCAAAGCAAGGTTTTTCTCACTTACCTACATGTTATTAGGCATGCTGAAAGTGCTCCCTGTTGACAACATATTCAGCAGATGACAGGAAATATTGTGGTTGAGAAACTGGGCTACTTTTAAGTCAGACACTTATATATATATATATATATATATATATATATATATATATATATATATAATGAAGAAATCCACACTTGAAACGTTGATGGAATAACAATTAGAAGATGTAAACCATGTGACACACACCAGCATTCAAATACCAACCGACAAAACATCAGGACGAATTCTCATCTTGTTTGTGACAATATATCTCGGTCAAGAAGGATTAAAAAGAAAGGGAAAAAAAAGGAATTAAATGACTAAATACTTTTGACAAAGGCATATAACGCTGAAAGATCTCAAGGCTTTAAAATAAATGAATAAATTTATTTAAAAAAAACAAAAAAACATGTTTTAGTTTTCATAAATATTCTTCTAATATATATATATAGTAAGTTATGAAAATATATTTATGGCAATTAAGCTACACAGAGGCTTCTGCGTTTCATCCCCGTAGGGAATCGTCAGGCTATGACCTCCCTAGATCTTAAAACCAGATATTACGATCACAACAGCACATTTAAAAACAAAGAACACCAAATTAAAACAGAACTAGCAAACCATTATTGGGAGCTCAAATAAAATGGACGCTCACCAATAATCGAATGGAAAATAATACGACAGACCAATACATGTAGAGATTTAGACGACCCATGTAGATTATGTCTGAATGAGAAACTTGAAATCCTAAACTTTAAAGACACCCAAAATCTATTAAACTGTAGAAGTGAAATAGCAAACAACTGCTTACACAGAATAAAATTCACCTTAGGTTAACAATATATAACAAATAAATAAATGAACAAATAAATAAATAAAAAACTAAACTAAAACCTAAAATAGAAATACAAGCAAGCAAGTGTTAAAATAGGTCACCCATTATTTTGACACAACAAAGAAACAGGGATGGGCCCTATAGAAAAGAGAACAATAGAATAGGAAATTGGAAGTAAAATCAACTGAACCTTTGTTTCTGAGAACCCCAACGATTGGCTAAGAGAATAACAAAGAATCTGATTGGTTAACTAGCTAAACTAAACACTACATGTATATATATAAAAACACCCTGAAATACAAACTCTATGCATTATAGCCTAACGATTCCCTACAGGGATGAAATGCGGAAGCCTCTGTGTAGCTTAATTGCCATAAATATATTTTCATAATTTACTACCTAGCTCTACTCACGTATTGAGCACTGTTCAAATAAATACTGAAAATTGATACATAAAAGATTTTATCTCCTTATAACATTTTATGTGGATACATGAAATAATATCTATCTATCTATCTATATATATATATATATATATATATATATATATATATATATATATATATATATATATATATATATATTTTTATTTATTTTATACATACATAAAAGTAATTCATGGACACATGTTTCTGGCTCACAGCCGTCATCAGCATGGCTAACTTAGACAGAGATCGAACCTTCGATATTGATGTCTATAGTCCAGCGTTCTACCACTGGACCAAGACGCTCTGTCTAGAAATATGTATGCTTTAAATATTTAATGTATTTTTATGTAATTATTTTTATTGCAGATTGCAGCATCCGTTGTTATTTTGCTTACTATTATTTCGATTGTCTCACTTCCTAAGTTATTAAGATGCAGAAAATTGCATTATTAGTCGCCCTTAACTTCATAGGACGTATTTTTCGTTAATATATATATTTTTATTTATTTTATATGTACATAAAAGTAATCCATGGACACATGTTTCTGGCTCACAGCCGTCATCAGCATGGCTAACTTAGACAGAGATCGAACCTTCGATATTGATGTCTATAGTCCAGCGTTCTACTACTGGACCAAGACGCTCTGTCTAGAAATATGTACGATTTTTATCACCTAAATATTTAATGTATTTTTATGTAATTATTTTTATTGGTGATTGTAGCGTTCGTTGTTATTTTGCTTACTATTATTGCGATTGTCTCACTTCCTAAGTGATTAAGATGCAGAAAATTGCATTATTAGTCGCTCTTAACTTCATATATATATATATATATATATATATATATATATATATATATATATATTTGAGATTTTTGTTGTTTTTGTTAGTGATAACTGTAGTCATATTTTTCACTTCCTAAGTGAAGGGAGTTCCTTCCTCTTAGATATATTATATTGTGTATATATATATATATATATATATATATATATATATATATATATATATATATGCAATGAATCGGCTCTTATTACAGGACATATTTATTTATTTTATTTATCTATTAAAGAAATCTACGTACACATGTATTTCATGGTCTACTGATCATAAGCGTGACTTTTGGCAAGATTCGAACACGCAACCACATATCTTTCATCTAGCGTGTTACCTCCAGGCCAGAAGAGCTTGCACGGAATATGTATGATTTTTTATCGCTTTTTTTTAAAATAGTTGAGATTTTTATTGTTTTTGTTAGCAATAATCGCTGCCATATTTTTCACTTCCTTATATATATATGCAATGAGTCACCCCTATTACAGGACTTATTTATTTTATTTATTTATTTATCTATAAAAGAAATCCACATACACCTGTGTTTCACGCTCTACTGATCTTCAGCGGGGCTTTTCAGCCAAAACGTTTTGAGAATAACACTCAATATGAGAACAGTAGTCTGAATAATTCAAATAATATAAATAAATTTGTATAAAAATTATCAAAATGTTAATATTTATTCATATGAATAAATGTTAATGTTTATCTAGTAATTCTCCAGGTTAACCTCTATATAGAATATCGCTCTTAAAAAGAAACTAACACAAAAACTTTATTATGTACTTACCTGTTAGGGTAAAAAAGACAGTACACAAAAATTTACAGAAATTCATCCAGTATTTTTGTTTTCAAAAAATAAATTCAAGTTTTATTGGTAAACACTTTCTGGCTGCCATTTTCAGCATTATTGAGGTCAAGGGAGATAATTCAGACTTAATTTACTTAAACATCGTAGTAATGTCGGCTAGAAAGAGTTTACCGATAAAACTTGAATTTATTTTTTAAAAACAAAAATACTGGATGAATTATCGTAAACTTTGGTGTATTGTCTTATTTTATTCCAACAGGTAAGTACATAATAAAGATTTTGTGCTATTTTCTTTTTAAGAGCAATATTCCATATAGAAATTCCTGGAGAATCACCGTTTATCTAATTATATGAATATATGCTAAAGTTTTTGTTGTATGTTTGCAACAAACTGATGAATGAAATGTTTATTATTTAACATTTTGCTTTCAAGTATTGAACTTTGCAAAGCGATAACGAGCTTGCAAAGCCAGTTAGCTTCGTTAAGGCCATTTGACGGCGAAAGTCTAAGAGACATATATTTATGAAAAAATGATTTTATTCATTTAATAAATATATATAAAAAAATTTTTTTTTTAAATAACGTTTCTTGTTTTTTTTTTTTAATTCTCTAATACATTTCAAAAAGCATTTTCTTATAGATGTGTACACCCCTTCAAATTCATATATATATATATATATATATATATTGAATTGATAAAAACTTATGTTTTGATATTGTAATATAATTTAAAATATAATAAGAGATGTAGAACAAAATTCTGCATATCACATTATTATATACATTATTTTAAATTAGGACTTCATAGTATTATGACCCCGACAGAGAGGTTTGTTTACATAGGAAGTAAAACTCGTAACTATTAAAATAAATAAGCAACTGTGTTAAACGGAAAATAAGATAGGTAAAATGTCAATTTCCTTATAGGATAAAAGATTAAGAATTAGTATATATAAAATAAAATTAAATATAAAAAATTACATTAATATAATATTTTAATTCAGTTAAAAAAGCATCTAGGGATACCCACGTGGGAGATATTCCAATTACTGATTGCAAAAGCAAGAATACGTAATGAAAGGTTTTAGGGTTAAATAAAATAGCTGATTTTATTAATTATATGAAAAATGTTTATAATTGAATATAAAAATATCTTTAAAATGTTTTTTTTAAAATATTTTTTTAAAGAAATTTTTTAATGCTACCAATAATATTCTAAATATTATTATTATTATAGTCAATTATTGAAGGGCTAGAAATAGATAAGTCTGTAATTCTGGTGGCTCGGTAAAATGGAATTCACCTAATTTACGGATATAAAAAGTATAATGTAATAAAGGGAATATAAAATAAGTAAAAATCGATGGCTAAAACTCAAAGAAAAAGGAAATAATTGGACGAAACAACAAAAGATGGTTAATGAAAATATATATCTTAATTTAGGTCAATATTTAAGCTGATGATGAATGATTAAAATACAAACAGCGAAACGCATAAAATGTGTAGATTTTGCGACTAAGACACATTGAGATGATAATTGCATTTGGAAAAAAGAAGGATACGATGCTGATAATGAGTACTGATTGTAATTTAGGTTTTGTTTGCCTTTTTGTTTCATTGTATTTGCTTTGTTTTATATAATTAGCACTGAGGATGACCATACTAAGAAATTAATGCACAGAAGCATTTTACATATATCTTGGTGTAAGCCGAAACAATTGTATGCTGAATAAAAAACAAGTTTTGTGAAATGATGTGAATCTGTCCTTCATAACATTGGATATGGTATGAAAGGAAATAAAAAAAAAAATTGTATACAACATAGCTCTAGCCTTACACTATTGAGCTATTACAATTGCTTTATGTTATAAAATTTAAATTTCAATATAAAATTTTTAAATATAGATAGAAATATATATATATATATATATATTTATATATATATATATATATATATATAATGAGTGGGAGAGAGTTATCTTTCCTTCAATCGGTTTCTAAGTCATTTAGAATTACCTCCTTCTGAAAGTACACGGTAGCCATCTTTGATGTTTTACTAAGCTGTGTCAGGTGATGCATTTTGTTCTCAATTTAAAACGTTTTTCTCTCACATTTATCCCATTCAACCCTGAAACTTTATACATATCATTTCTAAGCTGATTGGACCCCACTGCATTACCTCAAATATTTTTTCATATGTAATAGTGATGGTTGAAAATGCGCACAAAAAAAAAATATCAAAAGTCCGACTCTTGAATTGTATTAACAATTCTCCAAAACACGAATCTCGTCAATGGAATAACCTTACACAAACAACACCAACTCAATCTTTCCTCTTTTTCTCTCCCTGAATACTCAACGTGGTCTTAACTCGTCACATCAACTTTATCTGCTCCGGGAGAAAAATTCCTACTCTTTTTATCTCAACGAGAATTCGCCTATGCAAAAGAATGCTCATTTGCATAAGTGAACTCTCGTCATCGCACAAAAATAACAAGATTCTATCTTGTAAGTGAAATGCTCTGGATTCAATCCTCGATGGACGACACACAGTGCAACTCTCACCCTATTTCCCCGTGGACCCGTATGATGGCTGCTACATTATAACCAGCCTGAAGAAGAGATCTGACCAGTGTTGAAATCAGTCGACAATCTGACTTGAGTATTGAACTTTTTCGCATTGCCATCTTGTCTTCAAGCATAACCTGAGCATTATATTTCTGAAACCTTCGTAGCCAGCATAATTAAAATAAGTAATATGTTTTGGAACTTGTTTTTGTTTAAAAAAAATTTTTTTTCTGAAGCAGCAAATATATATATTTGTTCTTTGCTGTTATTCTTTGTATTTCAGTCCCTCTATCTTGGTCCGATCAAACATTTTGGAAATGAATCACAGAAGGAGGCTTACTTGAAACCTTTCCTCAATGGAGAAAAAGTTGGTTGCTTTGCTTTAAGTGAACCAGGTGAGCGACATATTGTTTATGTTCGTTTCTGAGTTAGCTGAATATATATATATATATATATATATATATATATATATATTCAGCTAACTCACTATGTAAGTATGTATGTATGTGTGTTAGTCTGTGTGTGCCCTATAGAAAAAAAATTTAGCAAATCTAGATAAAATCTAAGTGTATTCTAATGTAAAATTCACCGAGAAAGTTAATGGGCATATTCCCGAATCTCTAAATTTACTCCTAAGGGGGCTATGGGGCAGATTTCGTATGGGGGGTCGATTATTTCAGCTATTTTCAGCTTAATTTCAATTTAATTATATATTAATTTAAATAGAAAACAAATATATCATATAGTCTTTTTTAAAAACAAATTGCAAGTTATTCCCGGAAAAAAAAAACTGCAAGTCATTTCCTCAAATTACACTGGAAATGACATCATAGAGAGAATGCAGTGTGGAGGGGGGGATTCAAAATTCTAATATGATAATTCTAGGAAGAAGGAGGAAGGTGACTTACCTAGGCTTTACTTAGCCAAATCATAATTCAAAACAGGAAATGAGTCAGCATTTATTAGATTTTACATTTCAGTAGACACTGCCTGCCATTACCCGCCAGTGTCCACCAGTGTCCGCCATGTAAAGAAATCGCCAACTCATAATTAAAAACAGGAAATGAATCCGCATTTTTATAATTTTACATTTTAGTAGACGATGCCAACTACGACCTGCTAATATCCCTCAATGCTTGCCACTATCCGCTATGTAAAGATTTTGCTAACTTATTCCTATGAGTTCTTTTATATATCGGTTACATAAATGTACATGATTTATGAATTCTTTCATATGACAGGGGTGCTACATAGATGCACATGATTTTATATAATAGGGGCGCTACATAAACGAACATGCTTTACGAGTTGAAATGGAGGAGGAGGAGAAGAAATCAAGAATTGACAGTGACCATTTGTACTTTTCGGCATTGTCTGGGATCAATAATTGTATAAGTCATTGCATTAAAGTTCGATTTCCAAGTCTTTAAAAAATAAAATGTAAATTGATGATAAATTGTATTGAGGCAATCATTCTCACTGGTTGTGGCAAAGGTGAAACTGTTTTTATTCTGAGGATACCAATCATACCATCAAATATACCCTTTCACTTTAAGCAGTTGCAGTTTCCTGCACAACTTTGTTTCGCTATGTCCATCAATAAAAGTCAAGGCCAAACACTAAAAGTTGCCGGATTGTAACTTGAAGAACCATGCTTTTCACATGGTCAGCTTTATGTAGGAGCATCACGTGTGGGTGCAAAAACAAATCTTTTTGTGTATGCACATCAAAATAAAACAAAAACATTGTTTATAAAGAGGTTTTCAATCTTAATGCCAAATGATTTTCTGATTATTATTAAATGATTGCAGTTTGTATTTTCTTAAACTTTCTTTAAAGTTTTGAAACTTTCCAAATCAGTTTCAAACTTTTAGTTATAAAATAATTTTTTTATAAACAGCATATGATAATTATGCATTTTATTTACTTGTATATTTGGTTTTGTTAACTGGAAGCATGTTTTAAAAATGTACACTAAAATAAAAAATTATAGGAATTATCCTCTGAAGGAGTAAAGCTGTAACACACCATGTGATAAAAAATAAAATAATAAAATCGAAAATTATGTTTTTCTGGTTTGTATTTAAAGAAAAGGAGCTAAAAAAGTTATTTACTTTACCTGGTTTCATTCGTCTTGTATAAAATATCCTCCCACCTGTACATAGAACAAGCTATACTAATCTTACTATTGATCTATGAGATTGTAATCTACTTTTTCATGTGTGCACTACCTCTACTATTGCAAATATTAGGTGATAAGAGTTTTTAAGAGTATAAAAGCAAGTGATGTGAGAACGGTGATCAAAGTGATAACTTAATCTGCCAACCAATTGAGTATAAAAACATTGCTTTTTGATTCTGCACCCGGGCATCGCTGGGTAGCGCTGCTAGTATATATATAACTAGAAGAATACCCATCCCAAGATGGGTAAAATTCATTTCCTGGAGAAAACAGTTTGACACTACTTTTATGTCCTCTTACAAGATTAAAAGTAACATATAATGATACTAAACCTTCTAATTCTGATCAAAATCGATTACATAATTTTTATTCTAGAAAATGTCTAAAATTTAAGGTCTTAAGAAGAAATTGAAATTCAGGAATCTTGCTTAATTGGTGTCTCATGACTATTGATAAAATTCGATGCAAATCTGAAATATGTGAGTATTCAAATGGGAGGTTTTGCCCATATTATGTCTGGGTAAAAAAAACCTTTAAAATCCTCCAAAGAAACTGAAATTTAAGTAACACTTATTAATTGATGTCTAATACCTATTGTTAAAATTTCACAAAAATCAGAGGTATCTGAATTTTCATGAAAGGCTTCCCACCCCCTTTTTACCCTATTTGCATAAAGCTAAATTAACTAAATATAGCCCACCCACAGTCTGACACCTTAACATTTCAGATTTGTATGAAATTTTACCCTAGACACTAATCAAACTTCTTAAAACCCCTTAAGCCTTACATTTGAAACATTTTCTAGAATCAAAATCATTTAATGGATTTTGATTAAAATTGAAATAAGAATTCCAGACATAAAGTTTAGCATCATTATATTTTTATCTTTGTAAAGAGACATAAAAGTTGTGCCTAATGGGGAATTGACTTTATCTATCCTGGGACGGGTTTTCTTCTAATATATATATATATATATATATATATATATATATATATATATATATATATGTCATAAGCCATAAATGAAGATTATTTTGTGAGATGATTTTCATAATTAAAAACAAATAAGCATTTGTAGATCTAGCGTTCAAATTTAAATTCTAGCTAGTTTAAGCTTGCATTTGGGTGTATACAGATGTGTGTGATAGAAATACACTTGTGCCGATCAGATTTACTGTGAAGATGTGGTTGGGTCTTGAGATAAGTTCCTTTGAAATCTTTATTATTGTTATATCTATATATATATATATATATATATTATGTTATAAATTCGGGAAAGTTCATTTTTTTAAGCATCTTTTGAATTTTAAACATAAAGATAGATGCAAAATGCTTTCATAAGAAATCATGTATTAGATGCAGATATTTTTTATTAAAATCAAAATATTTTGTTTTTCTTCTTCATCTTGACTTTTTATATCTAATATTTCGCTTGATATAACAAGCCTCGACAGAGCTTTAGAGAAATAAAAGGTATTAACCTTATTTTCTTTCGTAATAATCCTTCCTGGTCTTGTAGAAGTGGCATCCGATGTTGTGGATTAACGGTGCAAATGTCTGTTTTAAATTGAACTTAGATGCAGCGACCATGCGTGATTTAACACATGGTTTCTTATGAAGGCATTTTGCCTCTATCTTTATGTTTAAAATTCAAAAGATGCTTAAAATTTAAAAAAAAAATTAACTTTCCCAAATGTATAACTACCAAATCCTAAAAACTGCCTTTCATCCGAAAGAAAATCGCAGAGACAATGAAATCTAGGCCTTCCGATCAGATCTCTTCAAGGGTTAGGTTACACAAACACCAAGAAACGAAACCGAGACCTTTAGTTAAGATCTTCATAAACGATCAGCACAAATGAGGGATGAAAATGACAGGATCAGTGGAAGCACCAGACAATAGTCTACAAGAAAGAACTGTCAACACAACCATATACCGATGACACCAGTATCAACAAGCTATATTTCGCCCATTATATATTCTTCCACCGCATGACAACCGACTCTCTGCATAGCCAGTGACATGATTCATTTGCACTGCCAGCAGCCCGGATTACTTTACTATCTCGACTATTTTTTTAATTAAAGAAAAAAATTGATTTACTAATTAATCACCATGTATCACTTGAGATGATAAAGGTTGATGAGATGGAATGGTTGTCATTTGAGAGATGAAGAACTTTATGAGAGGATTGAGAATGATTGCTGGGATGGACCAAGTTCGAATACTTGTGTGGACAGTTCATGACAGGAATCTGTTGACATTGGATTTGAAGATGACTCTGTTATAATGTGCAGGTAAGCAGTCCCATGGTAATGCTTCATTGATGGGTAACCCTTGTAGAAAGCTCTGTTTGCAGAAATTCAGCCTAACACTAGTCACATGGAGGAAGAAAGAAAAGTTTTTTTTCTTTGTGGTAACAAAACAAATTTTTGCTGTGAATGTCTTACAAGGAGTTACCAGAGATTGGAGCTCAGTCGAGTACCTTCCATGGAAATAAAGATAGAGAGAGGCTAGTAACATCTCTTCTGTGAGAAATGGAGTTGTAAGAAAAAGAAGAGATTGCACCCCACTGAATCTGAGTAGATTTTGAACTCTGTCTCGGGACAATGAATAATACTCTGAGTGGCACCTACCAAGATGTGGCAACAGTACTCCATCTTAGGACGTATCTGACTCTTATATAAATAGAGAATCAGAAGTCGGGTACATTTTTCTAGCAGCCTTAGCACTTGTGCTGACTTTGTTTGTATTGGAAGAAACAACATCCCTCTACCACCGTAGACACAATACACATGGTGGCAACGTTTCACCCAATGTGCATGGTTGTCTCCATTGGAGGCATGGAAAATTCATTTTGCACATTAATCTCACACAAGCCTCAGTTGGTATTACCTAAAGTGATCTCTCTTCAATTCTCTCTTTCTTACTCTGGTGATATCTCCTCTTTGTCCCCATTCTTCCATATCTATTTTTTTTTTACTTCTATAGTTATGTTATTCTCTACCTCAGTTTCCTTATATGTGTTTCTATATTATGATTATCGCTCTTCATCTTTTAGGCAACGGCAGTGATGCTGCTGCTGCTTCTACTGTCGCCCGACAGGAAGGTGACCACTGGGTTTTAAACGGCACAAAGTCCTGGATCACTAATGGTTATGAATCTTCAGCCACTGTTGTAAGTATTTCAGCTTTTAGACCTCAGTTGTCATCATCTGTCAATAATTGAAAATTTTGGGAACCACTCTCCCATACATAAGTGTTCTACATTTTCATATATATATATATATATATATATAGTCTAAGGAGAAATTTTCACCCACGGCAATCTCCATTTTAATCTAAATACGACGCACAAGCAATACATATACGTTAAATGCATGAAAACAGACAATGCCGCAGACGAAAACAGATAGTGACATGATAACAGATAATAACTTGATAAACATACAGTAACATGGCACACAATGTTGAAAAATATATAAGAAAATAGATGAGTAATGCCACTTTATATACTATATACTTCAGGTAAAAATTTAGATGACCCGTCTGAATGAAAAATTTGAAATCCTAAACTTTAAAAAAACCCAAAATCTATTAAACTGTAGAAGTGAGATAGCTAACAGCTGCCTACACAGAAATAAATTTACGTTAGGCTAACAATACATAAATAAATAATTAAATAAATAAACAAATAAGTAAAAAAAAACTAAACTAAACTATAACCTAACAATTAAAAAAAACTAAAACCTAAAATAGAAATACAAGGAACCATGTGTTAAAATAAGTTCACCCATTATATTGACACAACAAAGAAAAAGGATATATGCCACTCTATAGAAAACAGAACAATAGAACAGGATATAGGAAGTAACACTAACCGGATCTTTGTTTGCGGGAAGCCCAACGATTGGCTGAGAGAACAACAAAGAATCTGATTGGTTAACTAGCTAGCCGTGTATATAAAAACACCCTGTAAAAATAACTCCATGCATTTTAGCCTGAAGATTTCCCCCAGGGATGAAACGCGGGAGCCTCTGTGTAGCTTAATTACCATAAATATATTTTCATAGCTTACTATATATATATATATATATATATATATATATATATATATGATTATTTTTATTTATACAGACATGTACAAAATCTGCGACACTGGCATGTCAATATTATCGATCAACAGCTGTAAGGAACTGAGATCTCATCAGGCAGAGTTAAAATCCGATCCTTACCCTTACCTCAGATCATATTTGGGAAGAATGAAATGGGGGAGAAAAGAAAATTTAAAATTTGGAAAGTCACGTGGTTAGATTTGAGATGTTTAGAATCAAATATAAAATGAAATAAAATAAAATAAAATGAATTAAAATATAAATTCATTGAGGATAGAGAAAAGAAAGAAGAGAGGGAAGTGGGTGGGAGAGGGGGGATAAATATATATATATATATATACACACACTACTAAAACTCTGTGGATCTTGCTTGTTAGCTTTTTCCTTGGCACACTGGATGACGTCATCAAAATGATGACGTCATCCATTAAAACAGGAATTAGAGATTACCGTGCACAGTGGATGATGTCACAAAATGATGATGATGTCGTCCATCAAATAAGAGAGACGGGTGTTGTAAGGGATCCTTTATTTAGATGACCCGTGACTCGAAGCATCATGGGTCGTCTACTACTCGGTGGTCTCGTATACAACTAAAACTCTGATGCCGTTGTTATCTTGTCACCGGGCACACTTTTCATCTGTACATGAATGTTTTAGATAGTGGAAGGATGACGAAAAACGAAAATAATTAAAAGGGAGAGAGAGAGAGTGGGGAAAGAGAAAGAAGAAAGAGAGGGAAGAGAGAGAGGATCTATAATGAAGTTATAAGAGAGTTTCATAAATATTTAGAAATTTTGTAATATTTCCTTTCTTATTCTTACTTGGAATCGCCCATTATCTCTTTTAAAGGTAAAGTTTAACTTTAAAGGATGTAGCGGATGATTCTAAAGTAACACAAGGCTATATATATATATATATATATATATAGTATATACATATAAAGTTAGGTATGTGTTTATATTTATTTATTTATTTATATATACTAGCAAGACCCCGTGGATATTCCACTGTATTTTCTACATCAATTTGTATAATTTACTGTTAACTTTTGCGTGACGGGATGGAAGTATATATATTTATTTATATTACCTGGTTGCCAGGGGCAAAAGCTGGGTCATTATCTTACCCCCCCCCTCTTACTCGCCCCACTGTCTTCCCGCTTGCCCCCTCCCTCCTCTCACCCTTGCTCACCGTCTCTCCGTTGCCTGAGGAAAAAGTAAGTATTAATTCTGTCTTCCCCCTTCCCTCCCTCCTTAGATGTATATTAAGT
Source organism: Sepiola atlantica (assembly GCA_963556195.1). Classification (NCBI taxonomy): domain Eukaryota; kingdom Metazoa; phylum Mollusca; class Cephalopoda; order Sepiida; family Sepiolidae; genus Sepiola; species Sepiola atlantica. The sequence continues at coordinate 74,130,605 of OY744516.1, forward strand.
TCACCATTACAAAAAATAAATAAATAAATATCTGACGATCAGGCGATCCCATCTTCTTAAAAAGTGGTGTCAGAGCGTGACACAGGTAGGTAGACGCTCGCATATTAATATATAGATATATATATATCTATAAATTAGTAATTCTGTAGATGGACCATGGTTTCATAGACACAGAAGGACTTTACTGTTTAGAAAAGCCCCTTAGAGTCTGTATCAACTCCTCAGCATCTCACAAAAACGAGGCAATTCAAAAAAATGGGCTCGATCATAAGGTTTGTGATCAATCAGGCACTTTATTGATTTCTTTTACACATACCCTGACACAAAAAATATATATATATATGGAAAGGAAATCAACATCTATTATGTATTAAAGTGAAGTCTCGCTTGACAAGGTTGTTTTTACAACGAAAATTTGCGAAAAAAAAAAAAAATTAAATAAATGAATTTTTAATTTAAAATTGCACGATTGTTTGATTTTCAAAATATTTCACTTTAATACATTATAATCCGTGCTTCTAAGATGTTGATTTCCTTTCCTTACTTAAAAAAAGCGCCAATCAGCATATAACATCGCCAGGACTAAAACATAACGTCTTAAGAACCTGACGTATTTTCGACCCCTCAGGTTTAATACCACCAATATGAGGAGGAAGAAAAGAAGAAAAAAAAAAAAAACACTGGAGGAAAATATTTGAAAACGTCATTATTTTTTAATTGTATATCTAACTTGAAATTATTTATTTAATGAATGACTTTTGATATATTTGTTTTATTTTTCAGGTTTTTGCCACCACAAATAAATCAATGAAACACAAGGTAAATTGATTTCTGACTATTACTAAATATCAAAATCAATGCCATCATTGAACTGTTGTCAGTCCTGACATTGCGAGCTATGCCTCTTATTATCTGGGGAAGGGTATATAGCAATTGTGTTAGGAGCATGATACTGTGTGGAGGTGAGTGTTGGGCCTCCACCCAGTTCTCACTCGCCTGTCTTCAACGTAATGACTGAGTAATGATCAAATGGATGTGCATATCACCTCTGATACCCTGTTGGTGAGGCTGAATATACCAAAGCTTCGTAAACTCCTGACTACATTGGTTTGGCCACGTTAAGAGGAGTGCCTCTCCGATAAGAAAATCCAGATGAGATGAAAGGCAGGAGGAAAGTTTGATGCCAACCATAAACAAGAATATTTAGCCAGAAGAATTTGAAAGAAATCAATCCTCAAGACTGCTTAGCTTGGAGACTGAGATTGCAGACTGTCAGAATGACATCACCAATTGAGAGAGAATCAGAGAATCAGCGATATATAGATATTTTTTTGAATATATTTTGCGATCAAAATGAGCAGACGTTCTGTCTTTTGCTCCCTACAGTGGGGTCTGATGAGTTGACTGCATCTGTAAGGCAGGAGTGTACCAAACGAATGTCGACATTCTATTACAATAAATTGTAAGCTGTCAAAAGACTTATTTTGATTCTTAATTCTTTGCTGCCACACCTTTCGCATTTTGGAGTTAAAAAAAGGGTTTTAATGTTAAGTATGACACACAGATGAATCTTGATTAACTTTTTATCATGTACCATTAAACTTCTCTTCCCTTCATGCTTGCGATAATAAAATTTTGTACTCCACAAATAGTCATAAAATATATATATATATATATCATTATATATATATATAATACATTATATATATAATGTATTATTATACATCACATTATATACGTATATATATATATACATAACATTATATATCTCTCTCTCTCTCTCTCTCTCTCTCTATATATATATATATATATATATATATATATATATCTCACTATATATGTATATAATACAGTATATATATATATATACATATATAATGCGATGTATATATATATATACATATATAATGCGATGTATATATATATATACATATATAATGCGATGTATATATATATATACATATATAATGCGATGTATATATATATACATATATAATGCGATGTATATACAGGGTGGGCCAAAATAAGGGTCCTATCTTTAAATTTGAATAACTTGAATTTGAATAACTTCCACAAAATAAAAGTTAAACTCACCAAACTTTATGTGTGTGTAGACTGACCCTTCCGAGATTTTTTGAAATAAACAAAACAGATTTTAGCCGAAAAACACTTCTTAAAACTTACAAAAACTAAAGTATTGTTTTTTACACTGTTTTGAGTTTTTTAATCAAAAATAATGTTTTCTAAATGAGGGTACGTTCCTTAGGGCTAATACGGCTCATGCTTGCTTCGGAAGGGGTCCTTTACTTATTCTAAAAAAAAAAAAAAAAAAATCAATAAATAAAAAAGTTATGAATTTTTAAAAATAGGACCCTTATTTTTGCCCACCCTATATATATATATACATATATAATGCGATGTATATATATATATATACATATATAATGTGCTGTATGTATATATACATATATAATGTGCTGTATGTATATATACATATATAATGTGATGTATGTATATATACATGTATAATGTAATGTATATATATATACATGTATAATGTGATGTATATATATATACATGTATAATGTGATGTATGTATATATACATGTATAATGTGATGTATATAGATATATAGATATAATGTGATGTATATATATATAGATATGTGATTTGTATATATATATATATAATGTGATGTATATATATATATATAGATATAATGTGATGTATATATATATATAGATATAATGTGATGTATATATATATATAGATATAATGTGATGTATATATATATATAGATATAATGTGATGTATATATATATATAGATATAATGTGATGTATATATATATATAGATATAATGTGATGTATATATATATAGATATAATGTGATATATAATGTGATGTATATATATATATAATGTGATGTATATATATATATCTATATATCTATATAGATATGTTATGTATATATAATGTGATGTATATATATATAAATATATATATATAATGTGATGTATATATAAATATATATATATAATGTGATGTATATATAAATATATATATATAATGTGATGTATATATAAATATATATATATAATGTGATGTATATATAAATATATATATATAATGTGATGTATATATAAATATATATATATAATGTGATGTATATATAAATATATATATATAATGTGATGTATATATAAATATATATATATAATGTGATGTATATATAAATATATATATATAATGTGATGTATATATATATATGTATATATATATATGTATATATAATGTGATGTATATATATATATGTATAATGTGATGTATATATATATATGTATATATATATATATATATATGTATAATGTGATGTATATATATTAGAGATGGGCGGTTTTACCGAAAAACCGCGGTTTTTCGGTTTCGTCTCCATACCGAATACCGAATCGTTTTTTTTTTTTTTTTAAACCGTAACCGTCTGGTATTGTGTTTTTACTACAGTAAGCCACCATATACAAGGAAACACGGTTGAAAAGATTTTCTGATTTGAATAAAATTGAATATTACCAAAAAATGTTATATTAGTAAGAGGACAGATTGAACAAATATATGATAAAAAACATTTAATTGACATGTAGGAAGAAATCTTTGTTTACAGTTTGTTTATCATTAACATTTTGAATTTTCAAATGAAAAAAAGAGAAATACGACTGACAACATGACATCGTATTTTTAGCATTTTCAAATGAAAAAAAAATAATCAAACGCGTTCCGTATGATGTCGAAAATCTATTTGATTCACAATATTTCATTTTCATCATCATTTTTGCTTAATTTTATTTGTAAAATTATTTTGTTTATTTAAATAAATTTTCGTTTTTTAATTTCTTGCATTTCTGAGTTATATTTTAGCTTCTGATGGGTTAAAGAATTAGAAAGAATGTATATTCAAACTCAGTTTTATTCTTCAGAAATCTTTCATGAATCTTTGGTCACTGTTTTAACGAGTTAACTGTTGAAAAGGTATCAGAACTTTGATTACAAAAGTCAACACCTTAAAACTTACGAATAGGCTATATTGCCGGTCCCGGCAAAATAACGATTCCTGCGTTATTTTGCCGGTTCATGTATATTTAACTAAATTGTTAAACATACAGTGACGCCCGGCACAATAATGAGTCTTACGTTATTTTGCCGGCTCGTGTTTATTTAACTATAAATTACTTTTTTTTTTATTATTTAAATTAATTTTTTTGTATTATTTAAAACTTTATCAAACGAAATTTTATTTATAATTTAAAACTTTGCCTGATTGTTATTTTTTAAATTTTTTTATTTAAAACTTTGCCTGATTGATTTTTTTTGTTTGTTTTTAATTAAACTTTGCCTGATTGATTTTTTGTATAATTTAAAACTTTATTAAGCGACAATATATTTTAAAATAACGATAAAATTAATTTTTACTTCTGGTTGATTCGATTAGGAGTGAACTCTTCAAAATTACGACTTATTTTATGATTTCATTGAAAGAACATTTTAAAATAGAAACTGTTTAAATTCAGTGATTTTCTGTATATTTTAACATTATCGAAGTTTTTCTTCATAAAGAAAATCAGAATTTTACATTAAAATCTTTCCTTTGTAAAGCACATTTTTAACAAGTTAATTCGACAACTTAATAACTTCATTATTTTTAAAAGTTTGGCTTTGGTTCAAGGATTACGAAGCAATACCTATTAAAGCACATTTTAAACAAGTTAATTCAACAAGTAAATGTTACCAAAGGCAACATAAATTCTTCTTCTACCTACCTGTATAAGTTTATTTGTTTATTTTATTATTTATTTTTATTTAAAAAAATCATTTATCAAAATAAATAATAAAATAAACAAATAAACTTATACAGGTAGGTAGAAGAATAATTTATGTTGCCTTTGGTAACATTTATTTGTTGCTTATTTTTTTTCTTTATATATAACTTTCCTTAATTTCAATTACTTAAATCGAGAGCAGACTTAGTAATGTTGGGAAAATTCATCAACATTAATTATATTATGAAAAGTAACTAAATAAAAATAAACCGAAAAGAAAAATAGTATTTTTTTTAATAATAAAGGTAAAATATCTATTTTAAAATGATTGCGATTGGAGTCTTGGAGTTTGTGTATTTGTTCATTGTTATCAGCTAGAATAAGAATATCGTCGACATAGTGTACGTAAATATATATACATACATATATATATATATATATATATACTAGAAGAATACACATCCCAAGATGGGTAAAATATATTCCCGAACAGAACAGTTGTACACCACTTTTATGTCCCCTTATGAAGATTAAAAGATATAATGATAATGACTTAGGCCTCGAATATTTATTCCAATTTTGATAAAAAATCATTACATGTCTAATGACTATTGATCAAATTTGATGCAAAATTGGTATGTTTGAATTTTAGAATGGGAAGTTATGCCCATTTTATGCCCCGAAAAACCTTTTAAAATACTCTAAAGAAACTGAAATTTGAAGAATATTCGTAATTTGGTGTCTAATGCCTTAATTTTTTAAATTTTGCCAAAATTGGAGGTATCTGAATATTCACAAACGGCTTCTACTCCCCCTTTTTACCCCCTTTTGCTTGAAATTAAATTGAATATAGCCCCCATTACTCACCCTTATGACAAGGATTGATTAATTAGTTGAAGAGTGAATCCTGTGCTTGTAAATCTAACTTTATTTAAAGATGTACTAGACAAAATGTTTACACCCTCTGAGTTTTTTTAATAAAATTTTGTAAGTTTTTATACTTACACGTAAACAATTAGTCATTTATTGCATTTGTAGCAGTTGCATGAGCGAACTATTTCGTATCAATGTACGTTAGTTTTAACTGACATGGTGATTCGGCTTTGCGCATGCATAATCATTGACTCTTTACTGCGTAGGTGTACAACAACGTCAAGTCAGGCCCTAGTTTTTCTTCTTGCTGTCAAGACACATACTTATCCTGATCTCGCTCTGCTTTAGCCAAAGGCAGACGAGATGCCGAACTCAAAGATATTACATTATCTAATCGACATGAGCCAGCCCATTGCACTGTCTCTCTTTTGTTCCTGTGTTCCCGTGAATAAATATTAACATCTATTTACTTGTGGCGACATTATTTATTTCAAGTAAGTTTGTCATTCTGACCTTTTTCATGATTTAAACCTTTTTAATTAACCTTGTCTCTTACCAAGCTAAATCTGGTGACCCCAACTGTCTCCAACCAGCTAAACATTTATGAACATTTATTCTGAACATTTTTTTTATTTTGTTTTTTTACAGGGTATTAGTGCATTTTTGGTTTCCAAACCGACAGAAGGTCTTTCGCTTGGCAAAAAAGAAGACAAACTTGGAATCCGGGCTTCCTCGACATGTAACCTAATTTTTGAAGAATGTAAAGTCCCCAAAGAGAATATACTGGGGGCTGAAGGCATGGGTTTCAAAATTGCTATGGTAAGTGGCCAGTTTTATAAGGCATTGATTTTTTAGACTAGAACGAAATATGTGCAAGATGACCTCAAATTTGTAGTTGAATGGGGACATAAATGGATGGTAACATTTAATGCCTTTAAGACAAAGCTCCTTCCCTTTAACAACTACAAAAAAACCTTCAACCACATATTACCATGGCTAATAACACCTTACCTGAGAGTCCAATGTTCAAACTCATCAGCCTAACATTCACAGATAACATGAATTTGAACAAATACATAGAAGAGATTGCAAAGGCTGTTGCAAGTAAGGTGGGCTCCCTCTACCATGCTAGAAAACTTCTTACACCTGACAGTATTCTATATCTCTAGAAAGCTATCATTCGCCCATGCATGGAGTATTGTTGTCACATCTGGGCTGGTGCACCAACCACTAGTCTCTCCCTCTTAGACAAGGTCTAAAAAAGAGTCACTAATCTAATAGGTCCCTCACTATCCACCAAGCTTCAGCCTCTGTCCCGTCGCTGCAATGTTGCATCCCATTGCTTGTTTTACAAATACTTCAATGAAATATGCTCCGACGAACTTTCTGCTCTGGTGCCCCTTCGACATAAATACACTCGACCAACTCGACAATCAGTTAGATCCCATCTATTCACTGTGGAAGTCCCCAGATGCTGGAGAGCTTTCTACTTCTACTTTTCAGCCTTTGAAACCCCCTCCTGCTCCCTGTTTCCTTGACTCTACTGACATGCAGAAATTCTAGTGTAATGTGAACAAATATCTTGCTGCACCACAACTCCTCACTTAGAATGCCCCCCCCCCCCCTATAATTTCTGGCCTCTGATCCACAGTAGCCTCTTACGTCTCGGTGACAATGTGCCTTGTCTGGGATGAATTCAAGTTTTAAAAAAAAGCATGTCTCCAAATTCAAAGCTCTTAATATATACAACACATAAATCAGGAGCATCATACTATTATGGCAGTAAATATATATATATATTCCCTTCTGTCTTGTTAAAAAATAAATGGTTTTCCCTTTAATCAATACTGTTCCATATTTATTTCAACAGCAAACCCTTGATGCTGGACGCATTGGAATCGCCTCTCAAGCCCTGGGAATTGCGCAGGTTAGTCTATTTGGAAATGTATATTATCTTTAAAAAATTTTGAGATGAGGATTGATAAGTTGTATTATTCAGACTACTGTTCGCATCTTGAATGTTATTTTCACAATGTTTCAGCCGATGTAACCTTCTGACCTTCTTCTTGTCAAACTCTGGAATCTGTGCCATTTTGAACTAAATTCTTTGTTTAATCCACTGGGGTAGAATATAATCATGAATTACTTAAAACTTCTATCCAGTCATGGCTTACAGAACAATAGCAAGCTACCCCCATGGATACATTCGAAATTCCGTACAGATTCCCGAGTTCAACAAGATGTCCCTGAAGAACATCAGAGGTTACATCAGTGGGAACGCTGTGAGAATAACATCCAAGTTGAGAACAGTAGTCTGGATAATACAAATAAAATAATACAAATTTGGAAATTGACTTTAAGAAAATTCGTAAATTATTTTTCATGATATTACATAACTATTTTGACTATATATTTCTATATTTTTATTTCATATCTTCAATTGGCTCTTAAATATATTTCCATATTTTTATTTCATATCTTCAATTGGCTCGTAAATGTACTCCCAAATTATTATTGCGGTCATTTATGTATGTATAAAAATTCACTATTAGAAATTCTTCAAGTGGGAAGTAACTTCACATTTAGCTTAATGGCCGCATTTGGCAGCCTTTAAGTACTCATAATGTTTTCTTTGGAATTTCCAGGCGGCCTTGGAATGTGCTTTGGAATATTCTTTGAAGAGAGAAGCATTTGGTGCCCCAATTGCCAAGCTGCAGTCCATTCAGGTAAGGATGTATACTAATTACTCAGCTCTTATAAAAAATTTTTAAAAACATGCAGGGGGGGGGGGGTCACAAAAATTGGAGGTATCTGAATTTTCTGGAAGGGCTTCCAACCCTCTTTGCCTCTTTTGCATAAAACTAAATAAAGCTAAATATAGCCCACATTATCACCCCTTACATCTAGTAGTTGTGTTCCTAAAATTCATAATGATTTAGTTAATTAGTTTAGGAGTGAATCCTGTACATACAAATATATAAACATATACACATACCTAACTATCATTGAGTGGCTCTTGAGTCTTCTTTATAAGCAGTTACCCATTAGTAAAAAAAAAAGAGATATATGAGAACAGCAGTAAGCCTTTGTAGAGGAGGTGCGAGAAAATGTTGGATTGCCATTTTCTAAAAGGGTTGCTACATCGGTATTCATCCTACTGGCCTTGTTTGATATGAAGAAAAAGAGTCACCAAGTTTTAGCTAACAGGACAAACTTCTTTGTAGACAATTTTAATCAATTTTTTTCGAACAATTTCATCAACACATAATATTGTCCTGAATAGGTTGAGTTTGCCGATGTATATAGAAATGGAATTGATTTCAGGTCTTTTATCTCGCCTCTTGCTCAAGCCCCAGTGAAAGGCGAGCAAGGATATGGTGTCTTGTCAAAGCAGCACTCAAAGTCTCAATTGCTCCGTGAATGAGTACATGCAAGTGCAAAAGAATATATAATAGATTGTAATCATGTAACTGCTACACCTTATTAGTTAATTTGAAATGGTCATTTTATAATATACAATAATATTTTATAATATACACTAATATTTTATAATATACAATAATATTTTATAATATACAATAAAGTGCATATTTTTCTCCATAAATTCTTTCATTATATATGTTTTTTTTTATTCCTCATCAGATGAAATTGGCTGATATGGAAATGCGGACAGAATCTGCACGTCTTCTAACCTGGAAAGCTGCCATGTTAAAAGATTCTGGTGAACCATATACCAGGGTAAGAGATGATTTTTAATTTTCTTTTTTTGGGGGGCTGTTAGCATCGCATGTGTGTATGTTTATTTACCTCCACTTCAGGAGGGTAGACACAAGATCAGGTGAGTTTTGAAAAGCTAGCACACTAGTTGAAGTGCACTCAGGCCTACAAAAAATGCCTGAGCAGCCCCATTGGCATTTCCCAATAGGGGTGCCTCGGACGATTAGCAATAAACTAACCCTTTTTTAGAGAGAAGGTAAAGCCTGGGAAAGTGGGCCTCCTAGGATTGAACAGAAACATACATCCGACAGCAACAAGTCACTGTCAGACTGATTGTGGAGGACGTATCCCCAACTAGTACAAACAAATACACAGCTGTGCCAGGTAAGTATATGTGTAAGAATATTTAGATGCGGATTCTTGGAACAGTTAAAGAACAAACTGGAAATATGGAAAAATGGTCTGGAGATCAAGGGTTTGAGGGCAAACTTGCCTAAAACCCAAGTGATGGTGTGTGGCTCTGGTCTACAATCCCTAAGGGACTCTGGTCAGTATCCATGTTCTGTGTGCCGGAACGGTGTGCGAAGCAATGCAATATAGTGTAACCTATGCCTACTGTGGGTTCACAAAAGTGCAGTAACCTGAAGGTTAAGTTAGCCCCGAACCCCAATTTCAAGTGTAGGAGATGCATGGGACAGGCGCATCCTATTGACAGTCGTCCCCATAAAGATGTGGCACTACATGATAATACCCTGGAGGTAGTAGACTCTTTCTGCTATCTAGGAAATATGTTAATTTGAACTCAGTACAGCCACAAGAGTGAGGGCAGCTTGGGTAAAATTTTGTGAGTTGTTGCCTCTGATAACATCATGTGCTGTCCTCTCTACATCTGGAGTAAGTTGTAATGCAGCTATGTCTCATGATATATGGCAGTGAATGCTTGGCTTTCACCCAGTCCTCTCTTGCCGTCTGCAGCGCAATGACAGATCCATGATCAGATGGATTTGCAATGTGAAATCTGACCAAACCCAACACATCAAGTCAGGGAATTTTCTGAAACACTACACTTGCCCAGCATGGAAGTTATCTTACGGATAAATCGATTGCACTGGTATGTTCATGTGGAACGTTCATCCTTCTGGATAAACCGTTGCAGAAGCATGAATGTCATAAATCGCAGGAGGGTTGGCAGGCCAAGGAAAGCTTGGAAGCTGGTGATTGGACAAGACCACACAGAATAGAATTTGGAAATTGCTGAACCGTGAGAGGTGGAGTGTGAGCTTGCGTAATAGCATTGAATGTCTGACCCCTGAACAAGGGAAGGGTGGCGTTAAATGAATAGAAGAAGAAGGATGTGTAAAAATAATGTAACAATCCAACAATTTCCACCTCACATGGTTGCGTCTTGGTCCACTATTATTCTGCCCTGGCAGGACACAGCGGAGGTAAATCTTCAAGTTTCGGCTACTAGATCCATCTTTGTGCACCTCCAGCAGTCTTTACGAGGGCATTGGGAATCTCAATATCAACCAAGAGGTGTACCTACTAGTCTGTCATCTGGTCATTTCTCCTCTATGGCGACATGGCCAATGAGGATGGTTCATCAATGGAAATTAGATGTTTTCAACAATGACTGCCTCTGTTGCATTTTGCATTGCTGGTGGTCAATCATTTCTTAACTGCTGGTCTCCGTCAACACCTCAAGCTTAAGTCTCTGCCACTTGGTTTGGACATGCAGCTCGTCATGCGGAGGGAAAGTTAATTCGCAATGTAATCCTCCCTACTTTCCTGACTGAGTGGCACAAGCTGGTCAAGCATGTCGGTGGACGGCTGAGAACCTGAACAATAACTATCAAGGAGGACTAGGCTGAGCCTTTGGGTCCACAGGTTGCCCTATTGGCTGGGGTCATGAATTCACCGACTGCAACCCCATGCAGAGGAGTAAAAACCTCTCGAAAATGGGGCCATCTGTAGGCTGTCGGTGGTGACTCATGATGCCTTAGGACGGGATCCTGGTGGCTGAGTCATTCTTCCATTTTGGCCCTTACTTCAGCTAGACGGGAGATCAGAGATGCTCGATCCGATCAATCGGCTGGTCATGCCATGTCCTAGTATCTATGAGTTCATCCCCAACCGTAGTATTCAATCTGATTCATCTAAAACTCAAAACCTTGTTTCTCCTTTTTAATATTCATTTCCAAATAGATATTAGAAAGTGGTGGATGAGGGTCAATCGTGATGAGAACAAAGAAGATTACCACTGCGAAGGAATAATGTTTTGAAAGAGTAATGTTTTCTGGGAGTAGTGTTTTCTGAGAGTAATGCCACTACTCTCTCTCTGTAAAATTTCCTTCTAAGAGTAATGTTTTCTAGAAGAAATGTTTTCTAAGAGTAATACAATGTATACTGGTAGCAATGTATTTTTTATGGTGCCGTACCTATATGACGAACAGTTGGACTCGTCCATTCCTAATAAAATACTGGAAGCATTTAGGCTTCTCGTAATTGGATTGAACTCCAGTCTACCCTGGCAATCAGGACTGATATACCACTTCTCTTGTTCTCTGTACATATCTTTTCTTCAATATATATTCTTTACCTAACTCATGTTCCGTGTTTTCATTTCGGCCCCTAAACAGAGTCACAACAGTATTCTAAGAGCAATGTATTCTAGGAATATAAAGTAATTATCCTACCTATAGAATTTCATTTGACAACGTTATTCGGCATTAAGTAACCCATAGATGGTTGATATGATGGAAATCAAACCAAACCAATTAGGTCCACAAGTGGTCAGCCTTTGACAGTAGAATCGCGATTCGTTAGCCATCTTGTGCAACCTTGCTCAGGACTGCCATGCATGGGATGCCATGATTCGGGATGTAGTGCAGGTCAGGGTAGAAGTCAGCTCAACCCGACCAGAGTAAACACAGTTTCAACAACAACAACGTATGGTTAAAATTAAGTAGAGTGGGATTTTCCATCAGAAGTCGAGTTAAAACTACGTATTAAGGAAGTCACTAATAAATAAATCAGATCTGTTTCTTTTTTACTGAATCGCAATAGAGCAGTCGGATTTTGGTTGCACATTGAATGTATACAATCGTATTTTCAAGGGCGAATGAGATGAATGTTTGACAAAAAAATCTTCTTCTCTGCTTATTACCTGAAAAGTGGGTTGTATATTTTTGCTCGTATATATAATGTAAGTGTTGAGTTTGTTGATAAACAACCGATTGTGACAATTTCTTGTTGATGTATGCTACATCTCAAAAGGAAGAAGTAATATGTGAGAAGATGGTCTCATGACAACAGAATAAATACTACACTATTCACCCCTACCCCCCAAAAAGAAGGTAATGCTTGAGAGGATGGTATCATGCCTACAGAACAGATTGTCTGGGAAGATGGTATCTTGATGAACGAACCTATACTAGTGGATTTAATTCTGTAATTAATTTTTTTAAAGTTTAATTATATTTTTTATTTCAGTAAATAATTGATTAATAGTAAATAAGAAAAATATGTAAATCCCATAGAGGTGAGAAACACAGACACACAGATATGAAACGTGATCACACACAGATATATTGCGTTAAATAATTATTGAGCATAACAGTTTGCTGGTCACTTATTTTTAATCAATAATAACGATCAGTTCTGTCTGGAAAATTTTGTAATAAGAGCGCAAAATATTATTTTGACTGTAATTTTCTATTTTCCCTAAATTTGTCCTGTTTTTGCTAGAGTTGACAGTCCAACTCTGACTCCTAGAATTCCAAAATTTCTGAAACCAACTCCAATATTCAGATTGTCTGTCGATTCTTTGGAAATTAAAAATGAACAACTCTTTTCAAAGGTTTCGAGGTTGACTCCGCAACCCTGGATTTTGTTCCTGTAATTCAGCCATTTTCCCTCTAAAATACTGTATTTCCTTCAATTAAATAGCAGTTATCTCCCTTGGGTTTCTTAATAGTAGTTATCTCTGTTAAATATCTTGATACCTTCCACTGGTAAACCAATTCCTTTTACAGTCCTGCTAGTCCAATTGTTACTTCACTTCTCTATCCGAAATTCAACACCACCACGGTATGGTCTGTGATACCTATGACCAGTAGGTCTTTTATAAAAATTCTGACCACATCTATTACTAGGGTAGTTACGGCCATATAACACCTCTGACTCCTCAAAGTTGATGTTTTCTTCAATTTTTATTTGATTAGAGTCATGCATTTTTTTAATTGTGTCTTCATATTGTTATATGTGAGCACATTAATTGTGGTTCTTGCCAATTGTTCTTGTTGGTGGGCCAAATTAGCAGATTTCAATAGACAGAAACCAAGCACATCCTCAGACATTTCCGTACCATATGACCTAGCTTTATTGTATCGCCTATCAAATTCATTACAATAATCCGATATAGAAAGCTCTTTAGGCCTTTTATAACTTTCAAAGTCTTCAAGAGCCTCAAAAGCAAACTGATTTCTATCTCTCAGGTACAGTCTATCAAGGACTCCAATTATGTTTATGTTTTCAACACCATTTTCATTGTTAATGGATCCTATTCCAAGCTGTAGTACAGCATCCTCACTGAGTGTGAAAGCTATTGCTGGTCCTTGTTTTCTCTTTTCAAGAGGGGTGAAACTCAGCCAGAATTGTAACCTGCTTTTCCACTTTTTTATAATCGTCCCTTTCTTAAATATAGGTGGAGATTTATTTATGTTAACTGAAGCAATTTTTTTTTTTTTTCAGTGCAAAACGATCTTTGTTTTGTTTTTGTATTTTTACTGACCTGCTTTCTCCAAATAGAGGCGTAGATTATCTTGCTCTGCTCTGCTACCAATTCCTTTTGCAATCTCCCCTTAGTTTCTTAATAGTAATTTTCTCGCCTAGAATATTATTTGGACCGATTAGAGAAGAAAATGTAAATCTACTTATTTCTCTCCTGTAATCTGTCCACATATGTCCCTTCATATTTTGCGTTAAATGTGAACCCAGACCTTAAGTATATTACAGGATTACCTGATAGATGACTGGGATTTGTGTCAGCACCATTCTTATAGAGTAACTTTTCAATTTCGACTTTAGACCCATTAGGGAAAGGAGAGATAACTCGAAGTACCCCTTCCAAATTCAGTACTCAGTGTTTTTGGTATATTTTCTGATATCCTAGACTTCCACCTGAAAACGACACAGATAAAAAAAACATTAGCATCCTCAAAATGAGGTGTTCCGACAGAAATCACCGAAGATCTGTTGTTAACAGAATGATGCTAACCAGATTAATGAGTGAAGAAAACAAAAGCAGTTGTTCAAGTCTGCCGAATGTTGGAAGGACTACATCATTTTTTTCGGTGTCTTCTGTAATGAACCCATGCATCACATCCGTAAATGTAAGATATCGTTGTGTTACTTTATCCTGTCATCTTTCCAAATGTGGTTTCGTATTTCTGTATTTTTCGCCTCAAATCTGGCAACATAGATTCTTTGTATCATTTGGGTTATTCGGACTATTGTTCTCATCTTGAATGTTATTCTCACAATGGACCTGTGGCGCATCGGATAAAAGTACTAAGTAATAATCAATTTTACATGACACTCTTTTGGGGGTTTAAGGTTCAATCTTCAGTACAGGCGATACTAAAAATATAATTAAAAATTATTTAAGACTTCTACCCGATCATAGCTGACGGAATGAGAGCAATAAAATAAATAAAGAGTTCAGTTTCAAATTCTGTACAGATTCCCGATTTGAACACGGTGCACCTAAAGAAGGTCGGAGGTTACATCGTCCTAAACGTTGTGAGAATAACATCCAAGATGAGAACGAAAGTCCGAATAATCCAACTAATACAAATTATCAATAATTATCGAGAAAATTCCGAAATATATATTGATTCTTTTAAATATTTCAGATGGCCGCCATGGCTAAACTTGCCGCATCTGAAGCAGCAACGTTTGTAAGTCATCAGGTAAGATTCAATCAAATCCATCTACAGTGAAATTAAGAGAAATGTTGCATGTAGAAAATAGCTAATCATCTATCAATAATAAAGAGTTGGTATTTGTCTGTCTGAAGCCGAAACTACATTTCAAACTATTGTACTATTGTGCACTATTTCAGTCTAATGTCTAATCTTTCATACTCAATTCAGTTTATATAAACGACCGAAACATGGACGACACTGTCGATGGATTACTTTTTTTAAGAATCTATCAATAATTGAAATTTGGTAACTATACTATTTTAGACTATTGTACACTATTCCAGACTAATGTACTATCTTTCTTTTAAGCTTTTAACCTTTACACAAAAGTAAATAAGTTCTGAAATTTAAGCAAATCTTGATCTATAAAATAAGTAATCGAGAGTAACCTCCCTTATTTTATGATTAAGAAATCTTTAGTTAAGTAGAAAACTAGCAAATCGCACTACACGTGAATCAGTTTTTCATAGCAGAATAAACCTTTCTCAGGTCTTCTGCTGTTCTTGTTTCTCATTACTCATGCTATCCTACATTCAACCCGGGTAACGGCGTATAATCCTGCTAGTATGTTATAAAAATATATTTATGGCAATTAAGCTAGACAGAGGCTTCCGCAGCATTTTAGCCTGACGATTCCCTACAGGGGATGAAACGTGGAAACTTCTGTGTAGCTTAATTGCCATAAATATATTTTCATAACTTACTACCTGGCTCTTCTCACGTATTGAACACTGTTGAAGTAAATACTGAAAATCAATACATAATATATTATATCTCCTTATAACATTTTATGTGGATACATGAAATAATATATATATATATATACTAGCAGCCTTATCCGGCGTTGTCCGGGAGGAAGTAATAAAAATGGACTTGAGAGAAAGAGGGATAAATAAAGACCTTCTAGAGAAAGGTTAATTTTGAAGTCAATTTCTTAAAGCTGTCCAAACGGATGTTAAACTGAATATAACAATTTTAATTAATACATAGTCATCATACAGAAAAGTAAATAAGAAAAATAAAGAATAATAATACTTCAATATAATAATAATAATAATAATAATTATAAGTATAAGTATGATAAGTATTTAATTTCATACAAAGGGGGCAAAGATGGCATGGAAGCTCTTCATGAAAATTCACATACCTCCAATTTTTGTGAAATGTTAACAATAGGTATTGAACATAAATTAATAAATATTCTCCAAATTTTAGTTTGTTTTTTTTAGCTATTTTAAAAGGTTTTTGAGGATGAATAATATGGACACAAGCCCTCATTTGAAAATTCAGATATTTCAGATTCGCATTAAATTTGATCCATAGCCAGCAATTAAGCAAAATTCTCTGAATTTCACATTTTTTTAATAACCCTTAAGCTTTAAATTTTGCACATTTTCTAGAATCAAAATCATGAAATGAGTTTAGATCAAAATTGGAATAAGGATTTTAGACAGAAGATTAAGTAGCATTATATTTTGATTTTAATCTTTGTAAAGTAAGGGGACATAAAAGTGGTGCAAAACTGTTTGTTCAGGGAATTTTATTCTTCTAGTTTAGATATATTACTAAAATTTTATATAAAATCATAGAATTACGTCAGTAATTTAGTTTTACATATAGAAATTATTATCATTTCTGATGACTTAAAGAAGAACTTTTATTAGAGAGTAAAGGATTTAATTCATTTCAGGCAGCGGTGGTTGTTTAAGGTGGTTGTCTGACTTGCTATTTGATTTCTCACTTCCCCTCACCACTTAAAATGGTTTTGTCTGGGGCTAGAAAAAGACATGTTTTACTCGCTAACTTTTACATAACTGGATGGAAGTACATATATTTATTTGTATTCAAATAAATACACATTGACCTTTATTATAGAATGGAAGATGATGCGACGCCATCCTTTTGGGAAAAGTATGGCGTCTGAATTCTCCCCCCCCCCCCCCCCCCCCGCTATGAGTCAAATACCCGAATGAATCGTTTACAAGTTTCTTTTATTAATTTTATTTCATACTTTGTAGGCGATACAGATTCTTGGTGGAATGGGCTATGTCTCTGACATGCCAGCAGAGCGACATTACCGAGATGCAAGAATTACCGAAATCTATGAAGGGACGAGTGAAATTCAGCGCCTTGTTATTGCTGGAAACCTTCTTAAAGAGTTTGAACAAATGAACCGTTAAGGTTGCACAAGCAAATAAGAGAAAAATAGAATTTTAAAAATGGAACAAAAATTGTTAGTTCAAAATAAAAATTGATTTATTTTTTCAAAATGTCTTCCAAAAAGCAAATTTTTCTTTCCTTTTTTTCTTTTCATTGTTTCGACATTTCTTTTTCTTTTTTGTTATTTTGGCTTTTATTTTTTGATTTCCTTTTTTTCCTTTTATTTTCTTGTTTTTCTTTTTGCATATTTTTTCTTTTTATCCCTTTTTCCTTTCTTTTTTATTTTGTCATTATCTTTCGATAGGAAAAGGAAAAAAAATATTTTTCCCTTTTCATTTTTTTGTTTCTTTTACCTTTTATCCATTCTTTTTTTATTGTTTTTTATTCATTACATTTTATTTTTATTTTATTTTTCCATTTTTTTTTCATTTTCTCTCTCCATTTTTCTGTCGTTCTCATTTTCTCCCTGATTTAACGTGTATGGTCTCCTGTCACAAGAGACAATGGATACACTCTGACAGTGTTCCTGCACGATTGTGGCATTGTCTCTTTATTATTGTCATCTTTAATTAAGTGTTCCTCTAATCAGATAAACACTGCGTGAACCACGGTATTAATAATCTATTTAATTGTTCCAAACCCTTCCCCTCTCCCTCAGCAGAGGGAGGGGGGTGTAGACTTACTAGTGCATATGAGACACATCTGGTTATTTTAAAGTCTAGTTGGAAAAGAGGTCGTATGAGAGTCTACATCTCTTGTCATGTGATGTCCAAGCAACATGGACCATTAAATCTTGCCTTTCAACATACAACACAATAAAGGGTTTATAGTGAAATAAGTATTGTGTAATCTCCAACCGCACTCAAGTCCAGGAAATGTGTGCTCTACATTAAAATATAGCTTACATGCCCAAAGTTATTGGCCTGAAAGTTTTGATTTTTTTTAATTAAATCACCATTAGAAAATCTTAAACGTGATAAAAATGCAATCAAATGTTGAGAATTTTTTTTTAGCTATCTATAGATAGCTAAAAATAATTAAAATGTTATGTGGTTTGGGAGTTTTTCGGTTCATATGGAAATAGAAACTTGTGATTGGTTGACAAAAAAGTAATAGGTGGAATACATATTACTAAGGCAGTTATTTTTAAGATGTCAATACTCAAGTTTGAATCTCATATAAGTCTAAAAGATTTTTTTAACTGGATACATGTTTTATAAATTTAAACAAATTAATATAACATAATGACATAAAAAAAATTATGTAATTATTTTTTTTATAATCCGCAAAAGAATTAGCCATAAAAGGTATTCAGCATTAGTTCAAAGGAAATTATTTTTGCTTAAAAACATAATTACTATTAGAATGACATTGTAGTTTGCTTTAAGCATTGTGCGTAGTGTGTAAGAAGTTGGATTTTCTTTTAAGGCGATTCTCCCAGCTTCCCGGCAAAAACACTCTCTGTGGATCAAATGGAGATTTCTTTTTGAAAAGGAGGTATACCTCAAAAATGAAACATTATAATAATAATAATAATAATAATAATAGTAAAATATGACACCATACCATACCACCTGTATTCGATAAATTAGGTTGATAAATATATATTTAATTAAAAATTATTGAATTCTTCAATATTGTCATTTCGTCTATTTACCATCATCTCGTATCAAATGCTATCTTCAACCAAATTGAAATAAAAACAATACAAAAATATATTCATCATAGTTACTTAATCTCTCATAAAAATGCTAAGTAGCATATTTTTTCCACAAAATTTCACAAATATTTTTTCGTACTAGCTATAAAGTGGTAGAAGCAAGGTAAAGATGGAAATTGACATACCCAGGTACTGTACGAACATTGTTCAAGGAGCAAGTATAAACTATTTTTTTATAATTTAATTATGATGTAAATCTTAATAAAATCTGTATTAAAATAATGTTAAGCACCTCTTCAGTGTAGCTAGACTAGGCAAGTGTTTTCATGCTGAGATTTGAAACCCAATTGCAACTGTGATCAGCAGTCGGGAATTTTATCTCTTGGGTCTTTTATTTATGCAAACGTATGTTGCAAACAAAAAGCATGTAGCAAATATTAATTTATGCTATTTTTAGTTAGTATCGCCCATAGTAAGGATTGAACCTTCAACCTCCAGACAATAATCACATAGAACTGATTGTTAATCAACACCATTAACCATGTGGAAAAAATTCTGTCAGTGACCTGCAAGCTTGTGGAACTCTCTTCCTGCTGACTGTTTCCCTCCTACTTATAGCCTTGTTTTTTTCAAGACTAAGATCAATAGGTATCTCCTGTCTTTGCAATAATCATCTTTCGTTCTTGTTAGCTCCTTACATCAAGTAGCTTCATGCCTTGTCTGGAGCAATTTCTATTAAAAAATAAAGATTCCCAAGTTTCTCGAAAATGTTGTCAAGTTCAAAAAGATACACCTGAAGAAGACAGGAACTTACCTCGGCCGAAATGTTGTAAGTATAACAACCAAGATGAATGGTTTCTGAGTTTATTTTGGTCAAACAGTCAGGCACTTCATTTTATTTGTATTGACAACAGACATCCTTGGCTACGAGTAAAGTGTAGCATCTGTTCTGTCCTAGGTCAGTGAAGGAGAAATCCTTCTAGACTGAGGCAATTTTAATTTCTGTCTTAATCCAGAGTGCCCCATTTTGGGGAGCTAGATTTTTCCCTACATTAAAAACCGACCTTGTGTCTAACTCAGGGGAGGCAACTTCCGGCCCACGGGCCACATCCGGCCCGCGAAGGCTTAGCGTCCAGCCCGCCACCCTGCTATGCTTTATTATTGCAATCCGGCCCGCGGACCTCCCAGTAAAACTCATATCATTTTGTGAAATAGACGTAAAAGTAGGTTTTGATTAAGATTTACAGTGGGTTAAAAATGTATAAATATCAGCAAGCGATGATGCATGTATATTTCATTTTTCTTTAACTATTAATTTCAAATTCTGGCCTGATAAGAAAAATAGAAAAAGAGAAAGAGAGAAGCAAAGAGGAAACGAGAGACGCGGAAAGGGCAACCTATGTGAGGTGTGTCAAAACGAATGCTGGATGAACTTGCTACTTCCCCCGTCATTATTTTTTATGATTCCAAAATATCAGATTTGTAGAGTGTTCAATGCAATTTTTCTACAATTTATTCATGTAAACAAAATATAGTAATTCTGAGATTTCGTTTTTCACTCCGGCCCGCGATCTCCTTCCAAAAATCTCATCTGGCCCTCACTCTGAAAAGGTTGTCCGCCCCTGGTCTAACTCTTCCCTCGTGGGAAGGCAAGTAATTTATTCTTACTTCCTTAATTCTTTTATTCATTTTTCTTATGATTTTGTTTCAAGTTTTTATTATGAAGTTCATATATATATATATATATATATATATATATATATTTTAAATTCCTAACATCAAGTGTTTTTACTTTTCTATAGCGAATAAATAAACATCCTCGTATATTACTACCAAATTCAAGTCTTGAGGCGAAGGGTCATAGGAAAGTTGGACAATGCAAGAAAACTTGGATGCAAACCATCAACAAGTGGAATTTGAAGAGAACCAATGCTCAAGTCTGTTAAGCTTGGAGACTGAGATTGTAGGCTGTCAGAAAACGTCGGACCTCTGACCAAGGGAAATGAATGCTGATGATCTACAGCGATTGGACAAAATCATTGGAACAGTACAAATTTAACTGGACTATTACAATGACTGACAGAGCGTTCAAAGCAAATTTGACATTTTGGGGGAACTGAAAGGAAAAACGTCATTTCTTGGACAATAATTGATGTATTTTCAAAATTCAAAGTGTATCTTTTGCCGAATACAGCTCACTCAAAGAAGCTACCCTGAACCTGAAGCACTCGGCTTTCACTGTGTCCTTCAATAGGAACATCTGAACACCGGTTCGATCCAGGTAATCAGTTTATCCTTGGTGTTGCAGGCATTACGATTGGTGTCGTTCTCAACTGTGACCCACACATAATAATTTGTGGTGTTACAATCAGGTGAGTTTGGAAGAGGCCGAATGTTAGGACTGATGAAGTTGTGAAAGTTCTCAGACAGTCACTTGTCTATTGTGGAGAGGATGGCTGCAGGAAGGTGAGAAGTGACTGTCCGAGAACTTTCACAACTTCACCAGTTCTAACATCTGGCCACATCATTACACCCTACATCTTCGAAAAGGAACTCAGACTCACTTTAGATGACTATATTGAGTTGTCTATTGTGGAGAGGATGGCTGCAGGAAGGGGAGAACTCAATATAGTCATCTATCGAAGATGTAGGGTGTAATGACGTGGCCTTCACCGGAAACCCACCCAATGAGCCTCACAGTTTAAGGGAACTTGGTCATCATGATGCGCAGGATTTTGTGCAAAATGTAGGTTAGCTACCTGTTCTGCGCTTTGTGCAACTGGTCCTGAGAAGAACCAAAGAATCCCAGGTTTGACTGGGTGTTTGACATTTTATATGAGTTTCTTGGCTTTCTTAAAGCGGTTCTCTTGGGTCTTGGTGGTCATTAGTTGGTCATTGCGACTCTTGTATGAGGAGTAGAGAAGATCCTCATTTATCATTTCTTCATAGTCCCCACTCTGATGCCCATCTCTCTCGCCAAGATCCGCATTGTTTTTTTGTTTTTTTTGCATCTTTCATAGTGTGGACACAGTCGGAATGCTTTCTATAATCCTTCTTGCTAGCCAATGATTCCACATCACCGTTACAATTCTCTAGCTCACATCTCACGACTTTCAAGGTATTTAAGGAGCACTGAGTTGCAGTTAAGATTTGTGAATTTTTTAATCTGATACGCATCATCAGGATGCAAGTCACTCTCTTCCAATATTCCAGTGCTTTCCAGTTGGCTCCAGCTCTCAAACACACCAATAGTATATAGAAACAGCTATCCGTTGCATTTTACTGTTATTTTAATACTTCAAATGGTTCTGAAATGAAAGAAGATGAAAAATTTATCAAATTTGTCTTGAACACCCTGTATTAAATCAGGAATATTTATCCAAATTATGGGAGTTCATGTCTATTGTAAATCTTCGTTGCCTTGACAGAATTCATCATCATCATCATCATATTCGGTTTAATATCTGTTTTACATGGTGGCATGTGTTGGACAGCTTTTAGAAATTGATTTTCAAGCAACTTCGGAATCTAGTAGGAGATGATCTTTTCTCAGCCCTACAACCCATTTCTCACAGAAGAGATGTAGTTAGTCTCTCTGTATTCTATCGTTATTTCCATGGAAAGTGCTCGACTGAGCTCCAATCTCTGGTTCCTCTGGACATTCACAGTAAGAAATTGTACTCCTACCATAACGGTAAAAGACTTTCCCTTCTCCCTCTATGTGCCTAACATCAGGCGAAATTTCCATGGACAGAGCTTCTTTATGTCTGCGGAACATATTACCACGGGACTGCTTTCCGGAAGATTACAACATGGTCGTCTTCAAATCCAATGTCAAAAAATATTTATAATAAACTTTCCCATAATGTTCCTCATCTTTCGGCTAACAATCATTACATCCCATTAACTGTTATCCTCGGGTGGCTCTTGGCCTTGATAAGTGGTGACCCATTAGTAAAAAAGAAATTCAAATTAAAATATCCTCCTCCTTTTCTGCCAATTCCCATCACGTCCTTTTCTTCTTTCGTCTCCTTTTTATCACTCATCTACTACTCGCTTGTTACTCTCTTTTTATTCCGATTCTCTTCTTTTTGTTCTTCTTTTCTCCTCATCCCTTTCCCTCCTCCTCTTCTTTCTACATTCCCTCCTCCTCTCCCCCTCTTACTTGCCACTCTCTTTCCATTTTTCTTTCCTTTGTCCTTTTCCTACTTTCTTCCCTATTTCCTTTACCGGCTTCTCATTCCATTCTTTCTCTCTTCTTTCTCATTTGACGTTGCATTCCCTTCTTTTCTTTCTTGTTCTTATACTACTCACTCTCTCTCTCTTTCTCTCTATTTCCCTTCGCACAACCACTCTCTTTCTCTCTCACACACCCACTCTCTCTCAATTCCCTTTATACTCTCTTCTCCTTTCTCCATCCTCCCCCTCACATTTCATTCCACATTTTCTTTTCTGCTTCTTCCTTTTAACTTTTGTCTTTTCAAGCATCCCCCATCATCATTGTTAACGTACCAAGAACTCAACTGTTCCAAGACTACTCATTTGCTTACTACCTTTTCATTCCTATTCTCTTTGATTTTGTTCTTCCCTCCTTTTCTCCTTTTCTTTCCCTTCTCTCGCTTCCAACTTTTCTCTTTCATTTGTTCTTTTTCTTATTTTTCCCTATTTTCCTCTTCCCCTTCTTTCTCTTCCCCCTTCTCTTTTCACGTTTTATCCCCTTCTCTTCTTTCTTCTTTTTCTATTTGTACTACACTCTTTCCTTCTCCCCCCCTCTTCTTTCTCTCCTCCTCTTTACATTTCCAACTCTCTTTTCATTTTTTTCTTTTCTCCGTTTTTATTTCTTTTATCCACTTCTTTACAGGCATCATCATCATCATCATCAGCAGCAGCAGCAGCATCATCATCTTCAGCACCATTAATGTACCAAGAACTGAATTGCTCCCAGACATTATTTGGCAAACCAATATCTGCGACTGACAAATTCTTTGTCTTCAGAAAAGGTCAGAAGATGCTAAGAATTCATTTTGCCATTAATATTCCAATATTAGCCATCACACACCCGAGAGCAATTACGTTTTGCATGTATTGTCACATAATAGTTCTACCTACGCTGCTACAAAAACTGAACAGTCGTGCTGGCCGGACATAAAAGAGTAAATCTCGGTGGTGGCAAAAAGGATGTGATACTTCGGGACTGGGTGGCTAAGAAATCACAATGTCTTCTATTGAAAACCAACACTTTAAAAAATCAACTTTATTTCACTCCAAACAAGGCATATTTCCACTGAGACGTAAGGGGCCAGATTTATAGTGGGCACCCTAAGTGGGGAGCTGGGCAGCAAGATGCTTCTTCACAACACATTTAAATTTTTTGGGGACCGCTTGTGAATATGATACTCCCATGAAACTTCCCCCTTTGGAGAAAGCCGGTTCAACCCGTCCAGGGTGAATACAGTACCAGGTACAGGTGCTTACTCTAGCCTTGTGTGGAAAACTACCCTTCTCGGCGTTAGTGTTACACATCAATCTCTAATCTTGCTACTGTCGTAATTTTGTGGTCGTTAGCAAAATCTGAATTTGGTGGTACCAAAAGGGGTTAAAAACACAGCTAAAAAGAAAACATGGCAAGGGTAAAAGATAAAATAAAAGGTTCGGTAGTGTTAAAATAGAGTTTTATTAACATTAAAATGGGGCTGGCTGCATTTAATTCCCAAAGCTAGGTTAACTACGTTAACTTTTGTAAACAAGATAAAAAAAAACAACTTATGACCTGAAAGATCACATAGGGGTAAAGTTCGTTGGCACAACGAACTGGAAACAAAGTAATTCCTTTTTTTTTCATATAAAAACATACAATAAAGACTAAAGAAATCTCATAAATTCAACAAAGGGGTCTCAAAGGGGCATAAAACAATAAAATAAAACTCATAATATACAGGACCGTAGTAGTTGGTTGGCGAATCGTCTCCAGTATAGTCTGGACTAGTTTTTTTCTTTTCTATTGAAATGTCCATTTCAAATGTCCCTCTTTATTTTTCTTTCGACACTTTTCATTCCAAGGATCTCCAAGTTCTTGAAATTACTTCTCAAATGAAATTCTCCTGAAACGTCCTTCCTCCAAAGGGCAGTATTTGGGAATTTTCTTCAAATATAAAAACGTTTGTCTTTACACAACAACAAAAACCTTATCATAAGGTTATCCCTTCAAGGAAAAATATATTTCTTTAAAAATAGGGTCTCTCAGATACCTCGAATTTCCACATAAAACGTTCTTACTCTAAGAACGAGTAGAAAACATCCAAATATTTTATGTCCATTTTCATAACAGACGGAGTCCGTTGGAACTGAACTGTTCGCTTCTGCTCCCAAGTCGGCATTAAATAAAAAGCGGCAATTAGCACTGTATGCGTTTTAGGAGAAAAAAAAACGAAAAGAAAAGCATTACATGCCGAAAATCTTAATGTTTACTTGTCCACTTTTGACCTTGATAAGTTCACACGAATGTAAAACATCGACGACTCATTTGTAATGTGAGACGTGACTGATACGCTGCAGTGCTGCAACCGATAGCAAGATATTATTTAATGATTAAAAATAGGAAGAAATTACTTTGCGACCCTTTGAACTTAAGAAGCCTTTATACTGTCAAACAAAAAGTTATTTAAACTGGCTTTTAAAATTCATATTTAAATTAAATTTTAAAATAGGCCAGAAGCCTTAGGACCACGAATAATGCAAATATTTTTTTTATTAAAACTCAATCTTTTTTTCTTGACTTTTGTCTTAAATGTTTCAGATAAAATATCCTTCCTCGGAGACTGAAAGTGCTTCATAATAAATGTAAAGGTATTACCTTCTTTTTATATAATTAGTAAGGTCCTTTTTTCTTCTTGATGTTATTGAAGTGTCCGTCTTGTTGTTATTGGAACGTTTAAGAAACCGCTCATCTTATATAGAACTGAATAGAACGTTTATGCCAGTAGTGTTTTTAAAATGGAAAAGGTTCTTTGAAAACATCTTTTAAGAATTTAAATTTGAAATAAAGCAAAATAAATGAGTTGAATCAGATATCAGTTGTAGCCAAATTATAATTATTTTGAGAAGCGTTTGAGTCATAACTGTTGAAATCGTTCAAAATATTTCCGACAACAAAATATTTATTTATTATATTTCTTTAGATATTTTTATTTCAAGTTTTAAGGATTTAAAGACAATTATATATACTAGCAAATATATGCTGTCTCCGGTCGCATATTTTTGCTAGGCTGCCGCATCAGAAATGAATGCTTACTCGTAAACCGATGGTGCCCCAGTCATATTTCTGTGGTGGTTAGACATTGATTTTCTGTGTTTATGACCAAGAAGATTTTTAGTTGAAAATAAAGAAGAAAAAAAATTCGACCCTACCCCGATTTTTGTTGTACCCTCGCCCATAAATAGATAGACCTTTAGTTTAAAAATAAAGAAAAAAATGTTTTGTACCCTCCTCAATTTTTTTATATTACCATTAAGAAATTTTTTTGACCGCCTTCCCCCAATTTTTTTATCCCCCCCCCCCATACATATAAATAGTTAGCGTGGGTCCTAAAATGTGGAAGCACCAAAAAATCAAATACAGTGAACACAGTGTGTGTGTGTGTGTGTTTGTGTAATGACCTTTTTTTAATTAAACAATTTGATTCTACAATCAGTTGTATAGTTTTCCAGTACAATGTGTTTATTTTGTTGACATTAAAGAAAAAAAATCATATCTTTTTTTTTAATAAATAAAACATGGAATCATAAATTCAGTTGAGGTCGTGTAAAAATGATAATATTGGATATGAAAGTATTAAGAAATCAAATACAGTAAACACGAATAGGTTTTTAATCCTCGGAAAGAAAAAGGTTACCTTCATTATAGTGTGTGTGTGTGTGTGTGTGTGCACATGTTTTTATATAGTAATTTTTAAGTCAATTATTATTTTAAATAAACAATTTGATTTAATAAATTTGTGTTTTAAAACAATAAGATTAAGAAAATAAACAAAGTTAGGACGGTTTTTAAAATGGGAAACTGACACGGTGAATGGCAGCGTTGTTGTTTACATATTTAACGTGCCACATTAACGACAGCTGTTTAATCAGATCGACATTTTACCGGAGGGAGGGAGGACACCACTTATTAAACAGCCAATGACTTTGCAATTTTAACGGTCTTGCCATTGAAATGGTTTAGAAAACACGCCGGTTATAAAGAAAATTGCTTTAATTAATTGTATGAATAATTTTTATTAATATACCCTTATCGGAAAATATTGTAAATACATATGTAAATTTGATAATAGCAGTTATAAGTGTATATTTGTAAATATTAATTTAATTGAAAGTTTAAAGGAATGACTTATGTAAATAGGAAAATCCATCTGGTGTCTGTATGACTTTTAATGACAGTATATAAAGAATTTCAAAAAGATTAGTTACAGTAAAGTAGTCATACTAGAGTTTCGGCTTCAGACAGACAGATACATAAACTCCATTATTAATAGATGTGTTTACAATCTTCGTCAAAAATGATGAGAAAAAAATATGCTTTGCCAGTGTTCGCACTAATATTTATATAATAAAATAAGGTCTCAATCGGGGAAGTTAAAAAAGCAAAAAAAAAGCAAGAAAACGTCTCAACGGGAAAGTTTGAAAAACAAATAAGAAAAAAGTATCAATTGGTAGAGAAAGAAGAAAGGAAAAAGGAAAGAAAACGTCTCATTATGGAAATAGTGTAAAGGATTTCTTTCTGAATTCATTTCAGACGGCTAGGTTTGTCTGTCTTGCTATTTGCTGTCTCCCTTCCCCTAGACACTTGAAATGGTTTCGTTCGGCATGTTGTTTGACAGGAGAGAAGTAGATTTATTTATATACATAAATATATTTATATACAAATGAAAACACATTGGTTTTTATTATAGAACAGAGGATATATACAAAAAGAAAAAGTCACTGGTGGCAAGATCAGATGAATAGGAAGGTTGTTTCGGTAGAGCAATGTTCTTCTCAGCCAGGAATTAACGTTTTTTATTTTTTTATATATACTTTTATCCATCGCGAACAAGGCATTTCACTGAGACATAAGAGGCAGGGAGGGAATTCCGAAGGCAAGCGGTCTCAGGAAAAACTATTAGAGTAGAAAGTTTTCCAACATCTTTGGACTTCTACAGTGAATGGGTGGGATTTTGCTGCTAGTCGGGTTGTTCGAGGGTATTTACATTGAAGGGGTATAAGTGCAGTAAGTTTCCGTGGAAGATGCAACATTGCAGTGATGGGGCAGGGGCTGGTGCTTGGTAGACAGTGCGGGGCCTATGAAGTTAGAGACTCCTTTTTGCACCCTGTCTAACAGCGAGTGACTTGTGATTGGTGCACCAACTCAGATGTGTTAATAATACTTCATGCATGAGCAAATGGTGGCTTTCTAGAGACATAGGATACTAGCAGATATTTAACTACCTCCCACAGCGGTAAGATATGACACAAAGTCGGGAAAGTGGGATTTGAAAAGCCAGCGCCTGAGAGGTGAGCACTCTTGCCATTAAAAATTGCCTGGGCAGCCCCGTCGGCATTCCCCGGTAGGGGTGCCTCAGGCGATTAGCAATAAACTAACCCTTTCTCAAAGGCTGAGAAGGCAAAACCTGGGAGGGTGGACCTCTTAGAACTGCACAGGACAGACCCATAGACCGGCGTAAATCAAGCTCCGAAGGTCAAGACAATACCAGTCTATGGGGTGCAGTATCCATCGTAACAGATACTACACTTTGATCTTGGCCAAAAGGCCGAGAAGTTATTTAGGCAGGTGAATTCCCTCGGACAACCTTCATCTTTATCTACAGATGAAGATTTTACAAACCTTGGGAATTCACCAAACCTTAGGCATAGCGCCCGTTATGTAGAGGGGGGGGGAGAGTCGGGGATAATTGAGACAAGCTGTTAACATTTTTTATTTTCAACAAAAATACAACAAAACAGAAAAGAAAACTTTTGCTTACTCTTAACCAGATTCTTGCACCAAAATACCGCATTCACCCCAAAAACATTGTTGTACATAATAATTATCGTGGGAGTGGGATAAAATATTAAAAACACCCAAAAAGAAAGAAAAATAAAGAATCAAATAAAATGATAAAAAGGGGGGTTAGTATGGCCCGTCTTTCCCTCGTTGCTAAGTGTTGGACCGCCCACTGTTTTCCGGTCCTAGACCGAAAACAAGCGGGTCGGTCCCTAAATGGGAGTGGGAACTTAAAAGAGGGGCATTCAAAAATAAATTCATCGGGAATGGGATCAAGGGGTGGATGGCAGCTTCCAAGATAGTAATGCCAAAGTTTTCAAAAGACCGGGGACAAAATAAAACAGTGGAAGTGGGAATCTTTGGAAGCTCTCTAGTGCCGGCAAAAATAAAATAGGGACAGGATATCTCTCATTCCTACTAGTTAAGAGTTGCTCTTTTAGTTAAAAAGCTCTCCAGGGGTGGGTTTCGTAGAACCCAGTACCGCGTGTGCCATAATTATGGAGGGAACACGAACTCAAACTTGGCGCTTCGTCGGATGCACAAACTAGTGTCATGCACCCATCTCCTATTGAAATCCATGCGATGTAATCGCTTCCAATCGCATCTGATTTTCACTTTAAGTTGGTGTTTAAAGTAAACTACCAGATCGCGATCCGAAACAGATCCACCCCCATGGACCTCATCAAGACGTGTAACCTACGTCACTAGTCTCGCTACGGCTAGGATGGCCAGAAACACCATTCGTTTTTCCCCAGTCCACTGCAGTGCTGCATTGTTGATGATAGATGCGACATCCAGGACCATCGGCTGTTTGGCGTCGATGCGAGCCGTGACCTCCCTGACATATTCCCAGAGACGTCAAAGTTTGCTGCAGGTGAAGAAGGCGTGCTCGGCCGTTTCTTCTTCGTCGTCTTCACAGCGCGGGCATAAGGGGACGTCCCTTAAGCCATCTCTGTGTAATCTGCCATAGAGGGGCAGTGCGTTCTGAACCAGTCGCCAGGTCAGAGAATACTCAAAATTGTTGAGATAACTCTGGCCCGGCGCCCAACTCCACTGGGAGCGGGCCTCCTCCCTCGACAATCCAAGCTGCTCCTAGAGTGGGTCCGAAGCGGTACCCTCCACTAGATCCCGATATTGTCTCTTCCTAGACCGGGCAAGGTTACTGGACCCCGGCAACACTCTAAGCACGGCCCGGCATTCGGTGAAGAACAAGGGCTCCCCTCTCGGCCTACGTCGACCTTCGACCGAGAGGTCGGGTATGAGGTTGGGAAAGGCGCTCCCGACCGCAGGGACCCACGGAGTGTCTTCCATCAAAGTCCAACTCAGGAAAGCCAGTCTCTCGGCATGTCGATGACTTGCCAAGTCAGGCATCCCCAAGCCTCCCACACTCGGAACTTGAGTACAGACCTGTCTGCGGACGTATGCTTTCCGGCCCTTCCAAAGAAACAAGAAGAGTAAGCGCGTGAAAGCGTGAAGGCGGGCTGCAGGCAGTGGTAGTACAGACAGCCGGTAAAGGATGAGAGGAAAGACGTAAGTGGCGCACGCCTCCGCTCTGCCCTTTAAGGAAAGCTTCCTTCGAATCCAAGCCCGAACCGACGATTCGACCTTTGTCTGTACTTCCGACCAGTTCTTTTCCAGCTGGAGGCCCGGTCCGAACCATACGCCGAGGATTCAAACCGGGCCATCCGACCAGCTGAAGTCACCTGGAAGAGCATTCTCTCCGCTCCAGGCACCCAACCGCAGGTCGTTCGACTTGCTGCGGTTGACTATGGCCCCTGTCACTTCTTCGTACCGAGCGAGCGCCTTAATCACCGTTCGAATGTCAGTACGCCTTGACACGAAAACGGTGACATCATCGGCAAACGCGGAAACCCTGACTCGTGCTTTGCGAGGAGGGATAGCAATCCCACGCAGGACTGGTGTTGTCGCCTGATCCCTTAATTTGCAAAGGAAGGGTTCCAACGCCAGGATGTAGAGCAGGGGCGACAGCGGACAACCCTGACGTACCGACCAAGAAACAACGAACGATTCCGACCTCTTGCCATTGACTTGCACCACTGCCGTCGGCGAGTCATACAGAATAGAGATCCACCTGCGGAAGTCCGGACCAAAACCGGCGGCCGCTAAAACAACTTTCAGGAAACCATGGTCGACCCTATCGAAAGCCTTGGACTGATCTAAATTGATCAGCGTGGCTTCAGCGTCATCTTCTGTTCCCTCTATGATCATGCGAATCAAATGCAAGAAGTTTTGAATCGACCTCCCCTTCACAGCAAAGTTCTGCTCAGGCTTGATCAAATCACCGATAACAACCTGCAGGCGGTTCGCAAGAACGCGGGCCAAAATCTTTAACTCTGTGTTTAGCAGAGTTATGGGCCTGTAATCGTCTAAATTACCCCCACCAGGTTGGTCCCCCTTCTTCAGTAATGTGACCACTCCTTTGGTTACCTGAGCAAACCAGTGGTTAAACACATCCTTCAGAATTGGGACAAACATGGGCGACAGTCTCAAATACATTTCGTACGGCAGACCATCGAGCCCTGGAGATTTGTTCAAGCCGACCTGCTTCAACGCAGTAATGATCTCGCCCTCTGTAATCCTGCCATCACAGCCAGCTGCTCGAGGCGGGGCGAGTCAGCTAAATAGCTGTCAAACTCCTGGCCGCAGTCTGGGCAGTTGGGTGAAGCGTTCCTCCAAATGCTCACGGAACCCCTCACAAATTTCACGAGACGATACCAGGGTATGTCCTTCCAGGTTTTTCACCTTCCGAATGTACCCATCCAGGCCACGACGTAAAGCAGCCTTACGCTCAACAGCGTCAACGTTCATGGCTTCGTTAGAGACTTTCTTTAACCTAGCTCTAACTACTTGTCCCTCATATCGCTCGCTGGCCAAGCGATTGAGGTCCCCTGTAATTAATGCTATCTCTAGGGGCTCGCCCCTCGCCACCGCCCGGGTCATCTTATCCTCTACACGCTTTTGCGTCCTAGCCCTATCTTGAGCGAGGCGCTGGCTGTAGCGGACACAAAAGCTTCTAACACGAGCCTTAGTTTTGACCCAGTATCTACTCCCGATAACCACCCCCACTAATCCCCGCTGAAGTAGTAACGTCAGCTGTTTCCGGAAGTCGCGTATCTCCAGCAAGGAGGTATTAAACTTCCAGTACCCAGCCAACCTAGGCCTATCGCTTAAGTTCAGATGGGCCATAACCAATTTATAGTCCGAATGTCCTAACATAGTGAACGTGGGACAAGATAAGAAATCTATGTCGCCTAACTAACATTCTGTCCAAGTAGGTACTCGGACAGAAGGCCGTGCTAGTATGCCACGTCCACATCTCCTGCCCTGGGTGATCGACGCGAAATCTGTCGACAAGATCGCACGAGGCCATCAGGTCTGACAGACTGCTCTCACACCACGCCGACCCTCTATCTCCACCGACCTTATCTATCTTGGGGTCTAGGATGGCATTCCAGTCCCCCATTAAAACTACTCGCTCCGGACACCCGAGGAACGCCTCCAATCGTCGAAAAAGGAAACCCTCTCGCCAGCAATGTTAGGCGCATAAACCGCAACGATCCGAAACTTAGTGTTTTCAACGGCAACATCAACCACGACCAGTTGTCCCGCCGCATCCGCATGAACAACGCTAACGTTTGCCGACAGTGTGCGTCTCACCATCACAGAGATGCCACAACTACGAACATTGCCATATGCTGAGTAGACGTCAAAGTCGTCAGTCAGCACATCACAATCCCCGCTTTGCCTCGGGATCTCGTGCCCCTCACATTCCAACAAGCCAAGTTCAAATTCGTGATCCCCATTAGCTACTGTCACAGACGGGGCTAAAATCCTTGGGAGTGAAGATGCCGAAGGCCTTACCGAGACTGCCGGTCAGCAGTTCGGACGAAATCCGTCCGTCTCGTGCCAAACCTCCCACGTCCAAGGGGAAGGTTAGTTTTAGTGCCCGAAAAAAAGAGGGGTGAACGTAAACGGGGACCCTCCCAGGACATTTAAAAGATACATTTTTTAGTGAAGGGTGCTTCTCGTCAATAAGCTTAAACCCCCGGAATGCTGTTTTTCCTTCCTCCACCATCCTCTAGAGAGCCTTTGTCCTGCAATAGAGTTTTTTTTAGCCCAGTAGAGCGAGTGCACCTTCCTTGTAGCGGACTTGGTAGTCTGAGCGATATATGAGCAGGTGTATTGTCATGGTGAAATCATGTGATAAAAAACTTCAATCCTTTTAGAAAGCTAAGATTACAGCTACAGTTATATTCACCCAAGCAACTTTGCAATCTCTTCTCTCCCTTACAACTCTTTTCACACAAAAGAGTTGTTACTACTCTATCGATATTTCCATGGAAGGTGCTCGACTGAGCTCCAATCTCTGATTCCTTCCTGTAAAACATTCACAGCAAGAACTCCTCTTCTTACCATCAATACAAAGAACTTTCCTTTCTTCTTCTGTGTACCGTAAACCAAATGGAATTTCCATGAACAGAGGTTCTTTCGAAGAACTTCCTATCTGTGTAACACATTACCACTGGACTGCGTCCGTGCAGACTACAACATGGTTGTCTTCAAATCCAATTTAAATAAATACATGACGAACCGTCCTCTTAATTAAATTTTGTCCATCTCGTCCTTCGTTTTCAATCCTCTCATAATATTGTTCATCATCCAACTGCTAATTTCATTAACCCTTATCCTTGAGTGGCTTTTCGCCTTGATAAGTGGTGGACCATTAGTATAAAAATGTATCATGTTAGATGATAGCACCATCTGCTAATCCCTCTTTCGCCCATTGCATAGCCAGTCCTGTTACTTTTCAAATACACCTTGTGTGTATATATATATATATATATATATATGATTATTTTTATTTACACAGACATGTACAAAATCTGCGACACTGGCATGTCGATGTTATCGATCAACAGCTATTATAAACTGAGATCTCATCAGGCAGAGTTAGAATCCAATCTTAACCTTAGATCATATTTGGAAAGAATGAAATGGAGAAAAAAAAAAGAAATTTAAAATTTCAAAATTTGGAAAGTCACGTGGTTGGGACCGTTAAGAATCAAAATGTTAAAATCAAAATCAAAATAAAAAAATAATAAAAAATATTAATATAAAATATAAAATAAAATAAAATAAAGTGAAAAGAGAGAGATATAATAAAAAGGGTAGAATAAAAAGATAGATAGAATGATAGATAGATAGAAATAAAGTGAAATCGTCTGCGATCCAGACAGATTATGGATAATCAATTTCTGAAACATATGTACACACAAATATTTGTTGATGTTGCATATAGAATACAAAATTTATGACATAATCAATAATTTGTAATCATGCTCTGAAAAATTCAACATCAACAAATATTTGTGTGTACATATGTTTCAGAAATTGATTATCCATAATCTAATCTTCAGCTCAAAATTTTTTTATCAATTCGTTACAGGCAAAATGAACAATGGTATTGTGTCAAATGATCACAAACACATAAAACATTTTTAAAAATCCAGAAACCTTTTTGTTTTTCTTCTTTTTATGGCAGACTAAAATAATTGAATTCAAAAGTCAAATGTATATATTTTTGAAAAAAGATGCATTCATTTTTATTTAGTGCAAGTTTATAAAAAGTTCTATCAGAAATCATATTTTAATAAATGATGCTTTTTTTTCTGAAACTTAATAATTTAAACAGTAAATAATTTTCAACTTCAGAATACCCATGGGTGCAGAAAGAACAGAGAAAATATATTTTCAATATGACAGGAAATTAATATTTATCCATAAGTTTTCGAAAATGGCCGTCATTAAATACAGGCACATCTAGTAAACACCAGTGGAACTCATTTGAATCAGGGGAAATAATTCAAGCCACGTATGCCAAGACTTAATAATTCAATTTTCATATAAACCGAGCCGACTTATTAAGGGGAGATAATTCCAATTAAATTCTTAATCCATGCATTAGAAAACTTACATTCACCCCTCGCCCCTCCCCAACTTTACCCAATCTAAAAGCACCTACGTTTAGCGCGTTATTATGTAATAGGTGATAGGAGACACATTTATTTTATAATATCTTAGACAATGAGGGTAGAAAGAAACTACTCTCGTATAATTTATTCTGTTATTCGAGGTAGTATTTCAAGTTTTTTTTAAATTTATTAAGTCATAATCTTACAGGTTACACGAAAGTCAATATTATCCTATAGTATTAATATCTCAATAATGCCAAATAGATGTTTATGCAAGTCAAATAACTCCAGGAAAATCAAAATTATTATATCTATTTTTAGAAATGAGTTCTGACCGCAGTTTCACAGAGGACAAATTTATTGAGTAAAAATTTAAATTTAATTACTCCTAACTAATTGTAATCCGGTAATGGAATTAAATTAACTTTCCTTCGGCGTCACCACAACAAAAAATCTAAATCTCCACTGTCCACTGTCTCCTGACCAAAAAATCAACTGACCTCTTCAATCCAGAAGTTACAGTTTCCATATTAATAAACCCACAACTTGCCTACCAACTAGAGCCATCTATGTTTAGAGTCTCCAAACCGCCAATCTGCAAAGGGGAGATAACTCAATTGACAACTAGGCTGATAGTGTCATCTGACTTAACAGATATTGTCACCAAGGCAAATTATCACAGTATCTTAAGCAACACTAATGAAAGAAAATCCTAAATGATCCCCTCGTATGACACATCAAAACCATTTGCCAGTCTAATAAAGTCAAATATCATATATTTAATAAATACATACAAACATACATACATTCACATTAAAATACTTTTGTAATATATAAGCTCTGTTGGACTTAAAGTCCTAATCAATGAGCTAGATTTCGCCTGCAGTATTTACTTGTATCATGGACATTTGGAATATCTGCAAAAGGGAGATAACTCAATTATATAAAATTTATATAATAAAATCGCTGGCTTTTGTCTTATAAAATACCTAAAGTTATAATAATTGGACTTTTATATATCTTTATAAAGTTAGGTATCTTTATATATTTGTATGTAAAAGATTCTCTCCTAAACTGATGAACCGATCATTATGAATTTTGGAACATGTCTGCTACATTTAGTTTAATTTTGTTTAATGCAAAGGAGGCTAAGAGAAGGTGAAAGCCCTTCGTGTAAATTAAAATACTTCCGATTTTTTCTGAAATTTTAACACTAGATATTAGGCATTCCCCACATTTCAGTTTCTTTTAAGTATTTTAAAGAGTTTTTAGGGGGCATAATATGTGCACAAAATCAAATATTTCAGATTTGCATTAACTGTGATCCATCGTCATTCGAAAACAAGTAAGCAAGATTCTTTAAATTAAAATCTGTTCTAAGACTCCTAAACTTCAGGAGTTCAAGTTGTCAATTGAGTTATCTCCCCTTTGCCTTAAATTTTAGACATTTCTAGAATCAAAATCATGTAATGGATTTTGATCAAAATTGAAATAAGGATTTTAGACATAAGGTTTTCTTTTTTGGGTTAAAAATTTTCGTGCATCCTTCACCTTCTTCAATCATTTATAATTTTTGTAGAAATGCGTACATTAATTCCAAATGCATGTTTTTTGTTGAAAACACGTTTGTTGAAAACTTCTATTTGCATTTCAACTATCCATCGGACTCGAAGTTTGTTGACTGAGAGAAATAGTTAGTGTGTGTAATTTTTTCATCCATTAAATTTCGTTTTTTCCTAAGTTGTTGTGTGAAACTGGAGTCTGTCTGTGATAGAATTAATTTTTGTGTTGTGTGTATTATGGTTTGATAAATTGTACTGCTGTGCTACCGGTGAGTGGGTCGAGTTGTCTCTGGTCGCTTTTTCATGGTTGTTGAATCTTAGATGAAACTGGTTGCCTGTCTTCCCAATATATTCCCTTATTGTAACAATAATAATAAAGTATTATTGTATATGGCTTATATCGCCATGCTGAGGTAGCGAGCTTAAGGCCTCTTCAGAGCCAAATGCTTTTTTTACACTAAACTAGCTCTCTATATGTATGCATGTAGCATGTGACAATAACACCTTTATAAGTTGATATTATAAAATGCATTTATATAAATATTTTAATATCCTAAAAGCAAAGGTAGACTGTTTTTTTTTAATTTTTGTTTGAAAAATTATATCCTCCAAATTATGGCTTCAGCTATTACCAACAAAACACCAGTTCTAAACTTTTTTAAATAGTACAAAATTTATTAAAAATCGAATTCTTATTGGTTTGTAGTCAATAAAAATTCGCTTTTAACGGTTTTGGATTATTTGGATTATTCGAACTACTGTTTTCATTTTGGGTGTTATTCTCACAACGTTTCAGCTGATGTAACCTCCAACCTTCTTCAGGTGCATCTTGTCGAACTCAGGTATCTGTATGGAATTTTGAACGGAACCTTTTATTTAATCCACGAAGGTAGCTTGCTCTCGTTCCATCAGCCATGACCGAGTAGAAGTCTTAAGTAATTTGTAATTATATTCTTAGTATCGTCCGCACTAAGGATTGAACCTTCAACCTCCAGAAGACTGTCACTTAGAACTGATTATTACTTAGCACTTTTTTTCATTAGACCACAGGCCCTTGTGGACAATTCTAATATGAATTTTAGGAGCCTGAAGATGTACCTGAGGAGGATTGGGTTACATTGGCTGATGAGGCATTGTGGGAGTAATATCTAAGATGAGAACTTTTTTCAAATATTAACAAAAGATTTAAATTGCTGACTCAAAGAAACCGAAATGCATTCTGGTGGATTTAATTTCATAATTTCATAGTTTTTTTAAAATAGTATTTTTATAAAGTTCGTTTTAGTACTTTACACTTTTTAATTTTTTATTTCAATAAATATTAGATTAATAATTGCTGAGGTGTTTATGAAGAAACCAAATTGCATTCTGGTTGATTTAATTTCGTAATTAAATTATTTTTTTAAACAGGATTTTAAAAATTTCATTTTATTTATGCCATTTCATTTTTGATTTTTAAAAAATTCCATAATAGTAAATTTAAAAGAATAAACATATTTGCAGTGAAAACACACACGGACACCCATGAAATTGTCTTATAATTTTATTAATATAGAGAGTAGTCTGGGAGGTGACATATAAACTTATATCTAAATATATATATGTATGTATATAGAATTTTTTTTGATACGTGCAGGGACTCGGAAATACCTGACTAGTACACAGGCACAGGATTACCCATCTTAGTGTGATGGACCCATAGACAACCTTCCTAGAGCTGGAGTCTCGAACAAAATATCCGGTATGCAAACCTAAAATTGCTTAAACAGTAGATGGGCTCTACCTATCGCCCGCCCTTTGCATTCCTTCTTTGTCTATTAGCCAGGCACAGAGGTACTAGTGCAGGGACGCTTCAAAGACGTCCAGTGCTTGGCCTTGTTTCCTGACTAGGACAATGAACGTTATTTCTCTTTCTCTCTATCTGGGCAACTTGGGGAAATTTTTTTCGTCACTAAGTCCTACATGACTAGTCTGGGTCGCTCTTGTTCGGACAGATTGAGAGTACAGGTTTGACAGCTTGTTTGGCTGCTGTTTCCGACTGGTAGTGTTGGAGCCCTAACTCTTAGGTAGTGCTAAGAACGGCTGCTCCATCAACAATTGTATAATATCGTGGGTAACTGTACGTGTCATGTCGTGCATGGAAAAGAGACCCTACAATTATCCCCAGTGGGCTTTCCCAGAGCACAACTCCCATGGATCAAGTCTCGACTAATGGTGTGGATGTGTAAGCTTATTGGCACCAAACAAGCACCCACTGTACTCTCCACACTCTATCTAAAATCAAAATGACAATACAAAGAAAAGAAACAAACCTAAACCAGACATCCACCAATAAACATCTGCGCCTCC
This sequence comes from Sepiola atlantica, assembly GCA_963556195.1. Taxonomy (NCBI): domain Eukaryota; kingdom Metazoa; phylum Mollusca; class Cephalopoda; order Sepiida; family Sepiolidae; genus Sepiola; species Sepiola atlantica. Next base: position 74,169,755 of record OY744516.1, read on the forward strand.
GCCCTTGAGGCTAGCATGCACAAATATCCAGGGGTTTAGAACCAATATCAACGACGTAGAAACCTTTCTCCTAGTAAACTCCTCTAATATCCTAGCACTAAGTGAAACAAACGTACAATCTTCAATCTCCTCACACTATTTTGACATGATTGAATACCTCCCACTCTACCGTTAACGACCTGCATTTAAAAAAAAAACTTTTTGTATACGTTTGTTTTGTTTTCAGAATTTGTATCGTAGCATCGGTGGCTTGTAAAAAACAAAATTGACGACTACGTCAGACCGAAACCTTCGATATATTACAAATTATTTTCAAATTAAGAACTTTAAAACAGTTTTACTAAGTTAAAAATTTGCAGATCGGTCGAAAATTAAATTTTACTGCGTTTTGTTACAGTTATTAGCTGTATTTTTGTTTAATTTTCGATTTTTCAGTTGTTAAACATACGACATCGAACCTACACATCAAGTTAATCACGGCAGCCATCTTGAATCGAGTTTTTGCAAGCCGTCAAGGCTACGATACAGATTCTGAAAAAAACAAACACTTACAAAGTTTAAAAACTGAAAAACTCTACAGGTCGATAGAAAATGTTATTTTCTTGCAGTTATTTGTTGCATTTTTCACCCCTTTTGCATTATTAACTATATTACAGTTTTGTCCAGTTTCCTACTTCTTTACATAGTTTGCAAGTTCTTTTCAGTTGTACTCGTTGGCCACTGGGTAGTAAACAATTGACTGCTTCATTGTATGGTCATCTCCTATGGGTTTTCAGATGGTTGAGTCGTTTTTGTAGCCCCAATAGTAGCTTTTGATCACCGCATTGTTGTTCTCAGACGGTTGAGCATACTCCACTGAACCAAACTGTGCTTCTGAGCCCAAAGCAATGGCTTCAGTGGGAGATTCTCATGTCAGTAGTAGGAGTCATGTTCGTGCTTTCTAGTCAACAGCTGCAGTCTGGGCCCTTTTTGAGATGTTGTTAAGAGCTGGGCATGGCTGAAGAAACTTCTTGATTTCAGACGTTGGTCCGAGGTTCATCCACATACACACAATTTACAATTTCAGGCTTATCTCTACTTTCTCACGTGCGAGAATTGAACTTTCTTTTTGGGGATAAAAATTCCCACAGTATGTATGTTAAGATTATGGCAGCAACTGCATTTAATTTTGCAACCAATGAACTATCTACTTTTCATCCTAAGATGATCCCTCCCCAGGAAAAATACTTACACCTGTCTACAGTTCATTTCAAAGGTTTTGATTCCTGCAGAGGAATATGCAAGAATATCTGAACGGAGAATGCAAGAATATCTGAAAAGAGAAATGCAAAAATATGCAAGAATATCTGAAGGTAGAATTAAAAGAATACAAGAAAAGAGAAACGCAGGAATATGCAAAATACCTGAAAGCTTAAATGTTAGAACATGGAAGAATATCTGAAAAGAGAAATGCAAGAGTATTTGAAGAGAGAAACACAAGAATAAGCAAGAATATCTAAAAAGAGAAATGCAAGAATATGCAAGAATATCTGAAAAAAAGAAATACAAGAATAAGCAAGAATATCTAAAAAGAGAAATGCAAGAATATCTGAAGAGAGAAACACAAGAATATGCAAGAATATCTGAAAGGAGAAATGTTAGAATATGTAAGAATATCTGAAAAGAGAAATGCAAGAATATCCGAAGAAAGAAACACAAGAATATACAAGAATATCTGAAAGGAGAAACGTTAGAATATGTAAGAATATCTGAAAAGAGAAATACAAGAATAAGCAATAATATCTAAAAAGAGAAATACAAGAATATCTGAAAAGAGAAATACAAGAATAAGCAAGAATATCTAAAAAGAGAAATGCAAGAATATCTGAAGAGAGAAATAAAAGAATATGCAAGAATATCTTAAAAGAGAAATGCAAGAATATCTGAAATGAGAAATCATCCAAAAACGAATATAAAAAGAAAATAATTAATTAAATAAATAATTTTAGAATTGGTTTCGTCTTTATTTTATTTTTAGAAATTTGTGTCTGCTTTGTTATTGGTTGGCGTCCAAATAAGAAATTGCAGGAAATGTGATTTCTGGGAGTTGTTCAAGTTAGGAGAAGAAAAATAACTGCAAATATAGACAATAAGGATAGATCGAAAGAAGAAGAAGAAACAGAAGAAGAAGATGATTGAAGCATAAAACAATATGAAGAAGCGAGCTAATAATGATAATAATAATAATAATAATAATAATAATAATAATAATAATAATAATGATAATGAGATAATCAGTAACCCGTTGGGTCAGTATTTGTTATATATATTAACTAGAAGAGGGCCCGTCCCAGAACGGGTAAAAATAATTCCCTTAACAGAACAGTTTTGTACCAGTTGTATGTCCTCTTACAATGTTTAAGATCAAGCTATAATTCGACTAAACTTTATGTCTAGAATCATTATTCAAATTTTGATAAAAGCATCCTTACATTCTATTGATTTAGAAATTTAAATTTAGGAAATCTTGCTTAATTGGTGTCTTATGATTACGGATCAAATTTAATGCAAATCTGAAATATTTGAATTTTCAAATGGGAGATTGTTCGCATATTATGGCCCCTAAACCCTTGAAAATACTCAAAAGAAACTGAAATTTGGGGAATATTTATTAATTGATGTGTAATACTTTTTGTTAAAATTTTACAAAAATCAAAGTTATCTGAATTTTCACGTAGGACTCCTATCACCTTTTTACTCTCTTTGCATAAACTAATTTAAACCAAATGTAGCCCACATTACGACCCATTACGCCTAGCAGCTGTGTTCCAACATTCATACTGATCAGTTAATTAATTTAGGAGTGAATCGTGTACATAGAAATATATAAACATATCCACATTGCTAACTTTATATAGAGATAAATAATATAATAACTTAACTTTGGCATTCGTTGATAATCGTGTTTTTACAAGAAAGTATTTTCTTCTCTTTTTTATCCCCCTTCCTCCTCCCATCTCTTCCCCCTTTCCTCGCCCTCTCCTCTCTCTTTTTTAAAACTCTCATTTCTCTTCACCCTCTGTCTTGATTATTTATGCCATTCGCATCCTCCCACTACTTCTCTTAACATTCACCCTTTATTTACGCCATTCGCCTTTTATGATGCCATTCAGCGTTCATGGCGACAAGTAAGAAACGTTTACAGTTCAGTAGTATACAAGACCTCCAGCGTTCTATTTTCGTCTAGTAGACAATCCGTGGCCACTATCTCTCTCTTTATTTCTCTCTCTCTCTCTCTCTCTCTCTTATTTGATGGATGCCATCATCATTTTGTGACATCATCTACTGTGCACAGTTATCCCGTATCTCTTTGTTTTAATGCATGACGTGATACTATAGTGGCGTCATCCACTGTGTACAATTATTCCTACCTCTGTTTTAATGGATGACGTCATCCGTCCTGCACGGGTGAGAGGCTAAAAATAACGTATTTAATTAAAGGATCTCTGAGCAAGCAACAAATTTGCTAAATGATTGATAGATGTGGACTTAAAGTATAACCTCAGTGGTTGGCGGAAGTTGAGATCTGACGTCAGTTCCGCTGGAGAGCGTTATGGTCTCTTTCTTCAGCCAGACTTGAAAGCGAGCATATATGAGACGACCGCTCGCCCCAACTCCAATGAGGGTGGGGATGGGCGCCATGAAGTGATGTCAGTATCTTAGTCTCTCTGTCTCTCAGTCATGTGCGTAATTATATTTTTTGTTTTTTTGTAAGTTTCAACTCGATTAGTTGTTTCGGTTTACAGTGAGATTAACCTCGCGTGTAACAACAGTAAGAAATCAATTCTCATTGATAAAAACAAATTAATATTCCCCCGGGCAATACCGGGTAGCCCTGTTAGTTTAAAATAATAAACTTTTCAAACACGAAACGTTAACATTTTGGTAATTTCGAAACATTTAAATGTGACTGAAAGAAAAGAATGAAAGAAATAAAGTTGCCATTTCACTGACAATTTAGAAAAATCGAGTCGGTCGCTTTAAAGAAAGAGCGACCGACTCGATTTTTCTGAAACATTTGAACGACGTTAGAAAACGTTTGAGCACAAATACTAAATATTTGTTAAGAAAATTTAAAAAAAATTGTCAACAGAGCATTTGTTATATGAAAATAAAAAAACATTGAATTAAGAAACAATAACAAATAATAATTAATTAATGAGTTAACTTTAACAAAACCAATGTGCAAATTAGTTACCCTTACAAATCTGATATCACAACTTTTATAAACGGTATATAAAACAGATAGCGCGTATCTTAAATATGTTGAATTAATTGGGAATAGACCGTTTTGACTTTACTGTTCGTGCTAGAAATGGGCCGAACTTTCGCATTTATTCATTTAGATATATATATATATATATATATATATATATATATATATATATATATATATATATATATATATATATATATATATATATATATTTAGATTAGATATATATAGAGAGGTTGATAATAATACTAATAATGAAAAATTCACCTCGATGAAGAAGAAGAATTGTCTTAAAATTGAAACGGAGAACGAAAGAGTGAAGCAGACGGAGAAAGAAGATTGTATTCATAAGAATTGTTAAAGGTTGACATAGAAAACATTTCACAAACTATTAGTTCTAAGATTTGTTGTTATCTGAATTCAGAGAAGAAGAAGAACAATAACAAGGAAGGAAGGAAGGAAAGAAGAAGTAATGGAAAGAGGGAATGAAAGAAGCCATTAAAGTGAGAATGATGGAATAGAATAAAGAAGAAAAGGGGAAGAAAGAATGATAGAATTAAAAAGAAGGAGAGAAGACAATAAGAATAAGATGAAGAAAAAGTAGAAAAAAAGGAGTAAAGAGGCGATTGAAGAATGAGCAATGGAATTGAAGAAGACGAAAAAGAATAAGAAGACGAAGAAGAAGATGAAGAATAATGGTTAGGAGAAGGGCAAAAAAGAAAGAAGGAATAAAGGAGGATGTTCTTCTAAAGAACCTTTAAAGGTTGCCAGAGAAAAGATTGCAGAAACCAGCATTTCTGAGATTGCGGCTTCCAAATCGAAATGTTTACCAAAAATTATCTCGTTTCAGAGAAGAAAAGGAGGGAGGAAAAAAAAAGAAAACATGATAAAGAAAAAAGGGAGAAAGAAAGAAAACAAGGCAAAAAGTCGAAGGAATGAAAAGAAAAGAAAAAGAGGAAAAGGGGGAGGGGAATTAAGGAGGGCAAGACGAAAGGAAAAAAAGGAAAAATGGCCAAGTAACTAAAGGAAAGAAAAGGACACAAAGAAAAGGAGGGGAGGGGGTGAAGAGGAAAAGAAAGAACAGGGAAAAGAAAAGAGGCTGGATAAAAAAAATAAAAAAACAACGAGAAAATGGTTTGTTTCGTTTGTTTTACGGCATATCAACATTTATGTGCGTTACTTAATGTCAAACTATAGAAACAATTGCAAACGATTCCGCTGTTTAACTTATAACATCCCCCGTCAATCATCCTGGGTATACAATTGCACCCGGAGAACTATCTGTACACTTCACTTCAAAAGTATTCATTACTTTCAAAAAATATGCAACAATATGTACACTAATCAGTATATTTATAAAGTTGAGTCATTTCTCGCACTAACAGTGAGATTAAAAGGCCAAATTAATCATCATCATCATCATCATCATCATCATCATCATCATCATCATCATCATCATCATCATCATCATCCGTCATCATCAACAATAATAATAATAATAATAATAATAATAATAATAATAATAATAACGTCCGTTTTACTTGCTGCCATGTGTTGGACAGATTTTAGAAATTGGCTTCCAATTTCTAAAAGCCGTTCAACACATGCAAACTGTTGTCCCACAACAGCAAATAGAAAAGTTGTCACAAATCAACATAAATTTTGATTTGACCAATTATATATATTTTTTTTTTGTGAGAGTCAGGGACATCGAGGAATACGTTTTACCTTCATTATTAGTCGTTACAGGCCTTTTCGGAAGTTAGCTCAACTTAAAGGCACCTGGTTTAAGAACAAGTTAGATTAGGTTTGTAGAATTTCTGTATAAAAATCATACATGAAAGAGGTTAAACCGATGATGATGATGATGATGATGATGATGATGATGATGATGATGATGATTGTGCACATATGAATTTGGCATTTCAATCTCATTGTTAGAGCAAGAAATGCTCTAACAAAAGAACAATATCTTTCTAATATAACGATCATGCCTATTCGATCGATGTCGTAATTTTAACTAATTTGCATATTGCTTTACAAAAGGACATCTCATTCATTAACTATTCATTTTAATTTTTTTCTAATTCAATGATTGTTTTGATTTTAATTATGACACAGTTCAATTGATCATAGAAAATTTTCAAAAATCGGATTAAAATAGTAATATGGGGTTCAGGGGTGAGAGCAAGAGTTTCTTGGGTTCCTCAATTTTCCCGAGCAACTCCAGAACAAGGTTTCTGCTAGTATTATTATATTATTTACTAACTAAATGAAGCTCCTAGTGACAGGCGGAATTTTCTATGAACAGAGTGTCTTTTCAAGAGCTTCCCGTCTGTGGTACACATTACCACGGACTGCTTCCCTGTAGACTACAACATGGTCGTCTTCAAATCCGTCCCCATGAGTAATCAAATGTTGTTCATTCCATTCATCGTTTTCGATCCACTCTCAATATGCGTCATCATCCAACTGACAATCCATCCATCTCATTAACCCTTGTCTTCGAGTGGCTTTTGGCCTTGATAAGTGGTGATTCATTGGTAACAAAATTCAGTCACTTATGCACTGTTGAGTCTATGTCTCAACACTTTTTAAAAAAAACGTTTATTCGCCCCAAACATATTGACACTGAAATGTAAGGGGCTATTGTGGTATGGGCCAGATTGATGTTTATACGTTCTAACCAACAATATTTTCTACGCAACAAATAAAAGGTTGCTATTATTGTAACGGTCAACAATCAACTATTCATTGTGAATTCTTGTTGTTTTAAAAAATTTATATTGAATAAAGATCAGTTTCGGTATAAATCTAATCGTGTTCCTGTCTTTTCTTTTTTTTTAATGCAATTTTTAAAGTTTTCCAATGCTTTTTTTTAAAGCTCTCATTCATTAGGTATGTGAAAATATTAGAAACCCGCGCCGTATTATTTCTGCAATGTTATTATTTTTTGTGAAAATATTAAATAAACAATGCGTTATTAAATGATAATATCGTTAATTCGAGAAATTAATTTTTCTTCGAGTTATATTGATTTTATTAACACGGAATTTAGGGGCCTTTTTCGTAATATATGAGAATTATGTTTTAAAAGATTTTTTATTGTTTATGTTACATTACTATCGTTCGAACTGACGCAACCTCGAGGCCAACGCTTCCCGCAACATCACAAACGAAAGTCGAAATAACACGAACAGTTTTTCGGAAGCGCCGACCAAAGGCTCGTCTCATAAAATCGATACAAAGTTCTTAATATCTTTTTAAACAACTTATTTTAAACACTTTTCTCGTTAACACTTTACTTATATTAAGCATTGTTCTTTTTATACAACTTCTTTTGAACATTTCTTTTTAAGCATGGTACACTTTTTCTTTCTGTTTTAACTCTTTCACAGATTTTCTTTTCACTTTCAAATTAGGACCCCAAAATGTTCAATTGTACACAAAAAGTTACCGTACAATTTTTTTCTTCGTCTACTGGTCGTCATTGTACTCTGTGCCGTGGTTCCATTGCGTCTCTGGCCGTGATCGATTCTGGTGGTCTTTGTTCTGTGGACAAACTTTATTTTCAGGCAGGAGACAACACTCGGAGACAGTTTTTTTTTCAGAGAAAGATTCGATTCTTTTATTCGATGTCTTGCTTGTGGAGGGGTTTCCATCCATTCGTCTCATTCATACTTTTTGTTGTGGGGTGCAATCGTTGCATGGGGATACATGTCAGATCTCATTCGAGGTCCAGACTATACGACGAGCGGCTACATCGTGGACTTGTCGCTCTCACTTCCAAAGCGTTCTCTCTCAAAAACTCTAGTTTTCGAGAGAAACAAATGACGTAACAGACACTTGCCTCCGTCGGCCAATCAGATACGACACTTACATTTACAATCGTACCATACCTGACCTTCTCTGACCCGAGATTCCCTGTGTCGGCGCCGAATTTGTAACTTTGCTATGATCTGACAAAAATGATTCACTCATAACAATCCCCCCCCCCCTCAGTGCATGTCAGCTTAACCCGCACTTATTGCCTCAACTGACCCCAGCCATAATTCATACTAGCTAACTTAATCGTTTCCAAAAATATGGGGCCCCCTCCATAATATAACATTAACATCTACGATGAATGAAAACATAACAAAAAATACATTAATGTGTTTTTTAGTATCCTGTGATATAACTTTAATAAAGGTGGTTTTTGTTTACACGAAGTGATACATTTTCACGAAGATTTCTAATAAAGTAATGGGTTACTTATATTCCGTGATCGTTAATTAATAAATATTGAAAATTACATTAACATGGGTTAGTTTCCTGAATTTTGATGTTTTTTAAGTAAAGGGAGGGGTTAAAATGTTTTGACATTTTGGAGATCGGCCATTCATTTGCCAATAGTCTGACTGTTCGACAGATTTTGTTTGCATGACGTCAGTTTTCAGTGAACCGGTCTGGTTATTACGACGGCCACGGCATAGTACGGTTTCATTGGCAGACCCCTACGTGGTAAAGTTTACAAAAAAATAAATAGTGTGCCCACGTTACACACCCTGTTTCATAGAATACATATTCCATAATTCATAACGATAAGTTAAATAGTTTAAGATTTTACGAAGCACATACATATTATTAACGCTCATGCGCGCCCCAATCTTTAAAAAAATGCATTACGTAATATAATTCAAAATTTGATGTAGAACAATTCTTTTCTCTAGTATATTTTTGTATCTAACTTATTCTAAAATATTTTGGATGCGGGTGATAGTTTTTTGGGGGCGGCGCACCCTCTAAATGGTAAAGTTTACGAAAGAAATAATGTGCCCATGTTATTCGCCGTGTTGCCTAGAATATATATTCTAAAATTTATAATAATCCATTCATTAGTTTAGGAGAGTATCCTGTGGTGGTTAGAGCTACTTACTATCGACTAGATGGTTGTTAGTTCGATCCCTGGCTTGGGATGGGTGCTGGTCTAGTCACGCTGCAGAAATGTGATACAGCGAAACGGTCTGTCTGTGGATGACTATATAAGCGTTAATGATATCACCTGCTATTATTCAGTGTAATGCAGCGCGCTTTGTAAATAAACAATCAACTATCAAGTAGCGGTCAATGTTTATATTATATAAAAACATTGTAGATATCATTTACCAACAGCGCCTGTCCCGTGGCCTATCGACTACATGATTGTTGGTTCGACCCCTGGCTTGGGATGAGTTCTGGTCTAGCCACACTGAAGAGATATGATACAGTGAGACAGTCTGTCAGTGGATAAGCATATATATATATATATATATATATATATATATATATATATATAGAGAGAGAGAGAGAGAGAGAGAGAGAGAGAGAGAGAGACCCATAGCTTTTTATATAGAGAGATAGATTTATGGTTTGCAAGGTAATTGATAAGACTATTGAACTAAGGTCTTTTAAGCTAATTTAATTAAATTGTAACAAAACGCTGTGTGAATTCAAGATATTATTAATTAGATCTGAGAAAACGTTATGAAGATTCTATTCTTTCTCAAGATCAACTTCATAATTTGTCTTAAGAAAAAAAAGCGACGATTCTTTCGTTATAACCTTAGAGATTTCTGCTAATTACAATTATTTCAAATCAAAGTTTCTATAGCCCTTCTCATGAAATATGTAGAAAGGAAAACAAAACGAAACAAAAACGGATTTTCGTAAGAGACGTCCATTCAAATAGTGCGTTTAGCGATGAAAATGCTATTTCAAACTTATGCGTGACAAACCGAGGTTGGCCTTTTGGTTAGGATTAAAGAGAAAATTAAATTTATTTTAAGTAGAGTAAATTAGCAGATACTACGGTTTAATTACTTCTTACTAGCTGTCCCTATCCGGCGTTGCCCGGTAGTGTATTTGCAATTTGTTTTGCTTAACTTTTCTAAAACTATGTCGCTTTTTTCTTCGAAAATATTTTTTTTTTATGTTTCAATCAAAGACATGTAACTCTGTATGAACGAATACAAAGTCACGTCCCCTTTTTTTAAGACGGCGGCTATTTCAAAATAATTTCGACCCAGACAAGTATTTTCGGGAGGGAATTAAATCGATTTGCATTTTCTTCTTTTTGTGTTCACTCCCAAAAAGGCACATTACACATGGGACGTAAGGGGCTACTATTAATTAGGGTGCAGATTGATAAGAGCATCCTAAGTGGGGAGTTGTGCAGCGAGATATTTGTTCACATTATATTAAAATTTCTGCATGTTGGTATAGTCGAGGAAACACGGAGCAGGGAGGGAATTCCAAAGGTAAGCCGTACGAGGAAAGAAGCTATCCGGCATCTTGAGACCTCTACGGTGAAGGAGTGTTATTTTGCTGATTGTCGGGTTTGGTCGGGGGTATTTACGTTGACGAGGGCACAAGTGCAGCAAGTTCGTCGGAGCACATTCCATTGAAGTACTTGTAAAACAAACACAGGTACGCAACATTGCCGCAATGGGACAGAGGCTGGAGCTTGGTAGACAGTGTGGGCCTATTAGACTAGTGGCTTCTTTTTTCGACCCTGTCTAAGAGGAAGAGACTAGTGGTTGGTGCACCAGCCAAGATGTGGCAACAATACTCAATGCATGGTCGAATGGTGGTTTAGTAGATATATAGTATGCTGGCAAGTGTGATCCATAAAAGAAACTGACGAACTAGAATCAAATAGCGATTTCGTAGGAAGAAAGCTATTGATGACAAAGAAACGATAAATAGACTGACTTTACTGTATATACTAGAAGAAGATATGTTTTCACATCTATATGGGAGGGTGTATCTGTTGATTGGTCAGTCTATCACGCTTCAGTTTGCTGACTGCAATTATTTTAGCTAAGAGTAAGATAGACAAATTAGGATAGACAGGGGATGATGAACGACACCCCATCCGACACTTTTGATGGCCTTGTGCTTAATTTGTTTAAAATTTTTAATTGGTTTTTAAATTTTTTTCAAAATAAATAATTCAAAATGTAGGATCTATTCTGATACTACACATCATCTGTCAGTGAAAGAGAACTCTTTTTAGACTGAAGCAATTTTTATTTTTGTACCAATCCAGAGTGCCCTTTTGGGGGAGTTCGATTTTCCCTACATTAAAAACCGACCTTGTGTCTAACTCTGCTCTCGTGAGGCGACAAGTAAATAGGGAACGACGAAAATGTATAATTTAAACATGCATTACACACTAACTAAAATGCTATTTTAAACTTAAGCGTGACAGACCAACTAAAATGCTATTTTAAACTTAAGCGTGACAGACAGACAAACAGATGAACAGACGGACAGACGGACGGACGGACGAACGGACGAAACCTCTTTTGTGGATTCTCGGACGCATTTAAAATGCGTCTATTTAATCTGCACATTTTACAACGAAAATATTTTTCAAACTGAAGCGTGACGGACTCCCCGATCGACAGATACAGCCTCTCATACATATTTGGAAACACATATTTTAATATATACAGTAATTGATTATGCAATCCCTATAGCTACACACCTAGAAAACGGAACTGTTAAACCTGACATCGTGATATGGGACAAAAGGGAGAAAGTAGCAACCCTAGTTGAAGTCAGTGTCCCTAATGATGCAGGATTGAACAGAGCAGAAAGGGAAAAGATTACGAAATACCAAGGTCTTATGTACAACTTGAAAAGAAACTGAAATCTTAGGAAAATCTCCATCATACCAGTAATTATAGGAGCAACCGGACTTATGAAGAAGAATTTCAAAAGCTATCTGGCGAGTATACCCAGTGAACCGAGTGCAAGAGAAATACAAACAACTGCACTTAGAGGGACGGTTAGAATCTTAAAACGATCTCTAGGCTGAAGTGTCTGAAATAGCCGGTGAATTTCTGGCATCCGGTAAGATGCCCCATCTCCAGCAAAAACAGAAAGATAAGAAAACTAAAAATAAAGGTAGTCTCTTCATCGTTTCTTTGTCATCGATAGCTTTCTTCTTGCAAAATCAATATTTGCTCGCAGGTCATCAGATATTTTGTGGGTCACTGCAGCGTGTTGGTACGCAGAATAAAATGTAATTCAATTTAATCCAGCCAGAAAATATTTTATCCGGTTAGAATTATTTTCAAATGGTCGTTATTTAAAAAAGGGACATAAATCGATATTCGTTCATACAGAGTTACTTCCCTTTGATTGGAACAAAAAATATTTTGAAACAAAAATACTAGCATCGTTTTAAAAAAGAAAAGCAGAACAAATTTCAATGGCGGGCAATACCGTAAAAAGTAATGAAACCGTAGCACCTGATAATAATAAGCAAGTGACAATTAAGTCTTTAAAAAAATCTTATTATATTATATTTGTTTCTAGTTCATCAGTTTTTTTTGTGTGGATCGTATCCGCATGTTATTAAGAAGAATAAAATGTAATTAGAAGTTTTTCCTTCCGGAAAATACTTTGTCTTGTTCGGAATTATTTTAAAAAGGCAACCATCTTAAACAATTTCGTAACTCTGTATTCATTCATACAAAGTTAATTTCTTTTGATTGGAACCCCCAAAATAATATTTTTGAAAAATAACCCGACATAGTTAAAAAAAAAAAAAAATAAGCAAAACAAATTGCAAGTAAATACACTCTCGGGAAACGCCGGGCCTGAACAGCTAACAAAATGTAATGAAACCGAAGCATCTGCTAAAATCCAAATGATAACGATGTCTTCAAATAAAAAGTAAACTTATATTTTATTTGTTTCTGGTTCGTCAGTTTCTCTTGTGAGTCGTTACGGCATGTTGTTATGAAAAATAAAATGTAATTCAATTTTTCCTTCAAGAAAATACTTTGTCTAAGTCGGAATTATTTTCAAAATTGGGACGTAACCCTGCATTCATTCATAGATTTACTTCACTCTGATTGGAACAAAAAATAATTATATTTTGAAAAATTCCCGGCATAGTTTTTAGAAAGAAAGCAAACAAAATTGCAAGCAAATACGCAGCCAGGCAACACCGGGTAGACACTTCTAGTAAAACGACGTAATTAAATCGTAGCATCTGCTAAAATCCAAGTGACACCGAATTCCTCAAATAAAACTAAAACTTGCCAACGGCTCACAAAGACTAAAACATCAAATATCAATAAAAATGTCTTCATTTGAAAATCTTCAAAGAAAGCTGATAAAATTTAATTAAAGCAAGATTATTAGTTTATTGTTCTGACCATTATCACTTCTTTTCAGACAGTCTACTTGAGTTTCCAAGAAATATTATTCTGTGTGGAGGGCGACCACGCATCTGTAAGTTAGGTTCTGTCTGTCGAGTTTTACATCCGCTCGACGTTATGTCATGCTTGATTCTAGGTTTCAGAATTTTTTTAGATGATGATTGATAATTTGGATTGTTTGGATTATTCGGACTATTGTTCTCATCTTGGATGTTATTCTCACAACGTTTCGGCTGATGTAACCCCCGACTTTCTTCAGACGCATCTAGTCAAACTCTGATTTTTTCTATCGAACACGGCAATCTGTCCGGAATTTCGAACAGAATCAATCATTTGGATTATTTGGATTATTCGAACTACTATTCTCGTCTTGAATGTTATTCTCACGTTTCGACCGATGTAACATCCGGCTTTCTTCAGGTGCATCTTGTCGAACTCAGGAATCGAAATTTCGAACGGAACTTTTTAGGTCAGGTGAGGTCTTGAAAAGTCAGTGCATTAGGAGAAGTGCATTTTGGCCTACAAAAATGCCCGAGCAGCCCGTCAACATTCGCCGGTAGGGGCGTCTCAGGCGATTAGCAATAAGCTAAACTTTTCTCAAGGAGAGAAGATGAAGTCTGGGAAGGTGGACCTCCTAGGACTAAACAGAACGATACCCTAGTCTGACAGAGGCAAGCTCGCTGTTGGACAGATTGTCGCGGACGTATCATCGACTGGTACAAACAACACCTACACAAGCTGTGCATAGTAGTTTTTTTTTCGTCTGTGATGCTTGAAATTGAAATACCATTTTAGTCGGTCCTCAGTCCGGCAGGCTTGGATTTGAAATAGAATTAGTGTCGGTCTGTCACGCTAGACGGCGATTGTGTAGTATAGAAGAAAAAAAAGAATAACAAAAAAATAATTAGAAAAACAAATTACTGTTACTAAACGCAAGAAAATTTGCTTTTCTACTTAACTGTATCATTTTCACGTGTGTTTACTGATTATAATATTTATTGTCTATGAATTTGTTGAATTCCGAGTTATATTACAACATGGCGACATATGTTTTTGGAAGCGGCTTGCTAATTTCAGGCTGAAAAGATAGTAAACAAAAGCTTACCTTAATCCGACTGGCAACCACCCCAGATATAGACTTACGGTTCCACTAACTCATTTTTTACTATCTTTTAAGCCTGAAATTAGCAAGCAGTTTCAAAAACAATCGGTCGCCATGTTGGAAGATGACTCGAACGATAGATTAAAAGTGACGATAACAAATTCGTAGATAATAAATCTTACAATCAGTAAACACACGTGAAAATTATACAGGTAAGTAGAAAAGTAAATATTCTTGCGTTTGGTAACAGTTATTTGTTTTCTATTTGTTTTTGTTTTCACTCCTTTTCTCTTATTAACTATAGAGCACAATCGCCACATTTCATTTTAAGCGCGCAGTTTAAATGGACGTATCTTAAAAACCGAGTTGTTCATGCTTATTGAATTCCGACAATGAACCATTGATTCATACGCGTAGCGGAAGCGGCTTATTTTAATGGGCATTTCAAAAGCGGAAGTGCATCATCATTTTTTATCGTTTTGTTTTTTAAAATTTTATTTATTAATAAAATTATTTATCTTGATTTTTTTGTTGATTTTTATTATTGTTTTTTTTTTGTTCCGCCGCGGTGTGCGAGTGTTTTTAATGTCTTTTCTTTTTGTTTGTCAGTGTATATGTATATTGGTTTGTTGACAGGATTACGCGAGAAACAAATGTACATTCAGCACCACAATTTATGCGAACAGCCGAACAAAACGGATTTTGCATGACACCCTACCTGGCATCAATTAAACGACACGCCTTCACGAACGAAAACAAACACATATTTTTAATTAACTTCCTTCCAAAATAATATTTGTCTTAAATTAAAAATTTCAAATTATTTCTACTTACTCCTACTTAATGGAAGAGGGTATCAGTTGTTGGATGCCAAATGTACGAGTTTATTTTTGATATATTTTCTCAATTATCCTAACTGGGTCTTGTATTAACTTTTATATTCTAATCTGAGTTTTCAGTGGGTTAAAATCTCTTTTGAAGTGTGTCAATTTCCATTTCGCAATTGTTGTTTAGTGTTGTTTTCATGGATATTCGAATAATTTTGCATAGGTTTTAGCTCTGATGGTGTATCGTTTTCATTTGACAACAATCTCTGGTCACGAGAGAGTTTTTGTTTACTGCGTGAATTTGATCAAGTATGTTTTGAATTTCATTGAAACACGTGTTAGCTTCTCATTGCTTGGAAACTGACATTAAATCACAGTATGACAGGACGTTGATCTGTAAATTTACACCATTTCTATTTCTTCTCTCTCCCACTCTCTCTCACTCTCTCTCTCTCTCTCACACACACACACACACACACACACACACACACACACACACACACACACACATATATATATATATATATATATATATATATATATATATATATATATATATATATATATATATATATATTGTCTGAGATTGTTATTTCCCTGCGCTGATGAGAGCCGTAAACTCGAAACGACGTCGTACGTAGGTAAAATATTTTAAAAATATTATATATATATATATATATATATATATATATATATATATATATATAATGTAATGATACTTAAGAAGATTAAAAATTAAAATAAAGTACTAACAATTTTATAACTTTGGTAAATGTAAAATTAGTTAAGACGGTTCTAAAGTAGGTTAACAATAAATAAATTAATTTATTTATTTAAAAACCTAATCTTTCGGCGAAATTTGTCCTTCACAAAGAAAGATTTTTTTCTTTTTACTTGTCTTACCCGTTCGAGGCATATCTGTTTAATCTTGTAGACAGTAGTCCGTTTGTCTGATAAAAATAAAAGTTATGCTGAAAACTCAGGTTTTAAAATAAATTAAAATTATTTAAAAATAAATTCACATTGCTTATTTTTGTTTTTAAATTTGTTAAATATTATTCGAATACAAAAGAATGTTTTTAAATATATATATATATATATATATATATATATATATATATATATATATATATATATATATATATATATATATATATATATATATATATATATATATATGGGAAGAGAAGGATGAAAGTAATCCGACGTGATGGGAAAATGAAAAAAGAAAACAAAAAAATGGATGTTTTTTATGTGTACATCAACGTTTCGTCTTTATTTATAAGACTTCATCAGGATGATAAAATAGAGAAAGAATGTCATGCGAGCACTATAACACTCTCCCATTTACTTTTCCCTTTCTTTTTCTCATTGAATCTTCATTTTCTCCTTACTTTTTCCTCACACTTTTAACACTGCAGTCCAAATAAACTTTCTCATGTTCCAAATATCTCAAATATTCCATACCCACCCTTTCAATCACCGCCCTCCTCCACCCTCCTCCACCCTCCCCCAATCCCTCACTCATTGCTATCATTTTCCAAATATTTAAAATATTTCACACCCTATCACAACAAATCCTCCCTCCCCCCACTCAACTATTTTCTCCCATACCCCTTCTTAAATTCCCTCATTTTCTCAAAACGCTCTCTAAGACCATAACTTTCGCCCATCCACCAAAATCACAGCCCCCCTTCCTCTCTACCCATCCTCTTTTCCCTGCATACACCCCCCATACACAAACATTCCAACCTACTTTTTCCCCTTCAATCTTGAACCGCAGCCATCTGGTCAAACACCCCCTCCCCCCTCTTCCTCACCTCCCTCTCTGCCATCCACTTTACCCCTGCTCATCCCCCACCTCTTTCTCTTACCACCAGCTACAGTAGTCCTGGCTCACCCCATCCTTCCATTTTTTTCCCCACTCATTCTTTTCTACATTCATTTCTATTTCTCCAACAAATACGGACGTCAACCCAGTAGTTGGCCACTATTTCATTCTATTTTTCCCAATATGTCTACCCTACATGTATCTGTGCTTGCATGACATTCTTTCTCTATTTTATCATCCTGATGAAGTCTTATAAATAAAGACGAAACGTTGATGTACACATAAAAAACATCCATTTTTTGGTTTTCCTTTTTCATTTTCCCATATATATATATATATATATATATATATATATATATAAAATTAATTAATTAAGTTCAAATATTCACATAATGAACAAAACGAATACTTTTCAAAAGTTCTCAATATATATTAGATCTTTTTATATCCCTGAGGAGGAGCCGAAGAGGTTCTGAAACAATTGTCGAATACTCAAACTATGTTTATTTTAATATATATATATATATATATATATATATATATATATATATATATATATATATATATATATATATATATATATATAGTGTAAATATCACTTAATTTCTTCGTTATCTCGTGACAATCCTTCGTAGCCTAATTGGACTAAGTCAACACTTACAGATTCAAGGTGTCTTTGTGAACCGAGTTCGCGCCCTATGACCGTCTGAGATTGTTACTTCCCTGCGCTGATGAGAGCCATAAGCTCGAAACAACGTCGTATGTAGGTAGAATATTAAACAAATAATTATATATATATACATATATATATATATATATATATATATATATATATATATATATATATAATTAATTAATTAATTAATTTTGCGTACATAAAAAAGCCATGGATACGTTTTTCTGGTTATCAGCCGCTATCAGCATAGCAAAACTGATAAAGCAAAACAATAACAAAAAAATACGTAGCTATATATATATATATATATATATATATATATATATATATATATATATATATATATATACGAATAAAGATAGGGATAAAATGATCCGACAAAAGGGAAGCCAAAAACTCTATTTTAGTTTACTTTCCAAACAAGATCACAACTCAAGTTTAAAACAAGCAATGATGCTTTATTCGGAGAGGTTACAATGACACCCGGCTTCTCTCAACAGAACACAAACAGTCCTCCAGCATAAGGCCCATCTGTCTCTGTGACCCACGGAAACTCACCTGATCATCTCTGCCTGTCTTGCTGGAATATATATATATATATATATATATATATATATATATATATATATATATATATATATATATATATATTAATGTTGGTACAGAAAAATTAGTACAACATTCGTACCGTCGGTTTCAAACACGAAAGGACTTAGCCATCCGGTTCTCTTCAGCTTCTGTTGTCATCTGTTTCGGGAATGCGAAGTCACGTGTCACTCTCGTTTCGACGCGCTATTTGCTTAGAGTGTTGTGTATGTTTGTTTAAATTTAGTGTAAGGAAGGTTTAATAAAGTTTGAAAAAAAGGGGGAGGGTGAAAGGTAACAGTTGAGATTTAAACCAGAGGAGATTTAAAGAGATATATTACAAAGAAGTTATATATATATATATATATTTCTTAAAATAAAGGAGAGTCTCTGCGAGATTGACGTTCAACTCGTCGTTTGTTTATTTCGAAGGGGAACAAGTCAGCCCTTGAAATAAGTCTCGTCTGACCGCTGGCATTCCGTTGCTTTTCTTTGTGATGAATTAGATTTAAAATTCCCATACTATCATTTGATTGGATTGGTAACTTGTGAGCGGTATATTGAATGGTTTAGTTTTTAGGCGTTTTTTCTTTTTTTTGGGGGGGGGGGGTATTTCTTCATCATTGTGCTGCCCGACGTGAAAGTTTATTATCGCACATTGTTCCGTTTTTTTAAAATGCATTTGGGACCGATTATTTGCTTGTTGGCATGGTGGCAGAAATAATGCACGAGCTACTTTTCTAAGACATTTTCTAGGCCTTTCTTTTTTTACCGTTGTTCTTTCTTGTTTTTTAATTTTAACTTTTATTTTTATTTTTATTTTTTTCCTCTTCTCTTCTTAAGTGACCTCAACTATTGCAACGCCACATTGTGTATTGTCGGCAGTTGAAACCATTATTCCAGACATTTAATTTCCCTGATGATCTGCCAAGCAAGTACCTGCTTGGTAGTGAAACACGTGTAGGAAAAAACATTGAATTTGAATAAATAATATTTGTAAGAAAAAATATCTTTAATGGTGATCATTGGTGTCATGAAAGGAATGCTTTGGTAAGCCTTCATAAAATCACATATAAATGCTCTGTACTCTGTAATCGAGTATCATCGAGCTTGTTTTTATTGGAACAACCCCGGTCTTCACTGAATGATCTATTTTATAAGTGAAAAATCTAAATCTACGAGACCTGTCTAAAGGTTATCCGACCTTAGACCAGAAAATATTTAGAATACGTGACGGGGTTGGGACCCTAATCCCCTTCAACATAGGCCCCTTGTGCTTGCACACACTTAACCCACCGATCCATCCACTACCGGAAACACCTCTGGAAGTTTTCTTTTAGAATGATATTCATCTCCGCCGTTGCGTTCAGCATTATCTCTTATTTCGCACCCTCTCAACAACAGCTGTACTTCGATCAGTTTGGGGCCTGTCAGAACGCTGGTCACTCTCCGCTGATGTGCGACCATTTTTGAATCGGTTGAACCATTCCTTTATTTTTTTTACAGTCATCGCATCTTCTCCAAACACCTGCTGAATATAACGCGACGGCGGAGATGAACACCATTTAAAATGTTGAAGACCGGACTCGGTGGCATCAATGTTGAAGAGACCGAACTCGGGGTCACCAATGTTGAAGAGACCGCACTCCGGGGTCACCAATGCTGAAGAGACTGGACTCAGTGTCATCAATGTTGATAAGACTGGACTCAGGGTCACCAATGTTAAAGAGACTGCACTCAGGGTCACCAAATGTTGAAGAGACTGCACTCCAGGGTCACCAATGTTGAAGAGACTGTACTTGGGGTCACCTATGTTGAAGAGACTCCACTCGTGGCCACCAATGTAGAAGAGACCGCACTCGGGGTCACCAATGTTGAAGAGACCACACCCCGGTGTAACAAATGTTGAAAATAGGACATTATCAAATGACAGAATGGCAAAGTAATACGAAATGATTACTTTTTATTGATAACTTGTTAAGTATTTTATCTGTAAGGAGAAATTGGGTACACATGTTCATTTCGGCGCTGTCATCTTGTTTATGCATGTATAAATGGGATAGCCATGGCTATGTGTATGTCTGTTTTGTTAATGAGAGAGTGTATGTATGAACTTGTGTAGGAGAAAGTTTGGCTAGCAGTGTGTATATGCTGGTGATGTGTTTAGTAGTTCATGAAAGGCTTTCGCTGTGTTTGCCGAGGGCCTGATGTATGCATCGTATGACCGGTCTGGAAGAAAAAAAGGAAAGAGAAAGAAAAATGTGATGTTTGAGATTTGATAATATGCGTAAATTTTCGGAACTAAATATTTATTGCGTTGTGATTGGTTGAAAGAAACTGCTGATTCGATTTTTTATCCAATCGACAGACGATACGTAAAAACAACATTCGCTGCTGCTGCTTCTAACACGGCTAGTAACGCTTTTAAGATAACAACATCTATGATTAGGATAACAACTTGAAAGATATAAATAATAAATAAAAAAACTCCATCTCAGTTTGATATCGTCAAAGGCAACAAATATTTAAACAACACTGAAAACCCTTTGATTGGCCGGGACGTACTCTGACATCATTCAACAGCGAGACCCATTAATACCGTCCACCGTTCATCGAGAGATGCAAAACCGATGCTCGATTGTGTACGAACGCAGACCTTGTACACACGCACACGCACACGCACATAGAATAAATATAATGTGCACATTGTCATCGATAGGAAAATCTACCCATACAATTGATCACGCAAACACTCCAATTGCCGGATATGCAGATAATTAATTAATCTCTTATTTTTATCTTTTCCCTTTTTTAATTCTCTTTGTTTCATTTTTTATGCGGACTCTCCTCAAAGGTATATTTGTATTCTCCTTATTTGTTTCTTTGTCTTCTTAGCTCTTCTGTCTTAACTATGCAAATATATATCTTGCCCTTCGTAAAAGAATAAAGCGCTCTAGACAGTCGGTAGTGCGAATATAAAAAAAGAATATATTAAATTATAATTTATCTTTCTTTCATGACTAATCTATATATAAAAAAGTGAACGTACGTGTGTCCTGCCTGGTTCGTAATATAAAGAAGAGGAGGTGGGGGAGAGGAACGAATAAGAAGGTGAAACAGCAGCAGGCAGAGAAACGGCTGCTGCTACTGCTTCTTTCAAAGCTTAATATTCGTCAATCATTCAGAATTCAGTTTTTAAGCTGTTGGCGCCAGCTGCTGCAGCTGCTGCTTCGAATATTCAATATTACCTAACAAATATTTTTTTCAATGCTTGATTAAGTTTTTCGAAGAGAGGGAGGGAGAGAGAGAGAGAGAGAGAGAGAGAGATAGAGAGAGAGATATTAAGCTTGGGGTAGCAATAGCAGTGGTTTTGTCTTCTCTTTTTTTCGATTAGCTTTGTTTCATTAATTTCAAGTACTTAATCGGAATTAAATTGCTAAGCGATAGTGTGCGGACGAAGTTAGCTAGTATGGTAATATGTTCCAGCGACTAACCAAATATTTAGATTTTGAAGATCAGCATGAAACACTTGCTATGTTTAACCATGCTGAAAAGTCGTGATACGGCGAAACAGCTGTCTGTGGATGCCTATATATATGTGAGTGTGTCTGCATATATGAGTAAATATATATATATATATATATATATATATATATATATATATATATATGAGTAAATATATATATATATATATATATATATATATATATATATATATATATATGAGTAAATAATATATATATATATATATATATATATATATATATATATATATATAGTTACGTATTAGTTATTGTTTTTACTGGCGAAAAAAAAAATCGTACATATTCCGAGCAAGGCGTCGTGGCCTGGAGGTAATACTTCAGACTACAGACAATAAAATCGAGGATTCGATTCCTGTCTAAGTTTACCATGCCAATGACGGCTGATAGCCAGAAACACGTGTCCACTGATTACTTTTATGTAATATATATATATATATATATATATATATTTATTTAAGTAAATGTTAAATTATTTTTACTTACATACGCCGACGTTTACATCAGTGTACGAGATGATAATTTCAGACGGTTGCAAGATTCGAACTCAATTACAGAATCATCTTAGACTCCGTAAGCAAGCGTTCTAAACACACGGCCACGAGAAATTACCATGTAAAGAAAGGGAATTAAGTTCTATTTATGCCTTAACTAAGCTGACAATTTGTTCGCATCAGTCTGTTTCAGAAGACAATAGAGTTCTGCGCCTCAGATTCGTCCGTTGCCGAATTGCAGCGTCTGCTGTGACTGTGCGAGATTATCCTGCATCGACAGGCTCTGTTGCAGTAGTCACAGATGTAGGTGGTGTCTGGTTGAAAGAGCTCTGTTGCAGCCCTTTGCCGTCTGTGACCTCCTCCTCCCTCCACTGCCGGCCTCTCCTCTCTTCACTCCTCCTGCAGCATGCCTTTACAGCTCTTCTCCAGCAGCTGCGATCTTCAGCGACAAACTCCCAGCTTGTTAGGTCAATGCCATCTGCTCTTATGTTTCGCTTGCAGACATCCTTGTAGCGTAGGACAGGTCTTCCTGCTGTTTAGAGCCGGTTGCAAGCTCGCCATAAAGAATATCCTTTGGGATCCTCCCATCGTCCATTCGCCTGGCATGGCCAAGCTACCGAAGCTGTCGTTTGTTGAGCATGGCGAACGTGCTCGGATGTTCGCTTGATTACGGACGCTCTTGTTTGAGATGTGGTCCTGCCAGGTGATTCCTAAGATTCTTCTGAGGTTGCGCAGGTGGAAGGTGTTGAGTTGTTGTCTTGGCAGGAGTAGAAGACCCAAGATTCACTGCCGTAGAGCAGCACGCTGAGCATGCAGGCCCGGCACACATTCATCTTGGTATTGGTGGTCAGCATCTTATTATTCCAGACTCTCTTCCGCAAGCGAGCCATGGCTGTTGTCGCATTGCCGATACGTTTGTGGAGTTTTGTATCCAGAGAGAGATTGCTGAAGATGGTGGAGCCAAGGTATGTGATGTGCTCGACAACCTCGAGGGCGTGGTCGCCAATGGTGATGTTTGGGCTACTGCTTACATCTTGGCCGAGGATGTTAGTCTTTTTTAGGTTGATGGTTATGCCAAACTCTCTGCATGCATGCACGCGCAAAGCAGTTGATGAGTTGCTGTAATGCCTCTTCAGAGTGTGTCGTCAGTGCTGCATTGTCAGTGCTGCATCATCAGTGAAGAACATCATCATCATCGTCTATATCGCTGCCTTTCACCGTCGTCATCATTGTAGTAGGCCGCACCTCATAGCCATAGAGACATTTTCTCGTCACACGAACAAAAGTCACACATTCATTAAATTTAAGAGAGACGCCAAATTGTTCTTCATAATTTAATTCTACTTAGTTACGGGGAAAGGAAGGAAGGGCATACTAGTCGCTATCAACTCTTTTAGGAATTAAATTCCCATTTTCCTTTTTTTTTCTTTTTTTTGAATTACATCTCGATTTTGCATCCGTGCACCACGCTCCCAAAAGACGGACTGACTAAAAAAACTTTGTTCTTTTCTCGTTCTCACGATCGTGGCGTCATTGTTTCAAAGTGGGACATTGAACCTGTCACAACGCACCTGTTTGACCCTTTGGTGATCTTTGATCTGAGTTCAGATATGTTTATATTTTTAGTCCGAGAGCGAACATGTTCCCAAGATTTTCGTGTCAAAATTTGCATCGGTCCACCTCAATACCAAATCTATACTAGCTGATGTAATCGTTCTTCACATACATACATTATGTAACACCACTAATGAGCCGTAAAACGGCCAAACACGTGTCGGTGAATAATTATATATATATATATATATATATATATATATATATATATATATATATAACAACATTTATAAATAAATATTAAATTATTGCTACCTACAGACGCCGGCGTTTGAAGTATATTGCTATCATAAGTGAAGGAAGTGATAATTTCAAACAGCGGTAAGTTGCAAACCCAGTTCACAGAATCAGCGTAGACTCCGCAAGATATCGCTCTATCCCCACAGCCACCGGAATTACCCCGTGATTAAAGGGGAAATTAAGTTCCATCTGTGTCTTGAGAAAGCAGGCAGCACACTGTATACAATCGAGAGAGTTCAACGAACGTTTTCGGAACCTTGCATAAAGCTAGGTGACAGTCTATTTCTAACATCCCCTGACAGTGCTCAACTTTAATTTCTTAAGGGGGCTTTATAATAATATTTATAAATAAATATTAAATTATTATTACCTATTTATAAAATTCGCCCCCTCCTTTTTTACTCATAAAATTCGCTCTTCCCCCTTTTTTACTATAGAGTCACCACTTATCAAGGCCAAAAGGCCACTCGAGAATAAGGGTTAATGAGTGTTAGGTTGACGGTGGGACAACACTGAGTATTAAAAAAAATTAAAGAGTTATAATGTTGCTTATTGAAAAAACAATGAAAAACAATGAATTTGAAAAAAAAATGTAATTCTTATTTAATAAGCTGATGAACAGATTCATTGGATTTTGACTTTGTGAACTATTGTAAAAGCAAAGTTTTTATTTCGTCAAAGTCCAAGAGTTTCATGTTCAATTGTGATATAACTTGGTTAGAAGTTATAATAACAAAAATAACCAGAGTGTAAGGTCTTTAAAAGAGGATGGTTTATTGCAACGTATATCTTGTACAAAACAACAGCACTATCGGTAATCCAATAGGATTAACCTAACACACTCGAATACCATCGAATACAGTGCACCATACATACTACTGTTCGTAGTATATATATACTACAGACTAGTACACTTATCAGCCTTGAAGGGAGTCAGGTTTCCCATTACAACACCTTCCCTCGAAGCTGAAAACTTCCCTTGAATTTTCTGCTTCTAATATTTCTTCCTTTTAGGATCCGGACTGAAGCGCTCCACTGGTTTTCGTCCACGTGTGCTCTTTCTTTTATTCCGAACTAATGGAATTAGATCCTTTCCAGTTTGGGGCGAAGACAAATTTTGTTCATCTCGTACGGCTGGTCCAGTAGATGTATACATAGGTCTAATTTGTTTAATGTGTCTTTTAGACACGAATCTTTGACTTTTTATGGTGTATACAACGTTGCCAATCATTTTCTGAATTACGCCATCCATTCAATAACTTTTTCCAGTTTGGAAATTTTTTAAATATACTTTATCTCCTGAGGAGTATCTGATTATGTTTACATCTTTTTTTTTGCAACTTTTTTCTTCGGATAGGTATCAATCTATCGAAAATCGATCGTATTTTCCTTGCGAACACACGTTCCGAAGGGAAAAACTTCGAGTCGTTGTTTTTATTAGGAGTCACCCTATAAATTGCTAAAAATGTCTGGATAGTTTTTTCTTGCGTGTCCATACATTTATTTTTTTGTAAAGTACGCTTAAACGTGTCAACAATTGTTCGGCTTCACCGTTCGATCTAGGATGATATACTGGTGTAGTAGTGTGTTCAATGTCCAAGAAAGTACAAAAACTATTACATTATTTTCCTGTGGACGCCATACCATTGTCGCTGGACCAGTGTCCGAAGTTCTAGGAGGTCCACCCTCCCAGGCTTCGCCTCCCCTCTTTGGGGAGGAGTAAGTTTATTGCTTACTGCCTGAGGCGCTCCTACCGGGGAATGCCGACGGGGCTGCCCAGGCAATTTTTAATGGCCAGAGTGCTCACCTCTCGGGCGCTGGCTTTTCAAACCCCACTTTCCCGACCCGACCTTGGGTCACAGCTTATTTGTGGGAGTAAGATAAAAACTGGCCTTGTGCCTAACTCCTGGAGAGGAGTAAATAAATACCCCATCGCTGTAAACGGTTAGCAGTATGGGTAGGAATGCTATTTTTATTCAATATAGTTACTAACGGTTTATGGTCTGTTTGAAGTATAAATGATCAACCATGTAAAAAGCGATGGTATTTTTTAACCCCAAACACAATCGATAATGCCTCTTACTCAATCTGACTATAATTCTTCTCAGCCGGTAGAAGAGTCCTCGAAGCGTGAGCAATCGGTTTAGTAGTACCATCTTCATATTTGTGTAGCAATGCAGCACCCACTCCGTATTCACTAGCATCAATTGCAAGGATGATTTCTTTCACAGGATCATAATGAGCTAAGGCTAGATCTGAGAGTAGACTTTTTTTATTTTCTGGAAAGCAGTCTCGCAATTTTTTTTAACCATATCCATTTTTGTATTTCCTTAATTCGTTAAGGGGGACTCTTAAATCGTACATTTTTGGAATGTAGATCGCATAATATTGGGCCAACCCAAGAAATGATTGTAGTTTTGCAACTGTGTCGGGTGCAGGCATATTTTTAATTGCATCGGTCCTCTGTGGGTCCAGTTTCTTGCCTTCACTTGTCCGAGGTATTTAATTCTTTCCATGAAGAATTAACACTTCTCGGAATTTAATTTGAAGCCGAATTCTTCTAGTCGTTTGAACATAGCTCTGATGTTTTTTTTTGTGATCGTGAACTTTCTTACTTTTGATTAGAATATCATCTAAATAGGCGATAGAAAACTCAAGACCCGCCAGAATAATGTCCATATTCTGCTGTGACAAAGCTGAGGCGACCTTTAAGCCGAAAGGGAGCCTATTTAGTTTGAAAATGTTCTTATGTGTATTTATGCACAAATATTTTGAGCATTCCTCGTTCACTTTAAACTTCAAGTATGCGTCAGATCAACTTTTGAAAAAAATCTTTCCTTCAGTTAACTTCGAGAAAATGTCTTCTGGCGAAAGAAGTGGATAATTATGATCCTTCAGGTAATCGTTTAACCCCGTTGAAAATTGGCGCACACATTTATTTTTTATTTTTGACGTAGACGGTAGACAACGCCCAGTCCGCATAGTCTACCTTAGATATAACTCCTATTCTTTCTAATCTTTCCAGTTCCTTGTTAATTGTGTCTAAGGAGGAAACAGGGAAGTTTCTCTTTGGTTTTAATATTGGAGTGACATTTTTCTTTAGTTCAAACTTGACTTCTGTCTTTGCACGTACACCAAAACCCTCAGAAAAACTCTAGAATGTTTTTCTTTCAATTCATTCATGAACTTTCCATTTTTAATATATTTCTTCTTTTCTGCACTGTTTATTTCGTTGCAAAAGCAGTTCATTGGGAGTTCAAATAAATTGAACAGTACTATCCAGTCTATTCAGAAGAGAAATGAATTGACCCTTTGAATCAATAATACTTTTATTTTTGCAGTTTTGCCACTAAAAGAAATATCGCACTTTATTTTTCTTTTAAAGTTTTTTTTTTCTGAAACCTCTCTGGCAATTTTCTTGGTTTCAGATAATTTGGGTTTACCAATTTTTCTCTATGTTTGTTCGTCAATAATACTTATGTCTGAGCCAGAATTCAGTAAAAAAGTGACTGTACGATCATTTATACGTACATCTAAAAATTTTCGATTTTCACTGTTCTAGATTTCTTTTTTTTTTTACAACACAACCATTACTTTTTCAAAATTCTTTATCTTATTCTTGCGGCAAACAGACCATTTATGACCCTTTAATTCCGCAAGATTCACAGAATTTGTTCTTATACCAACATACATCTTAAGTATGCGTAGTATTTTCGCACGTCTCACATTTTCCGTGTCTTTTTGCATTTAGGAGTTTTTGTTTTTTATGCGTTGTTCTTTGGTAACACTTTTTTTTTCTCAATGTGGGTATTATCCCATTTATCATTAATGAGACGCTGACATTATTCTGTCATTCTTTGTAACGTGATTTCGTGTCTTTCTCCACCATTGTTAAGATTCTAGACCTTATTTCTTTGTGCTTAGGGGCTGTTAGTCCTTGAACAAAGATAAAACATTTGAATAAACCTTTGGAGATTTCATCTGTCTTGAATTGCTCAACCAAAGAGTTCACTGTTCCTGCGTATGCTAAAATATCATCATTATCCATTTTCACGATGTTTAGACATTTGTATCGCGTGTGGAATAGACTATTTCTTTCGTCGAATATCTTCAACAGTATATTTATATTTTCATCGAATGAAACTTTCTCAGGTTTTCTGGGCAATATCAAGTTCGTATATTTGGTATTCTCCTCTTTTCCCAGTTTCTGTAATAACAGAGTTACCTGTACTTTATCCAACCAATTTAAGCACCTTTTTGTAAATATCGTTTCAAATCGTCTGAAATATGCTGGAAATGTAACACCAGAATCAAGTTTGTATACAAATTCAGATAAAGAATTTGCAATTCCGTCGGCAGAAAAAACCTGTTTTTTCTTTCATCGGTTGTCTGTTTCAGAATTTTAAAAAACTTTTCTGCTGTTGTAGTATTTGTTGTTGCAACTTTTGATGCTGTTGTCGTTGTTGCTGCAATGCTTGTACACAACAATTTAATTATTTCGACTAATTGCTCCATATTGAAAATACTCAGGAGAGAAAAAGTAATAACAGTGAGTGTACTATTATCAGTTAGTAAAAAAGTATTGAACTTTTCTTGCATAGTTCGTAATGTTAATGGTCCGAGTTCGCATTTGAGTCACGGTCTATCATACATTTTTTTCTTATCGAACAATAAAAGTATTCTGACTTTTTAAAAAGGTTTTCCTCGTTGGCACGTCTTTTGTTAAGATGTCTTTTAGTTGTTCTGGAAAAAATAAATCCACAGTAATCCTTGTTCGTTAGCGCACATGTACCACTGACGATAAAAACTGTCTGTTGGATACTTTTTTTCTTGTACCTTGTAGAGGTAAATCCTTCTTTATAGTGTGAATTCGATTAACGAACCACGTTTGCACTTTAAATCAACGTCAGTCGGGTTATTTCGTCCACTATGTGACTTGCATGTATTTACTGAATAAAACAAAGCATGCACGTGACTGAATATATTCCAAAATTCGTTTTGAATCCTTGTTTGCCAGTTCATATAGTTGACTTTACCATATCTTTTATGGGTTCGTTTTCGAAATTCTTGCCCCCCACCTGATATAACTTGCTTAGAAGTTATAATAACAAAATAATCAGAGTGTAAGGTCTTTAAAAGAGAATGGTTTATTGCAACGTATATATTGTACAAAACAATAGCACTACCGGTGATACAATAGGATTAACCTAATTCACTCGAATACAGTCCACCATACATACTACTGTTCGTAGTATATATATATACTACAGACTAGTACACTTATCATCCCTGAGTGGAGTCAGCCCATCACAACAAATTGATAAGAGCGACAAATTCGAAAGGTGATCTTGCGCATAATAAGCTTTAGTTTTAAGAAGCTTCTCTCTGTGGTGGCAACAGAAACTGTAAGAGTAAAAAACAGCCACAGAGCAATAACAATATTCGGCACGGTTTCTTGCACTTGTCATCGATGGATCAATCTGAGCCATTCAATAGTCGATGATTTGTTGATCACTTTTAGGCTTATACCACTTTCCTCCTCGGAAACTGCCGCTAAAAAGTCCCGAATACGAAGAACTTCCAAAGACAACATAGAAGCATCTAATCCTCAGCGTATTCTTTGCCGAGACTATTAAATTGTTGTTGCAACTCCTCCTTAGTTTCTTCTAAGATTTCTGGCGATGATAATCTCGTGAAGACAGTTCGCAGATGAAACATGGAGTCAAATCTTGCTTCCAGTTCAGTCACAATCCGAAATCCGATCATGACATTCGTATAGATCTCTTTTAACTTCTTGCTCAAGCGTTTGATTATCTTTAGTTTACTTAAATATAACTTTGTGCTTCTACACAATACGAACTAAACTAAACCTAAAACTTAGTTAAGGGTTAGGTTAGTTTTTTTAAAATAAAATATCGGATCAGTCTGTGTGTGGAGGGAGTTCTTAAAAGAGAGCACGGATCAAAAAAACACACAGACTTTTCAGATCAATAAAATAAAAAAATTGTCAAAATATAAGTGGAACCAATTAAAACAAAATATTAAATATTGTTTTTTTTTTCATCAAAGAGCGCTGTTTCATGAGAAGATATTCTTTTTTTTTTTCGCTTAAAACGAACAGTTAATGTCAGAGGAGAGGTCATTTTTCCCCTTAAAAGGGGATGAAATAATATCACGTGGTCCAACGTTTATCAGCCAGGAATTTAGTACCGTTCTAACACCAGAGCACTAATAGGTTTTCCTTGAGTTTTAAGGGCGTTCACACGTAATCGCCTAAAAAGTAAAATTTAATTAATTTTTTTTTGGGGGGGGGGGGATTTAGTGTAGGGTCCTCATCTACTTTTAAATGTAGATATGATTTTATTTTTAATTTGATAAACTTATGGTATATCTTTATGTATTGTATCCAAGATTTTAATAAACTCATTGTGAGATTTTAATCTATTTTTTTCCTTGCACCATTTTTGCCAATTGTTCCATTATTACCGGTGCCATTTTTAACTTCATATATAATTTTAACAATTTCATTGGAATACTACATTTTGGATTTTTTTTTGCGAAAATATATAAAATATACATTCTGACAAGTTAGGAACAAGGCCATCAAAAGTGTGGGGCTGGGTATATTTCGTCATCCCATTGTCTACTCTATTTGTATATCCTACCTTTAGAGGAGAATCGTTGCAGTCACTACAATACCGCATTTACTTAAGGGATTATACTACTTAAACTATCTTTAAAATGTAGATAAATTGTATTTCATTCATAGCTCTAAAGCTACACTTTGATTCCAGCTCAAAACCGAGAACAATCTTTGTGTCATTATAACCGGAGATATTTGGAAAATCTTCAAAAGATATCAGGTATACTTATCAAATTTTAGTTAAACTTTAGGGACTTATTCAAGAAAAAGAATATAATTATTTCTGAACATATATTTCCAAATACAACTGGGTAATTTTATCTCACCAAACCAGCACGCCTAGTTAAAATAGCTATTGGAGAAATAGTTTAGAAGTCATAAGTTTTCAAATTGTCCATGAATTGAAAATTGATTCAATTAATTTCAAAGCACTAGGTTTAAAGAAGTTCAAACCGAAAAAAGAAAAACAACAAGCTGCGCGTACGTAGTTCCCCTCTGTATGTGACTCGATGTGGCGAGTATAAAATGCAATAAATTTGAGCAATTTGGGGCATTTTTGACCCCCCTTTGACCCCCTGGCGGCGCGAACCAGAATTTTTCTGAGGTCAAGGATGCTCATTTTATATCCAGAACATTTGCCTCTACATTTTGGCCAAGTTTCAGAAAAATTGAATGGATGGATCAAACGTTATGGGAGAAAAGGGTAATTTTTGCCATTTTAGGGGGCTTTCACGCCCTGGGAGCGCGAACCAGATTTTTTCCAAGGTCAGCGATACTTATTTTCTATTAATAACAATTGCCTCCACATTTTGGCCAAGTTTCAGAGAAATTGAATGGATGGATGAAAAGTTATGGGGCAAAAAATGTAATTTTTTGCCATTTCGGGGCCTTTTGACCCCCTGGTAGGGCTAACCAGATTATTTTTTCAACAATCGGAGAATGTCACTTTCTTACCTGACCAAGGTTACAACTTCATGCAAAATTTCAGAGAAATTCAATGGATGGGTTCGGAGAAAAATTCGGACGGACGGACGGACGGACAGACGGACGGACGGACGGACGGACGGACGGACATGCCTTAAAACATAAGTCCCCCGATTTTATAAATCGGGGGACCAAATATTAATTATATCTGGTCACACGGTCACTGGTCACCCGGTCACTTCGTATATATATATATATATATATATATATATATATATATATATATATATATATATATATATATATATGCAATGACCGGGTGACCTGAATGGGCAAGGCCAAGCACTAGCAATAAAGGAAATTGTCCCCTAGCTGTTAAATATTTAGCCGGGAACTGTCTGAGAAGTGCCATGCAAACGTTAAGCAAATAGGTGTGAAAGATATTGAATGCGTACGCCTTGAAGGGGTCCGGGGCCAATATAATAATAGTAATATATTATTGATTGGGATATATGTCAATCATATCACAACTCTATAAAATAACGTTTAAATAAATCATATTTTTTTAGAAGATATATTTTTTTGATTAGAAATCTTTTAAAATTATAAGTAAGGTTCGAATTATATATATATATATATTTTGTAATTACTATAAACTAAAAATGAAAGTTTATATAATAAAAAAATATGTTACGATTTTTCTTTTAAAATTAATATCGCATCTTAAACATGCTTTGAAAGTATTTTATTTTACCTCATTCCTTATTATTAAATTTCAATTAGATGCTTACAAAAAAAATATGAACTTTAATTTTAATATATATATATATATATATATATATATATATATATATATATATATATATATATATATATATGCAATACAGAAGGTCAGAATAACATTGATACCGTCGGTTTCGAATTCTACAAAGGGGAACAGCACGTGATCGTCCTTTGTGAACCCTCTTCAACTTCCGTTGCTGAGGAGAGTTCACAAAGGACGGTCACGTGCTGTTCCTCTTTGTCGAATTCGAAACCGACAGTACCAATTTTATTCTGATCTTCCGTAATGCATATATAAATAAATCTAACGCTATCATTTTTTTTCTTAATCGAAAACTCTACTGGGGTTCTTTTCCACTGATCTTACATTATATATATATATATATATATATATATATATATATATATATATATATATATATACAGGGTGACCCCCTCCCCCCAAAAACGGGGCCCCGCGTACACTTTATGTGATATCTCCTTTATTTATTCACTGATTGCCCTTATATTACAGGACATGGCAGAATCAACGACTGTGAGTACACCAAGACTTCAGTGGGAGCTGGGACAAAGAATACACTGTGTTAAATTTTACTACAAGACAGGCTCGTTTAAGAAAACCAGGACAGTTTCATGCATCAGTTCGAATGTGAAAAGGCTCCACCCAAAAGCAGAATTCAGAACTGGGTGGACCACTTCGAGAAGTATGGGATTGTGGAGAACCTCAACGCTGCCAGTGAGAACCGTCCAAGCCACTCGGGACGTCCCAAGAAGCGGACAGCCGAGCTGGTCTAAAGTGTGAGAGAGTCTCTCCAGGAGAGTCCGAAACGCTCTGTGCGTAAGCGAAGTGAGTCCCTCGGTATCTCCCGTGAGACTTGCAGGAGAGTGCTGGTGAACGATATCAGGGCTTACCCATACAGAATACAGACGCTGCAGACCCTTACAGCCTCAGACAAGAAGCAGAGGAGCGCTATGGCAGTCAAGATGCTCGATAAGATCGTGGAGACACCAGGTTTCCTTAACCTCCTTTGGACCTCAGATGAAGCCCACTTCCATCTTGACGGAAAGGCGAACTCCAAGACAAATGTCTTCTGGGGG
The DNA here is from genome assembly GCA_963556195.1 of Sepiola atlantica. Taxonomy (NCBI): domain Eukaryota; kingdom Metazoa; phylum Mollusca; class Cephalopoda; order Sepiida; family Sepiolidae; genus Sepiola; species Sepiola atlantica. The sequence continues at coordinate 74,203,566 of OY744516.1, forward strand.
TCCTCCAGCCCCAATGAAGTAGCCACCAAGCCCCTGCACCCTCCTAAGTGCACGGTGTGGGCGGCAATCTCGATCAGAGGCATCATCGGACCAATCTTCATCGAAGAATCTGGCGCAGCAGTGACAGTCCCAAGGAGCGGTATGTGGAGGTCCTCAAAACCTTCAAGAGTGAGCTCCAAACCCTCTACCCGTCGCTCATGAGCAAGTTCTGGTTCCAGCAAGACGGAGCAAGTTCTCACACCTCAAACCTGGCCACGAGATTGGCTGAAAGAGAACTTCGGAAGCCGAGTGATCAGTCTCAAGACTAATTTTGAGTGGCCACCCTATAGCCCGGACCTAAGACCCCAGATTTTTTCCTTTGGGGCTATCTTAAGGACAGAGTGTACGCAGGGAAACCCAGAACCATCACGGAACTCAAGGAAGCCATCAGGGAGGAGATGAGAGCCATTCCCAATTCAGTCTGTAAGAACGTCATGGACAACTTCAAATGCACGGAGCTAAATGGAAGCAATCTAGAACACATGCTGTAGAACGGAGAAAAAAGGCCAAAGACCCTAGTGTTTTGATGTGATGTTTTGAATATAATAAACTAGTTATGACCAAAAATTCACTTAATTCGGACGAAACACTAAGAAACGGGGCCTAATTAGAGTTGGGGCCCGTTTTTTTGTCACCCTGTTTATATATACATACATATATATATATATATATATATATATATATATATATATATATATATATATATAAACATTCAATAAATTAAAACATTGCAATTGTTCCAAGAATTAGAACATCTAGTCCAGTATGGCGTACGATCGTTTCCAAAACATTTTTAAAATACTTTATTTTATAAATTAATAAAGCTAATACAAAACGTCACTTCATCAGCGCCTTTTAGCACCACGTCTTACAGTAAGTCAGAGAAAATCTTTTTAAAAACTTGTTGTAGAGAAACATCCACTGACAGAAAGAGCCACCGATTGATATGTTAGTAGCATAGGAGGGGAAGAACACAATGGTACCTATAAACCAAGAAATCGGTACATATAAAAGAAATAACCCAATATTTTCCATAGATTTACCCTATCCAATTATGCAATAAATTTATTAAAGTTATAAATTCTTTTGTCAGAGGGGTAGTGAAAACAATAGAATAGAAATAAAAATAGAAAAAAAAAATAAGACTAAGATTTAAGATATATATATAAAATTAAAAAAATATGAAAACAAAATTTAAATTATAAAAAATAAATAAAAATAAAATATTTAAATACAAAATAAAAATAAAAACAAAAATGCCAATAAAAATCAAAATGAAAAATACAAAATAAAAATAAAGAAATGAAATAATTGAAATTAAAATAAAAATTCAAATTCAAATCAACACAAAAATAAAAATAAAAATAAAATAAAATGTGAAAATAAAGGTTGAATAGGATGAAGGTTTTTTTACAAAGTTTTTTTAGGAAAACATCTTGCAATAGAATGTGCAGGGGTTGTGGGTAGGAGGAAGAGTATAGGGGAAAATATTGACTTAGATATTTGGGGGGGGGAACACCCTAAAAAAACTATTATGGGGGAAAGAGACAGGAATAATAAGGAAATAGGGGGTGTAATAAAAGAAGGAGTTTAGTTGGGACTATACCAACAGCACTGGACATATAAGTGTATTAATATATACGAGATATGAGAGAGGGGAAAAAGTTGTTTTTATTAATTTCACTGGTGTGTAAGGAAGAGAGAACCAGCTTTACAGGGAATAAATATTATCTATTTCCAATTGTGCTCTTATACAAATTCCGCATTCAAATCAAAAACGTAAACTGGAATGACATTAGATGTGGGAGGGTGGGGTATTCCAGGAAATATTGTAATCAGAGTCCGGCCGTTTAGGACGTGTTTGGAGAAAACAGAAACAAACATAATCTGTGTTTCCCGGATGAATCGGAGCAGATCTGTTAGGGCTCGAGGAGATAAAAATATTATTTATAACCTACATTCCATTGGGGAGAGTTTGTATTCGTACCTCTCCGAGGCTTGAGTCCTTTCAACTTTTTAATTCCTTTTACATATGTCTTTTGTATATAATCCATTAGGTTAGGAGAGTCTGAACGGCAACAAGAAGTTATTATTCCACAGTAGAGTTTCTCATGGAAATCAACAGAATGCGACTCTTTAAGTGATAAAAGGAGCGTGCCTCACGTTCGTGGGAGTGACAACTATTTTGGGTGGACGATTAAGTTAGAAAGGCTGGGTTAATTAGGAATTAAATATGGACAGTTGAACATTAAAACTAAGGGTGTGGGAGGCAATAAGTTTAATCCAACAGGACTGCAGACAGACTGATCAGAGACCTGTTGAATTAGGGCATTGGATGAGAAATTCTAGAGTTTAAGGCATTGAGTTAGGATGACTCATATTTGTAAAAGTGTTTATTTAAAAATTAGAGTTATTGGGTACTACTTTTCACTGTTGAATAGGGAGACTGATTTTGGCTAGATTAGTTCCTTACAGTTAAACACACACACTCTCTCTCTCACACACACACACCCACACTCATACCCACATAGATTTACACGCACATACCCAGACACACATATACATACATTCTTAGTGTATTGGTAAATTAACTTAGGAAATTAGCAATAGGCAATACGCACATTTGGGGTTATTTTGAAGTACTTACTAGGACTGACCAAATAGGACAATATTATAGAAAGGGAGATTTAATGTACCATATTTTAACTAGTTATACGCCTCCAAAAGTAAAATAAATAGGCAATGGCCATAATTGTGGTAGTAAGCAAGTTACGCTCAGGCGTCGAACACTGCAGGCAACAATACACTTACCCCCGCCCCCGCCCCCGGGTAAGTGTACTTAAATTTCAATTACTGTATGTGCTGTTTTTTCGCGGTCATGTGGTTCTGAGCGTTTGTCTTGTGATTCTAGCATGAATCTACGAACTGCGTTCGAGCCCATGCGACCGCCTACTACCGCCACTCTGGCTCTGATGAGGATAGAAAGCCTGAAACGACGTCGTCTGTAGGTGAAAAACACTTTAATATATATATATATATATATATATATATATATATATATATATATATATATATATATATATATATTAAAAATAACCGACAATTTTTGTCTGGTTATTTTAATATTGATCCCTTCAATTTTCCGGATTAAAATCTTAATCTCGGAAGAAAATTGGCTGATGAAACTGCCGTAATGTACATGTTGGTCCAGAGTACTTTTTGACCCGTCTGGGTCCATCGTCAGTGGAATAATGACAAACAGGTAAAGACCTGGAGTAAGATTTATAATTAACTAGACCACCCGTGACCCGTTGGGTCAGTTTGTTATATTAGCTATGGAATTCATGTATGTGCGTGACACTTGTGGAGAAAACAAAAAAACTATTTGATGAAATTAAATGTAATTGTTTAAAAAAGAATATAGATAGATTTCTATGCGTCGTTCTGTTTATTATAATTGTTTTTTTTTTTAATTATAGTTACTGAATTATAAGTGGTTGGCCATACTTATAGGTAAATATGCACTGAACAGGTGAGAAAGGAAGGGGGTACAACCGGCTGTCTCGCGTACGTAACGAAAACAGAGGGAGTAGGAGTGGTGAAATCTGTGAGAGGAAAAGTGGGTGGTGGTTTCGTCACCGCCGCTATTGATATTAATAATGATTGTTGTTGTTTTGTTTGTTTGTTTTTGTTTTTTAAAAGGGTGGAGCTTTTTTGAAACTGCGACAGACTTTACAAAGTCCTGCCGTTGAATGTTTTTAGCCGTGGAGAAAACAAAAAAACTATTTGATGAAATTAAATGTAATTGTTTTATATTTAAAGCGATATAAACATTTCCAGAATGAAAAATTTCATGCGTTCGTTAATAAAAGGAGTTCAACGGAATTGGAATAACAGATTGGAAGACGATGCTATTTACGCATGCGCAACCGGATGTTGAAAACCGGAAAGTTGAAAGCTGATTGCAAACATACAAGACCCATAGACTTTTAGTAGTATACTAGACCACCCGTGACCCGTTGGGTCAGTTTGTTATATTAGCTATGGAATTCATGTATGTGCGTGACACTTGTGGAGAAAACAAAAAAACTATTTGATGAAATTAAATGTAATTGTTGAAAAAAGAATATAGATAGATTTCTATGCGTCGTTCTGTTTATTATAATTGTTTTTTTTTTAAATTACAGTTACTGAATTATAAGTGGTTGGCCATACTTATAGGTAAATATGCACTGAACAGGTACCATAATACTTATTATAGTTAAATTCAAATTTTTATATATAATCTTTTAAATGAAATTGTTAGTTGAAAGTACAGAAAAATAAAGGCCATTTGAGAAAGGAAGGGGGTACAACCGGCTGTCTCGCGTACGTAACGAAAACAGAGGGAGTAGGAGTGGTGAAATCTGTGAGAGGAAAAGTGGGAGGTGATTTCGTTCACCGCCGCTATTGATATTAATAATGATTGTTGTTGTTTTGTTTGTTTGTTTTTGTTTTTTAAAAGGGAGGAGCTTTTTTGAAACTGCGGCAGACTTTACAAAGTCCTGCCGTTGAATGTTTTTAGCCGTGGAGAAAACAAAAAAACTATTTGATGAAATTAAATGTAATTGTTTTATATTAAAAGCGATATAAACATTTCCAGAATGAAAAATTTCATGCGTTCGTTAATCAGAATAGAGATTAACGGAATTTGAATAACAGATTGAGACGATGCTATTTACGCATGCGCAACCGGATGTTGAAAACCGGAAAGCTGAAAGCTGATTGCAAACATACAAGACAATAGAGTTTTAGTAGTATATAGATTATGGCGGGAAAATTTAAATATGAAACTATATTTATTAGGTATTATAAGCATTTAAGTATATTAGTACTAGTGTTAAAATTAATCTTGTTAATAGCAGGTTTTTTGTTTTAATCAGTAAAGCTTCTAGTATGTGGAGTTTTTGTGTATTAGTATTATGTTCTAATAATGACAACAGAAGCTGAAGAGAGCCGGATGGGGATGGGTAGGACCTTTCGTGCTTGAAACCGACGGTACGAATGTTGTACTAATTTTTCTGTACCAGAATAAATAAATATTATGCTCTTAATTTTTAAATTTAATTCTTAATTAATCGAGCACTCTGCTGGGATTTTTCCTACCATTTTACAAAGAAGTATATATATATATATATATATATATATATATATATATATATATATATATATATATATATATATATGTGTGTTTGTGTGTGTGTGTGTATGTGATTTTTTGAAGGCTTACCAAAGCATTTTGATTGAATGAAAAATAATATTTTGTGGTGTTGAGTGGGCTCCTGATCAGAATGCTTTGGTAAGCCTTCAAAAAATCACATATAAATGCTCTGTACCCGGTAATCGAGTATCATCAAGCTTGTTTTCATTGGACTAATCCCGGTCTTCACGGAATAATCTTTTTTCTAAGTGAAAAATCCAGCTTCTTACCATGTAACTGTTTCGGAAATTTCAAAACAGGACAGTTTTAATATTCATGGCTCTCCAGTGGTACTGATAAAATGACCACTTCCCCAATAATCAAATTTAGAAATAATTCAGCTTCAATTTCACTTATATATAAATAAATAAATAATAATAATAATGATATTAATTATAATAATAATAATAATAATAATAATAATAATAATAATAATAATAATAATAATACAGACGTGATATGGTATATATATATATATATATATATATATATATATATATATATATATATATATATATATATATACTAGCAAAAATTACCCGCCCTCCGGGCAGTAATTACTGAGACAGTAGTTTTCCTTATAGAAAAAAGAAATAATTTCTATTTGATATTTTAGAAATTTGGAGGAAAACAACAAAAATATGATTGTCGTAGTGTTATTTTATATATTCCAATGTTGGGAAAATTTACTGTGCTTGAAAATTGTCAAATTTTATTTATTAGTAAAAAACAAAAACAGAAAGGGTTAATTGATATGGTCTTTAATATATTTAAAGTCTAGGAATTTGATTTTGTTTCAAGGATAAAAATGAAAATGAATTCCCCATTAAAAACTGGTTATATAATGAAATGAACAAATGAAACGTCGATTGATCAAATAAAACAATTTCATATTACTGAGTAATTCAAAATGGTTACATTGTGTCTTTCGCCTTTATTATTAAAGACAGAAAAAAGACTTAATGAATAGTAACAAAAAAAATTCTGTTATAATTATCGGAATGACATTCTCTATTTTATCAACAAACGGCGTGGGCACAAAAACAGAAACCAACCAGAATTCACTTCAAGAAAAAAAGCTACAACTGGGGCCATAAAAATCAGCTCCCAGAAACAGTCTAACAAAAAGGCGCAAAAAAGTCACAAACGTGGGGTGCTCTCAACTACGTCGGCCAAACCACTATAAAACAATATAAAAGCAGACTTTGCGCAACATATGTCTCTTTTCTATTTCCTCTTTTTCAGAGACTACAAGTTCGGCTACCCCTCGCCTTTGCTTATACTCCTATAAAAAGGATAGGCTCCTTTTCAGCGCTCCATATTGAAAATGTACCTTCTGTCATAAACGTTCTATTCTGCCAATGAGTGGTCGAAGGATAGGGGTGGGCGTCAAAGGATCTCGTCAATATTGGTTGTAATGTCATTTTGAGTGTAAGACCGTAAGATAATATTTGACAAAATCTCGCTAATATTTTGAGATGTGCTAAGGGTTATAGGAAAACATGTCGGACGAAGTATAGGATTATACGTAAATTTTCGTTTCCTGAGGTATAAAATAGAAATAGAAAAATCCCTGAAGTATTTTAAAACAATTTTAATTTTAATTACATTAACAACCTATTTTTTCAGGGAAGAAAAATTTGACCCGATTATGTTTTTATTTATTTTTGAAGGGAATTTAGATTTGTTTTAAGTAAATAAAGTTTTACATTTACACATTATTAGTGATTTATTTTAATAAAATATTTCTCTGGGAGAGGAGAGACAGCCAGGGCAACATTAATCGTCGTGTTGTTGTTTAATATTTGTTTGTTTTACAAACGTAACTATATTGTATAATGTATATTATTATTTATCACAGAGAAACGCGCAAGTATTTTCAAACAAATCGATTTATCCATATTTTTTCAATAGTACGATTTGTGACGAAAAAAACCCAATGAAGTTTTTTTTTTTTTTAAATTGAATAAAAATATTTTTCATAAGTTGGCCAAAAAATATCAATAAATTGTCAATAAACAATTCAGAGATCAATTTAATGTCTTAAAAGTTCATGCAAAATATCTAGCCTATGCCTTAGGAGTTAAAAAATATCGGGTAAAATTTTCCTCCCCCGAAAATTTAACTGAAGCAAGTGTTCCTAGGTCGGGCAAATACATTTATTAAAATTAAAAATTCGAATAAAAAAGGTGGAAACGCCCATATTTGAAATCTCTGACAACAGCAAACTGTTTACAATTTTAATATTCGATAATAGATTTTTTTAAGATAAAGAAAGATATCTAATCTAGTTTCGGTTCTAAAAACAACAAATTTATCAGAAAGTCTAATTATTTGCTTTTTGAAATTAAAATTTAAGACATTTTCTTTAATTTAATTAAGTTTAAACATAGGTTTAATTGTAGTATATGGACCGCTGTTTTGTTTTCGCTCATTTCGCTTGGTATTCGTTCAAATTTTGGATGAAACTGATTGTGTGTCTTAATTGTATTTTTAGTCCTGAAATAAAATTCTTATTTACTTTTTAAAGTGTAGAGAATCTAACTTTAATTCCAGGTTCTAATCGCTGGCGGCCATATTGGTCTTTATTGTTTTTTTCTTTGGACCAAATATATTTTTCGTTGGACTAAAGATATTTTTACTGCTTTAACATTTTATTCTACACAAAAAACCCTTCACAAAAGCAAGTTTTAACGAAATTTAAACGCAAACATGAAAAGCTTAAAACATACTAGTCGTGAATTTAGAATAACTAAACGACGAAAAAATGTGGCATAAAAGTTCAATTAAGATGAAAAGAAACATTCTTGTCATAAATACAAAAAAGTTCAATCTTTAAGAAAATAACCTCAAAGGCATATATAGACTCACTGGCGCATTTGAAGACATTTGTTGCCAAATTGTTTCCTGCTTTAAGAAAACTGTCCTATCAAAAATGTAACATGTAAATGTAAAAATCTACTTGCGTCTATGAAAAAACCTGAGAAGTTCAAATGTTCTGTTTGCATGTGTACCTTTCTCGTTCTTTCTCCCTCTCTCTCCCTTTTCCTCTCCCTTCCTCGTTACCCCCTCTCTCTCTCCCAATCTCATATATATATATATATATATATATATATATATATATATATATATATATATATATATATATATATATATATATATTACCATAGATATAATTTAAAAAGCTGAGACTTTCTTTTCTTTTCCTTTCTATTGCCGAATAAAAACACCTAATGTTTTAAAAAATCAAATAATTTTGGAGCGAGGAGCGCGGAGCGATAAAACCACCGCTCTTTAGTCCCAAATAGATTTGCTCACGCTCCACTCCCACTGAATATAAAATAAGCCCTTTTCTCCTTCGCTCCAGCAAAAAGGAGTGTGCTCCTGGAGCGCGCTCCCTCTTGGAGGGGTCCGTAAAGCCATATATATATATATATATATATATATATATATATATATATATATATATATAAATTTTGTGAATAAGAGTTTGAGAAAATGAAGTAACAGAAAAAAATGAAAATATTTTTAAAAATATATTTGTTTCATATACTTTTTTATATGTATTCTATTAATCAAATGATTAGTGGATGAAATTACCAGTGAAAGTAAGACCATTTTTTTTTTATCTGATGTTTATTTTTGGTGTTTTGTCTAGCTAGTAGATTTTTTTTATTATTGGACTGATTAAAAAAAGAAAGGGATAAATAGGTGGTATTTTTTATGGGGGCAGTTTGGATTTTTTTGTGTATTTGGTGTGTGTGTGTTTTTTTTTGTTTAATTTGATTAAATTCACTTATATTGCCTTGTCAAAATATCCTGAGATCAAAAGAAAATATGTATTTTGAGGATGGGCGGAAATAATTGTTTGAAAGAAAAATGTTTTTTTGAAACAAATTCGGAATATTTATCAAATTACTATATATATATATATATATATATATATATATATATATATATATATATGAATAGATGAAATGATACAATAATGCGACGGTATGAAATTAAAATGGAATAAGCAACGTTGAGCTTTTTAGGGCTTCCGCTTATTCCATTTTAATTTCATATATATATATATATATATATATATATATATATATATATATATATATATATATATATATATATATATATGTCAACACTCCTTAATTCCTATTTGGATATTTTCCAACTTTCAATATTTTTTTACTTTCGTTTTTAGTTTGTTCACTTTTGGTGAACGCAGACCCATGTACGCACTAATCCAGGCTGGATCCTCGCACACATTCCACAAATTCGTCATCCATCCGCAGTCGTACGCGTTGTTGCACCAAACGACATGGATTCACGCGAACCGATGACGCAAGTTCGCGATCCTGCGTCGTCATATGAGCGTTGTATGAAGACACAGAAACGGAATTAAAAAGAAAATTTAACTTAAACAAAAGAAATGGCGGACATTCATGTGTTCATTTAGTGCACAACTCACTATGCCCCCCTCTCTCTCTCTCTCTTTCTCTCTCTCTTTCTCTCTTCCCCACCCACGTCTAACTCTCTCTATCTATCTTTTATATTCTTATTGTTAGTTTCTCTTTCTCCCTCTATCTGTCATTGAATTTCTCTGGATCTGTCTGTCTGTCTGTCTGTCTGTCTCTCTCTCTCTCTCTCTCTCTCTATCGGGATCTCCCTCTTTCTTCCCTCTCTCTTTTGGTATTCTTATTACCAGTTTATACTCAATACCTTCAGTGTTATATCCCCATTTTGCTCTTTCTCCCTTCTCTCATTGATTTTCTGACTGTAGGTCTTTTTCTTTTTATGTACTTAAGGGTCACTGCCTATCAAGGTCCAAAGGCCACTCGAGGATAAGGATAATGGGGTTATCCGGTGTCCACCGGATAACCCCATTAATCCTTATCCTCGTGAGACAACATCGTGATGATTAGTAACGATGGTTGAAACTGTGCAGAATTTGATTATTTAAGAGGACGGCTCAACAATAATTTGTTAACATTGGACTTGAAAACGACCATGTTGCAGTCAGCTGGAAAGCAGACCCGTATTATTGTGTTCCAAAGACAGGTAGTTCTTGGAAAGATACTTTGCTCACGTAAGTTATGTTTAGTTTTAGGTAAACAGAGGAAGGAAGGAAAATTATTGACAGTGGTTGAAGCTAGACAAGTTCTTGTTGTGAATGTTTTACAGTAGGAACCATAGATTGGGGCTCAGTCAAGCATTTACCATGAAAATAACGATAGAGTAGAAAAAGACTAGCAATCTCTCTTCTGTGAGAAAAAGGCTTTAAGGAAGAGAAGAGGACATCCTCCACTAGATTTCGAAGTCGATTCTGTACTCTGTCAAGACAAAAAAAAAGGGAGTCTGAGCGGCACCTCCCCAGATGTGGCAACAGTTTTTGCATCTTAGGACATATTTGACTCGGATACAGGTAAAGGATTTCGTCAAGAGCGAGATACTTTATGGGGCGGTAGAAAAATTCGGTAGTAACAGATTTGATGTAAGTCTTCAATTTCAGGTCTGGTGTCAAGGTCAGTCCTAAAAGCTTATCAATGCAGGGGAGGGCTTCGTTAAGGAAGGACCTATTCATTTCAATTGGAGCAAAGTGAGTATCCGAGCGTTGGTGAATAAAGTAGAGAAGCTTGGTTTTAGATATATTAAAAGTAATCTGACGCCCCCCCCCCTTGCACGACTTGCTTTAGGTCAGAAGATAGAGAGAGAAACAGAAAGATCTTGATCGTTAATAGTCTTCGAAGTGTTGCCGTAGATGATTGTGTTATCTGCGTAAATGTCGATGAATAGTCTTAGAATGTGATTTGGGAGATCATTGATGAAGATAGGAAAAAGTGTTGGACCTATAATGGATCCTTGAGGCACGCCGACATTGATACTATGTGCTTCAGACTTCTGCCCACTAATGACTAATTTTATAAATCTATCAGAGAGAAAGGATTTGATGGTTGAGAAAATATTTCCAGATATTCCATTACTAGCAAGGTAGTGAAGCAAACCTTTATGCTAAACCTTATTATGTCTCTAGAAACGAAGTCCCCGTCAATAGATTCACGGATCCTGTGTGATATTGCAGTCAGCACATCAGCTGTTGGTCTTGCAGGACGAAATTCATATTGCTTGTCACTGATTAGATTGTTTTTGCTGAAGTGATTAACAACTTCGAACAACTTACTCATGACGCATAGGAGACTGATTGATCTGTACTGAGATGCAGGAGGCCGATCTCAGTGTTTTTAAATACTGGTCAGACGTACGAAGTTTTGAAAGATAGCATTTCTCCTTTACGCAACGATTGAACAACTTTGTAAGAATAGAATGCTCAATACTATAAATATAACCCCCTCTCTATCTTCTTTCTATCTGTCTATCTATCTTTCTCTCTCACTTGTTCTTTCTCTCCCTCCCTCTCTCGAACCTTGTTCTCTCTGCCCCTATCTTTCTCTGTTTGCCCCCCGCTATCTCTCTCTCTCTCTCTCTCTCTCTCTCTCTCTTTGATGCCAATTAATACTCAATACTTTAAATAATATTGTCCCGCTTTCTATCTTTCCTTCCCTTTCTAATGGGTCGTCTTACTCTCATACCTTAAATTCCATGCCTCCCTTTATCTCCCCCCCATCTCTCTCTCTCTCTCCATCTCTCTCTCTCTCTCTCTCTCTCTCTCTCTCTTACTGTCTTGTGCACTCTCCCCCTTTCTATCCTTCTTTATCAATTTCTCTCACTTTGGTATTCATATCGTCATTTTATACCCGATAATACCTATTTCTTTTTCATAGATCTTATCATTCTCTGTTTGTGCTCAATACTTTATATTGTATACTCGTCTCTGTCTATCTATATCGCTTTCTCTATCTCTCTCTCTTGTGTTCTCTCGCTGTGCCTCTCATTATCTGTTTTTCATTTTCTCTCCTCTGTCTCGCTATTTTCCATTTATGCTCAATAATTTTATTCCCATCTCTCCCGTCTCCCTTCTCTCTCTTTCTCTCTCTCGATGGTTTTCTTACCTTCTCTTTATGATCAATACTTGCTCTTTCTCTCTCTCTTTCTTTCTCTCTCTCGCGCGCTCTCTCTCTCTCTCTCTCTTATACACACACACACACACACACACACACACTCTCTCTCTCTCTCTCTCTCTGTCTCTCTCTCTCGTTCTATATCTCGTTGGTCTTATTAAAAAGTTTGACCAATTTCATTCGGCTAAAGAAATGCAAGCCGACCGATACTGTACTCACGATCTCTTTACGGGCAATAATTTCAATTATCTCCCCCCTCTCCCCCTCTCCCTCTCTCTTTGTCTGTCTGTCTGTCTGTCTGTCTTTCTTAGATATACAGGGTGAACCGAGGTTACAGTTATTTCATAATCTGTTTCACTTCACGTGTTAGATATCATAGAAAACAATTGAAGATGGTTTAGTTTGGTTTCGTTTTTTTTACGGCATATCAACAATCTATGGGTCATTTTATGCCGAATAAAGTTGTCAAATATAATTCTATATGTAGTATAATTATTTATATTCTAAGAAGACATTACTCTCAGAAGACATTGGTCTTAGTATACATTTAATTTTGAAAACATTACGCTCTGAGAAATTACTCCTTGACATTGGTAATCTTTTTTTGTTCTCAACACGATTGACACTCAACCACCACCTTCTAGTATCTATTTGGGGAGAAAATAAAAAGGAAAAATAAGATTTTGATTTTTTTTTTAAGAATCCGATTGTAATAATACGGTTAGTGATTGACAAGGGCATGACGGGACCAGCCGATTGGTCGTATCGGACATCTCTGATCTCCCAACTAGTCGAAGTAAGGACCGAAGTGAAAGAATGGTTTAACCACCAGGATCCAGTTCTAAAGCATCACGGGTCGCCATCCACTAGCTACAGGTGGCCCCATTTTCAAGAAGGGGAAGTAGCCCTCTGCATGAGGTTGCAGTCGGCGAATTCGCGGCCTCACCAACAGGGTGACACAACTGAAGGTGGACACTTTGAGTACTTGAGAGCTTAAATATTTAATATAGAATGCATAATATGCAAACAAATGTAAATAATTGTCTAAGTTTCTAATAATGGTAAAATAATTAAGTGTTAACAACTGTAACCTGACTTTTGGCCCACCCTATAGAGACAGATACAGTATTTAAGGCGTTAATGTATAAAACGTGGTAGTTACAGGTGCAAAGTCCTCCAGTCTCGATTCTAGCATTCCGAGTGTGAACATAAAAATCTTCTGTTCTTGCTCAGAAGGTCATTCTCCCAGGCTTTGCCTCCTCTTTTGAACATGAGAGATATGTTTAATGCTTATCACCGGAGAAAGCCGACGTGTATGAACATGGTTAATTTTATACCCGTTCAGAGTAGCCCTCTTTTTCAGTGTTCATTTCTTTTTCTTTTTGTTGGGAATAGAGCATCCTACTAGATATAGATACAAAATATTCAGCCGTTATTTCAGAGACTCTCACTGGGAGATCTTTTTAGGATTCTAACCGCTCCTTTAACTGCAATTATTTGGATCTCTCTTGAACGTTGTTTACCGCGTACATTCGCCAGGTAGTTTTGTAAGTTCCTTTTAATGAGCCTAGTAGCTCCTATAATTACTGGAATGATTGGAATCTTCCTAAGATTTCAGTTTCTTTTTATGTCGAAAAAGAAAGAAATCTAAAGGCGTCAAGTCGCACGATAGTGAGGGCCAATTGACTTCACTGTTTCGAATGAGATGATGCGACCGGGGCACTTTTCTTCCAACAACGTCATTGTTGCATTGGTTGTGTGGCATGTGGCGTCATACTGTTCGAACCATAAATCTTCGACATCCATTGCATTCAATTCAGGTCATAAAAAGTTGGTTATCATGGCACCTCACCGTAACTGAATTCACGGCATAATTTTCAAAGAAATATGCCCCGATAGCAGAAAAAATGCCGGAGATGAATAGACGTAGCTGGATTTTCAGCCACATCCTCGCGCACTGTAGCAATGTTTGTGCTTTTTAAGAATAGGTATTCATAGAAATGCAGTCATGACGTAGTTGTGACGTAAGCAGTTCTGACTGCGAACAGATAAAAACGATTAAGTTCTGACTTCTACCGAAAAAGGCCGCCATCTTTTTCTTGCCAGACGACTATTTTTTAATCAATTAGAAAAATAAAGTTCCAACTTTTACGTAATTTGTTGGATAACCTTTATTATTTTGCGACTTTTCATTTGGAATCGTTTAGTTACTTTTTCAGTTACCTTTCCTAAAAGAGTTAGTTTAAGGTTTAGGTTAGGGCTAGGTGAGGATTAGTTTAGGGTTATGTTAGGGTTAGGGTTAGGGTAAATAAAAAACAGTTCGGTTCGTACTGGATAGAAGTACCGAAACGACATTACAAAATACACTAAAATACAAGATAAAATAAAGTTTCTTTCGTTAAATAACTTCTTTGCAAAAGAAATTTTTTTTTTAAATTAAAAATTAATAATAATACATTCAGTTTGTTCGGTTAAGTTCGTTAACGTTCGCCAGTGTTGGAAGTCGTTGGGGAAACTCAGAATTGATGAGGTAAGTACTGAAAGTATTTTGGATACCTATTCTTTAAAAGTACCGCAATGTTTTCAGCTGAATGGCGCCAACGAGCACGCGACGGTGTTTTCACACCTGAGACCGACCCAGTTTGTTTGAATTTACGAACAATACTTTCAATTTCACTCCCAATTGGTCGATTATGTCGACCTAAAATATCGCGAAGTGTGCGAAATGTATTTCTGTTTGAACGTCTATTTTCGTAATCGACTTCGACAACTTTAACACGATGTTTGCTTATCAATCTTTCCATGGTTGAAATTGTCAAAAATGTAAGTTGTTAAATCTGAAAAGAAAAAAATTTAAAAAAAATTAGTAGTCCCTATTTACTTGCCTCCCCACGAGGGCACATTTATACACAAAGTCAGTTTTTGGATGTGGGGAAAATCCCCCCCCCCCCTCCAAAAAGATGCACTCCGGATAAGGGTGCTTATTATTCTCCTTTTCAACTATGCTCAATACATAGTAGTCCAATGGATTAAGATCTGGGGATCTAGGAGGCTAAATGTTAGGGGGTTGTAGGGTTATAAAAATTATTCGTCGTTCAATCTCGCATTACTACAGCCTTGTAGTGCCGATTCCCTATTTATTTGCCAACATATGAGGGCAGTGTTAGACACACGATAGGTTTTTAACGTGGAGAAAATCTAATTCCCCAAAAATGGGCACTCTGGATTGGGACAAAAATAAAAGTTGCCTCGGTCTAGAAGGACTTCTCCTTCACAGACCAACGACAGAAAAGATTAAGTGTAATATAAGAACAGATACTACGTGTTGCCCATAGTTAGTCGCTTCAACCTAATTTACATTTAAAATCGGTGCAATTTATTGGAACACCCGTTATAATAATTTCTTATCGAACTTTTAAACTTTTAAACTGCATGTGTTTTTATAAACTATACTTCTTTTACTATAATTACAAGAGTAATAGCAATCATATAACAGTGCAGCATTACTTACCTTTCTCAACCAATTTATACAGATACTCACCAAGGAGCTTTTTAGACCCGAATTATTTCGCCTTTCGTGATGCCTGACGGTGCGACGATCCGTGATATAAAAAGCGCTGCCTAGAAAATTCAGTCCCTTTTTCATCCGAACTGACTGCTGCCAACACCTCACCAGACCATCTCTCTTTCCTTTGGTCTGTCTGCTGATGAAGACACTAACCAACACGTGCACACTCGCACACACTATACCGTATGTAAAACGTTTTTTCTCAACTTACATGCACGTAGAACCATCCGCACACACCCTACTCAGAATTAGTTGTACACATTCTCATGGACACAATTTCAAAGCGAGCCGTGTTGGGTTCGCGAAAAATAAATGTTTTTGGCATACTTCATTGTTTCCGAGTTGTTACTTTGTTTTCATTAGTTAATGCTTGTATTTGAACACACACACACACACTCACCCCCCCATATATATATATATATATATATATATATATAGAGAGAGAGAGAGAGAGAGAGAAAGAAAGAGAGAATACCATATTTATTTATACAAAAGTTATTGGCTACATATATGCATACATGTTTCAGCTGCGATTTGTTTGCAAAATCCAGTTTCTTAGAGCTATTGTCGACTGAACTAAGAGGAATAGATAAATAACATTCTTGTATATCGTTTTGGTGGGAAGGGGAGAGGGAGCGGAATAGTAGAGGAGGCAAGATATGTATCTGCTCAGACACAGTTACCTATCAATATCCTTACACATTCCTACATTCGTGCGTATATATAGATACATATTCACTCACTCAAACTCTACTATCCTTATGTTTTTCCAGTGATAGAATCCTTATCTTTTCATTTATCTTCATGGCCTATCTTCAAATGTTTCTTCATCCCAATGAGCCTCGTTTGCCTTTTGATCTTTTGGTCAGTCATTGGACCCCACACATTAATTAGAATACGAATAGAAGTTAAAAATATGTGAATAAAACATACATTCAGCTTACATATACCCATAAATACATATACATACATATATATATATATATATATATATATATATATATATATATATATATATATATGTATATCCGCATACATACACCCATATATATATATATATATATATATATATATTCACATATACACATATACACGCATACACATACACACACACACACACACACACACACACACACATATATATATATATATATATATATATATATATATATATATATATATATATATATATGAAGCAATCCAACAAAAGATATAAGCGTCAACTAATATCTTATAATTAGTGAAACATCCGGATAAACACTGAAGCTCAATATACTGGATAGAGCATTAATATTATAATATAAAATGAAGTAATAAAATAAGGTGTCAATCAAATTTTATTAGAATTCAAAGTTCAAGCAAAGTATCCTTAAGTCCTTAGCTCATGAGTTTTCAAAGATAATTCTTCTATTCAGAGGACCATTACCGCAGTTATACTACTACAGGTAATAAAATTACGCTTTGAAAATATATAAAATTATATACACAAATACATAAAAATACATAACATCAAACATATCAACCCCAAAACATACTTTTTGTTGAATCCATACAGTCCATCCAGGTCATACATATTGAGAAGCATAATCAGGAAAGACATTACTACAAGTTACAAACAGCAGTCCAAATACGTGTAATTGAAGGGGCTGACAAAGTTATCCAGTCCCGAAATGTGTCAATATTCAATGTTAATGAAAAATAAATCAAATAATATAGAAAGTCAAATCAAAGTTCCAAAATCCCGAAATGTGCAACCCAAGTCAAATCAAAGTTCGTTGTTTAATTAGAAAACCCGTTAAATCCGAATTGAGCAAAAAAATTCAGTCTTTTTCAAGCAATGCCGACTCAGGAGAGCGGTTGTTGGGGGATTGCGCAACCCTTGCAATTACAAATTCACGCGCGGGCAGCCCCTGGAGGGGCACTCATACGTCGAAATCGACGGGAGAGTTCATCATATATATATATATATATATATATATATATATATATATATATATATATATATATATATATATATATGCCTATAAATACACACACTCTGACAAGACCCTTTTAAGAAAACGTTTCTTTACATTAACGTCAAGAATGTTTCTTCACATTAACAACTTAGAACGTAATTGTAAGTTACAAAGAGAATGAATGATGATAATAAAATTGGATGAAATACAATATTTATTAAATCATCAGTTAAGTTAAACAACGGATATAAAAAAATGTTTCCTTAATACTTTTTGAAAATCCATGGATTAAGAAATAAAAAGTTTTTTATATCTCTTGTTTGAACTTATGATTTAATAAATATTGTTTTTTGTCCAATTTTTATTCACATCATTCTTTTTATATTACTGCTCTACTTTGTATATTGAGCATTGACTAGTCAAGATAGGATTTAATTAAAGATGACATTTTATGTTTTTATCCTCTTATATATATATATATATATATATATATATATATATATATATATATATATATATATATATATATACACTCGTGCTGTGTTTCTTCCCCATCTCCCTTTTCGACCCGTCATTTCACGTTCCTTGCATTCCTCCCTTGCTCTTTTCCCATATTAACTCTCACCTGTGTGCTGTCCGCACTCCTAACTCTCCCTCATTTCACTAGCCGTTCTCACATTCGTATGCTAATAAAATGAGCTGCACATAATAAAGACAGGCGTGAAATCCCGGGCGCAGCGACAAAATAGAAAACACTTTTCTCCTTTGTGTATCTACCCCTACCCTACCCTATCGCCACCCTGTCACTTTCGTTCTGGTACTTGCCACTTTGTCAGTGTCTGCGAATTTAATAACTTCCTCGTCAACACGTGTGACAGCATCGTCTCCTCCCTCTCCTCCTTCCTTCTTCTCTCCCTCCACCTGCTCTTCTCTCTTCCCCTCCTCTTTCGTCCTTATCGGCTTCCATCTTTTTTTACGTTTATTTATCCCACGAAGCCATCGCCTAAAAGAATGGTACGTAGACATTTTTACATTGAATATTACAACAAAAAAAAAAATGCTAAAGCCGAACGAAAGCATTATTTTTATTTTTTCAAAAATATAAAGCAAAAAAATCGTAACGAATTACAAGAACAATTTAAAAAAAATGAATAATTGATTTTAACTTTTAAAAGGAATAAAAAGAAAAAACGAAAATTAAAAACAAGAATAAGAGAATAAGTTGTCACTACTCTTGATCATGATATATATATATATATATATATATATATATATATATATATATATATATATATATATATATATATATATATATATATATATATGTATATATATATATATATATATATATATTACTATTTCATGTATCCACATAAAATTTTATAAGGAGATAATTTTTTTTTATGTGAAAATGTTCATTATTTACTTCAACAGTGCTCGATACGTAAGTAGAGCTAGGTTAGGCTAACGATATATAAATAGATAAATAAACAAATAAGTAAAAAAGCTAAACTAAACAAAAACCTAACAATTTCAAAATTAAAACCTAAAATAGAAATACAAGGAACCACGTGTTAAAATAAATTCACCCATTATATTGATACAACAAAGACACAGGATATAGGCCAATCTATAGAAAACAGAACAATAGAAGAGGATATAGGAAGTAACGCTAACCACACCTTTGTTTGTGGGAAGCCCAACGATTGGCTGAGAAAACAACAAATAATCTGATTGGTTAACAAGCTAGTCGTGTATATAAGAACACCCGGCAAAAATAACTTCATGCATTTTAGCCCCCGGGGATGAAACGCTGGATCCTCTGTGTAGCTTAATTGCCATAAATATATTTTCATAGCTTACTATATATATATATATATATATATATATATATATATATATATATATATATATATATATATATATGCAATTATATCATGGATCCTCCATGTTTTGTCAATTTTCACATATTGATGAAAAAAAAACCTTTTTGCATTGAATCAGTTGCAAACAACGCTTTGAATCCTCGACACGTTGTAGTTTTTGATCGACTGTGAGCAAACGCGACACCCACTTTGAACACAGACAGAAAGACAAATGTTCAATGAATATTGTGAATACATTGCTTTTTGATATCTTTCATTCCTCTGCTATCTCCCGCAACTTCAATTTACGATTGGCCAAAATGAGTGTGTCGACTTTAAAAGAAAAAATCCCGGGTCAACTTCCTAATTTGGGCCACTTGAACCTTCAGCATCATTTGTGTCTGTATGACAATGTTTAAAGTCAGCATGCCATCTTTTAAACGTTGTTTCCGACGGAGTAGAGTCCAAATAAAACTTTGCTTTGTGTTTTTCTTCATGAAAAAGCAATGCAGATTTTGCGTTGTTTTAAAAATTTGCAACAGTGTCCTAACTTAAATTACTGTAATTTCTAAGCTTGTAATCCGAGTAAGTTAAATTTTTTTTGGTATAAATAAATTATTATAAAATGATATACTACTAGTTTATGTATATATATATATATATATATATATATATATATATATATATATATATATATATATATATATATATATATATATATATATATATATATATAAAATAAAATATAGTAACACGAAATTAAAAAAAAGTTTCAAAAGTGTAATCGTCTGGATCGGATGCTCGAAAATACCACATGGTTGAAATAAATTATTGCATCGATGATTATGTAATTTTGTGTTACTATATTTTATTTTATTCTTGCTCTGTTTATTACATTGAGCTCTCATACCCGGATTTCCTCCTGGAATTATTTCATTATAACACAAATATATATATATATATATATATATATATATATATATATATATATATATATATATATATATATATATATATATATATATATATATCGAGAGAGAGAAATACGCCTTCTATCTTTTTTAAAATCTAAACACAAGTAATGTGATTATAAAGAGGGTCGTATCTCCCAAGGAAGAGAATCATGCAACGTGGCTAAACATTTTTATCTAGAGACATATATATGTTCCGCGTTTTTTTATTTCACGCTCATCAGTATGGAATTACGTAAACGCATCACCGGTCGACCGATTCGAACCCCTAATCCACGTCTTATTAACCTGTGTCTCGAAAGGCGGCGATCACGCTTTGAAATGCAAGAGAAATACGCCTTGTATCTTTTTTTTTAATGTAAACACAAGTACTGTGATTCGAAAAAAAAGGGTTATATCTCGCAAGGTTAAAACCATGCAACGCGGCTTATTTATGAATCATCAATTTATGATCTCTCGAAAGGGCTCAACTTAATAGGGGTTTAATAATTATTATTAATAAATAAATATTTTTATTCATAGACATATACGTTTTTTTATTATACGTTCGTCAGTATCAAATTATGTAACCGCATCGCCGGTTGTATACATATAATTATTTGATAATACATATTTTTTAATTATTATCCACATACGTATACGTTTCATCCTAATAGAATCATCAGTGTGGAAGAATACTGTTCAGCCGTTCACACGATTCGGACCCCGGGTGCGAGTCACCTTTAACTCATTTTCAGACATTCTAACCAAACCGCCGACTCTAACAGCTATGCGACAAGCCAAGAAATAAATCCTATTAATGTTATATAAAGCCGACAAGATAGTCAGCCGTATTAACAGTGTTCAACAGATCACGTGGACAGGAACTTCGCATTTTTAGCTTAGATTAGACAGTTTGTTCTATTTCTCTTCAAGGTGCCAATCTGAAAGGGAGCAATAAATAACAAGCCGCGCATGTGTGGTCCCCCTCTATATGTGACTCGATGTGGCGAGTGTAAAATGCAATAAATTTGGGCAATTTGGGACAATTTTGACCCCCCTTTGGCCCTTGGGGGTGAAAACCAGAATTTTTCTGAGGTCAAGGATGCTCATTTTATATCCAGAACAATTGCCTCTACATTTTGGCCAAGTTTCAGAAAAATTGAATGGATGGATCAAACGTTATGGGAGAAAAGTGTCATTTTTTGCCATTTTGGGGGCTTTTGACCCCCTGGGGGCGCGAACCAGATTTTTTTTTTTAATCGGAGAATGTCACTTTCTAACCTGACAAAAGTTACAACTTCATGCCAAATTTCAGAGAAATTCAATGGATGGTTGCGGAGAAAAATCCGGACGGACGGAAATGCATCAAAACATAGGTCTCCCGATTTTATAAATCGGGGGACCAATTATTTAAGAAATCATTTTTAATTATTATCCACATAGTATACCTTTCATCCTAAAGGAATCATCAGTATGGAAGATAACGGTTGAGTTTGTAATTATTAATGTCGATTATGTCATGCACAAAGTTTTGTTGGGAATGTAGTATAAAATAGATAATAATAGAATAATTTACAATGCTCTAAATAAACTAGGAATTCCAATAATACAAACTACATAATACACCATAAAACAAACATTAAAAACAACAAAATATTATCCTAAAACACCCACATCTAATGCAAGAATCACATGTCATGTTGTTTCGATGAACGGCCACCTGGATCTTTCTTTCATATAAGAAGGATCTAATTGTATTAAATATTCTTCCAGTAATACCATACGAATTCATTTTTATGAGAATACCTTTATACCAGACCTTGTCAAAGGCTTTGGATATATCAAGCGCTATCGCCATAGCTTCAACTGCCTTGTTCAGTGTATGGTATATGTATTCAGAGATGACCGTTAGGATATCCGCAATAGACCGTGCTTGCCTAAATCCATACTGATGGCCAGAAAGAAGTTTAGCATTAACGAGGTGACGGACTATCGCTAGATTGATTAAAGATTCAAATATTTTAGCTAAGATCGGGAGTAGACTGATAGGGCGATAGTTCTGAGGATCAGTTCTATCCCCAGAATTCTTGAAGACTGGTACAACAGTCACATTTCCAGCTACCAAGGAAGCAATATTCGGCAAGGCATTTGTTGTAGCGTTCGGAGAGGACAGGGGCCAGTTCAGCAGAGTATTTCTTTATTACTATTACTGGTATAAGGTCAGACCCACATGCTTTGGAGGTGTCAAGTTTTTTATGATGTTCCGGACATGAGATGGAGTGATGGTCAGGTCATCAAGTGTTGCTTCAGTCCGCAATGGGAAATTTAGGAGAGAGAGGTTTGTGAAGTCCAAATTGGAGTTTGAGTCGAAACGTTGGGCAAATAGTTCATCCTTATCAGTTGCCGTGCGAACGACATCATTGTGGTTGGATAGCGGGAGAATTGTTGATTCCCCATTATTCACCACACTGTTTTAGATTTTCCAGAAATCGCGAGTACCTAGTTTCTGTGACTCAATGCGTTTTCTGGTTATCTCTGTATACCTTCTCTTTGCTTCATTTATCACAGTCTTACAATGATTTCTTGACGCTATATGTTTATATGTATGTGTATTTGACTTGTGGCGGTTGAATTGTCGGAATGCTTGCTGTCTCTGAGGAATAGCAGCTGCACAGTTCGAGGTGAACTATTGTGGTGAATGGGTCTTGCTGTAGAATTTTCGCATGGGGACATGTGCTTCAATGTTCGCTTTGACCCATTCGGTTACCTCATTTGCGCACTGATCAGCAGGGAGAGAAAGATTTCACTCCACAGGGCGTATCTGATGTGATATCTGATGGATTCTCAATAATCCCGCTTATAGTATCTCGCTGTTTTGAGCAACAACTTGTCAGCTTTGGGACGGGATTTTTGGGTGATATCAATCATTACCACAAGGTGATCAGCGTTCCCGAGCGGGCTATTGACCTTCTGTCGCACAAGGCAGTGAGGTCAAGAACAGGTCGAGAAGTGAGGCTTGCTGGTTCACGCGATCAGGGAGGCAGGTCGGGAAAGTGACAGTCTGTGAGAGGGAGTGCGCTATGGAGAAACTATACGTGGAGTTACCAGCTGCGTCTGTATAGTTAGAGAATCCAAGCCAGTCACGGTGATGTACATTAAAATCCTCAAATACGTATATTTGGGCACTCGAGTCGAGTGAGAGTGCCGTGCTTATACTTTTAGAGACCAAAATTAAGCAGGTTACAGTCCTGCGTAGAAGGAGAACGGTATATGGAATATAAGTAACTAACGCTGTGCTGTAAGGTCCTATAAGACACATGCAAGCTGGATCATCTGATTCTAGCCTATGTTCTCTAGTTAATGGGAGGGTGTTCCGAACATAAACTCCTAGTCCGTGCATATGTTTGCCAGAGTCTTTACGGTACAGTGGGGGGGGGGGGGTATTAAGTCACGTCAAAATGATGTAAGGAGATTAAGGATTGTAGGTTTGTTTCATAGGGAGTTTACTAGGAGAAAGGTTTCTACGTCATTGATGTTAGTTCTAAGACCCCGGATATTTGTGAATGTTAGCCTCAAGGGCGGAGGCGAATATGTTTTCTAGTGGGTGTCCAGTTTAGGTTTGTTTCTTTTTCTTTGTATTGTCATTTTGGTTTTAGATAGAGTGGGGAGGGCAAAGTGGGTGCTTGCTTGGTGCCAATAAGCTCACACAACCAGACTATTAGGCGAGACTTACTCCATTGTGGTTGTGACCTCGGGAAATCTCACCGGGGATAACTGTAGGGGTTCTTTTCCTGCGCGACATGTCACGTACAGTTACTCACGATATTATACAAATGTTGATGGAGCAGTCGCCTCTTAGCGCTACCTAGGAGTTAGGGCTCTTGCACTACCAGTCGGAAACAGCAGCCAGACAAGCTGTCTAATCTGTACCATCAACCTGTCGAAGCAAGAGTTACTCAGACTAGGTATGTGAGACTTAGTGACAAAATAATTTTCCCAAGTTGCCAAGATAGAGAGAAAGAGAGACGGCTTTCATCGTCCTAGTCAGGAAAAAAGACCAAGCACGGGTTGTCTTTGAGGTCTCCCTACGCTAATACCTCTGCGCCTGGCTAATAGTCAAAGAGAGAGTGCAAAGGCCGTGCGGTATGGAAAGGCCATCTACTTCTTAAGCAATTTTCTGTTTGCTAAACTTGTATTTTCTTCGAGACTCCATCTCTAGGAAGGTTATCGATTAGGACTAAGAGGGACCCCCCCAAACGGTTTGTTGCAAAGGCGTAAGTAGTCGATAGCACAGTTTTTATATCAGAGTTTTTGTTCTTATAAATGGATGAACTGACAACATACCAAGAGAGGTAATCCTGCGCCTGTGTACTAGTCAGGTATTTCAGAAGTCTACGAGTCCATCACACCGAGAGAGGTAATACTGCGTTCGTGTACTAGTAAGGTGTTTAAGAGCCCCCGCAGATATTAAATAAAAAAAGAAAAAAAGAAAAAAAATTATATATATATATATAATTTTTTGTGTGTGTGTGTAGATAGAATGAGTTTACACGTCACCTCCCACAGATAACAATAAATTGAAGATTGTTTCCCCTCTCATGAGTAAGAATACCTTCTTTAGGTAGTCAGACCTTTTCCCTTCGTATTTAAGCTACTTATTTACAATTTCCTTTTTTATTTAACCTTAAGAACAATATATTATACACATATATATATATATATATATATATATATATATATATATATATATATATATATATATATTATACATATATATTTATACATATATATATATTATACATATATATACACACATATATATATATATATATATATATATATATATATATATATATATATATATATATATATATATATATGTTGTTGGCATCCGTCAGTCGTAACGACTATGGATGAGCGCCGTATTGGGATGTTGCTCGTGTGCATCTTTTTATGTGACTGTAGAGATCAATTCTTGATGTGCATGGTCTACTACACCTTGACATACAAAGGCTGTTGAATAATGTGTCATTTCGGCTGGTTTGTCTGCTGTAGGCTCGCTCTTCTAGTTCTCTTCGCAGCGTTTCATTGTGGAGGGTCTTCTTATTGATGATCATTTTATGGCGTATCTGTTTCTTCCATGTGTGACAGTATCGAACAGCCCCACGAACGTTGGAGCCTAAGATACAGCACTAGTATGAATGGAGAGAAGGGGAAGCTTAAAATTCATTTGACGATATGTGAACAGCTGGGTAATAAAATCTTAGGTCACCTTTACCAGGTCCTAGGGAGAGAAATAGAATTACCTCTCAAGTTGCATAGGTAATTAAGATATATATATTTTACTGACACTTCTCAAATGTAGATGAAGCCTGATGACGGTCGTGATTTGGTTGTCAGAGACAAAGGAGTCGGTCAGTTGCTAGCCGGGAATGCTTTTATGAACCCATTATAGGGGAAAATAAATTACTCTCTGAAGTAGATAATTTGTTTTTCAGAGACAAAGGAGTAATCCATCAGATGTCAGATGGAAGTGCTTTTATGAACTGGATCAGCTGCCAGGATAGGGTTGCTTTTATAGACCCTCTCGGAGAGAAATAAATTACGTCTCTGTGTAAGATAAGGTCATAATTGTTTTTCCGAGACAAAAGAAAATTCGGTTAGTGGGTCTCAATAAAAAGAGAAGACAGAACAGTTTTAGTCAGTCAGTGAGACAGTTAGCGAGAGAACCAGACGAAAGGGCTCGCTTCTATTCTCCCCACACGAAAACATCACATCAGTTCATTTGTATTCTTTTCTCGCCAGAACTTAGAACATATTTTCGTTTACAAACGAACAAGTCGCACAAATTACTAGAGTCCGTCAGTCCAACAACAAAAATACAGAGTTGCACTTTAATATTACCGAACTGCCTTGCTTTGTAAACAAACAAGTGTAAATTATTTTTCTTTATTTGTTAAATAATTATTCTTCTAAGAAAACCACAACAGACCACGTCGTTACAGGCTTAATTCCTTTTATTCAACTGTTCTGCATGAAATGACCCTTCACTTCACAGCAATACCAAGTTGCGGATCAAACCTGGCTGATCGCTCACTGATCTAAACAAACACAACATGGGAGTGAGTGATAGCTGGATCAGGCGTTTCGACATCTGCGACCTTCATCAGGGCGGCGACTTTTCCCGAGCAGTATCGGGTGATCCACCGAACCCAGAAACGACCGAATTGGTGACGTCACGAAAGCTGGAGGAGTGGGGTAAACAGGCAGGTCCGTCAGCTGCAGAAGCTTCCCATGTGTTGATGTTCATTGAATAAGCCTTCACATCTCGCTTGCAGACATCCTTGAAGCGGATATGGAGTCGACCACTTTTTATTTAGCTCACCGTAAAGAAGGTATTTAGGGATGCGCCCATCATCCATCCTGCGCACATGGCCCAACCAGCGAAGACGCCGCCCACGCAGTAAGGAATAGATGGATAGAATGTCTGCTCTTTGCAGAACATTATTGTTGCTCACTCTGTCCTGCCATGTGATACCAAGTATCCTACGTAGACACCTCATATGGAAGACCTGGATTTTCATATCCTGTGTTAAGTATGTGGCCCAGGACTCACTCCCATACAGTAGGACACTGAGAACGCACGCTCTGTAGACGGCCATCTTGGTAGAAGTGGTAAGGTTGCTGTTTTCTCAGACTCTTTTAGTTAGTTTAGAGAGGGTTGTCGATGTCTTACCAATGCTTTTGTTCAGCTCTACGTCCAATGAGAGAGTGTCTGAGACAGTGGAACCTAGGTACTAGAACTAATGAACGACCTCTAGTGGTGTGCCTTGGATTTAAATGCTAGGAGGGCAGGCTATTGCTGGCTCCATAACATGGGTTTTCTTCTGGCTGATGGTGAGGCCGAACAGGCTGAAAGCATCAGCAAACCTGTCTATCAGTCTTTGGAGACCATCTTCCTGATGCGATGCTATAGCTGCATCATTGGCAAACAGCATGTCCCTGATCTAGACTGACCTGGTCTTAGTCTTGGAACGGAGCCTGGCGATGTTGAAGAGACTACCGTCAGATCTGGAGTGAAGGTAGATACCATCCGCTGTGTTTTTGAAAGCATGCTTCAGGCGTATGGCTAAGAAGATGCCGAAGAGTGTCGGGGCCATCACATAGCCTTGTTTGACACCACTCTTCACCCCGAACCCAGCAGACATGTCGCCGTTAAACTGCACAGTGCTCATCGTGAAAGGATGCTGAGGAGTTTTGGTGGGCATACGATCAATGGAAGAATCTTGAATAGACCGTCTCTGCTCACGAACGCCTTGGTCACGTCTATGAAGGTGAGATACAGAGGCTGGTTTTGCTCTCTTCACTTCTCTTGCAACTGGCATAGGGGAAAGATCATATCAGTAGTTGATGTTTCTGAACGAAAGCCGCATTGAGATTCCGAGTAAATTCGGTCTGCAAGAACTTGCAGTCGCAGTAGTACTATGTGTGCGAATAGCTTGCTAACGAAACTCAACAGTGAGATACCGCGGTAGCTGTTGTAGTCACTGCTGCCCCCTTTGTGTTTGTAGAGTATGGTGATGTTTGTGTCTCTCATGTCTTGAAGCCCCGAGCATTCTCTCCAGAACTGTATCAAGAATGAATGGGCTCAAGTAGGCTACCTTTTCCATTTTCCAAAACCTCTGCTGGAATGTAGTCCTTTCCTGGGGCTTTTCCAGATGACAGTCTGTCTATTGCCCTGGATAGTTCTTCTATGGAAAGGCTGCTCGTCAAGTTCATGCATCAGGGAGATACGATCATTTTCCCTGGAATAAAGCTAGGATTAGTGTTCTACTCATCTGTCCAGCTATTTGTCTTTGTCTAGTATGAGTTCACTCGATTTAAACTCCAGTGGTGCAGTTTTGTTGATTGTGGGTTCAGTAGCCCACCTGATCCCGTCATACACGTTTTTCACGTTGCCTGTATCAGCCGCCCGCTGAATAGTCTTGGAGAGGACCGTCCAGTAGTTGTTTGTAGCTTCTCTGACAGCCTTTTGGACTACACTTCTGGAAGATCTCAGTGCAGCCAGCGATGTAGGAGATGGGTTGGCCTTATATGAAAGCAAGGATAAACGTTTTGCTT
Organism: Sepiola atlantica; assembly: GCA_963556195.1. NCBI lineage: Eukaryota > Metazoa > Mollusca > Cephalopoda > Sepiida > Sepiolidae > Sepiola > Sepiola atlantica. Next base: position 74,232,325 of record OY744516.1, read on the forward strand.
CAACCAAAGGGTCGAGAGTAGCAGAATTTGCATCATACCAGTCATTGCGTTTGCAACCTGTCCTCTTCCAAAAGGCTTTGAGAGTTGTAGAGTGGGTGTCGTTCTTGAGTGTTTTCCACTGTTTAGATGTAGGTCGACTGTGATCTCCTTTAAAGGTGGAGGAAAACATCACGTTGAATTCCGCCATGGGGTCTGGGTGTTGAGTCTTGCTAACATTAATATGCGCAATATTTTCTTGTTTAGTGCGGTAGAAATCTGTGGGTTGAAGTTTAACCTTGCTACATACTAAGGAATGATCTGTATCACAATCGGCACAGTGGTAGGCTCTAGACATCAGGAAATGTTTGAGATACCTTCGCCTGGTACCAGCTTAACCTCAGTTAAGCTGGTGCAAGCGCCCTGACCTTGGATGTCTCCAAGACACTCTATAGTGTGGCCTGGCACCAAAGAATGTGTTGGTAATGCAGAGGTCATGGTAGGCACATAATTCTAGTAGCCGCTGGCCATTATAATTGGATTTATCTACTCAAAAGTTACCGAGGCAGCTTGGCTATGCATCGTTGTCACCACCTACACGCGCATTAAAGTAGCCAAGTATAATCAGGTTTCATTCTATGGGGATGCCTTGATGGTGCCATACAGCTGAGTGTAAAAGTGCTCCTTTATGTCGTCAGGTACCGCAGGTGTGGTTGCGTACACTAGATTAATTGATCTGTCTGTAGTGTTAAAACGCAGTTGAAATTAGGCGTTCAGTGGCTGAATCACAGAGTTGTACATTTTGAAGCAGTGAGTTTCGCGGACTCCCTCTTCCTTCTTCCTTTTCCAGAATAAACTATAGTATGATTCCTTTAGGCATCCGGAGTCTGCTAAGCGAGTTTCTTGTAAAGCAGCAATGTCAACCTTGAGTCTCAATAGCTCGTTGTTGATGATGGCATTTTTCGGATATCGGAGATGTTGAGTATGTCAGTAGATAGGCCGTCATAGTACGAACATTCCAGCACCCTAGCCTAAATGCTGGTTTCTTGTACTTCTTTTGTTTTTGTTTGGTGCAATGATTGCTGACTGGAATAATCATATGCCTGACGTTAACACATGCGTACGTACGGACATTCTCATAACATGAACGCTTAATCGTTCTCGATATGCAGGGTATTTATATGGACATTCTAACCTTTGTCTTCGTCCATACATATGGACTTATTCATTCGCTTTGTCATTCTCTTTTATTTACACCACAACGAAGATGGCCCAATAATGTTGTTTTAAATGTTGACATGAGACTTTGTCTTTCGATTATATATATATATATATATATATATATATATATATATATATATATATATATATATATATATATATATATATATTAGGTACGTGCAAAATCAATGGCCGATTCCCAAAATGAAAAAACATTTTGACCCCCCCTTTACTTAAAAATACACTAAAATTCAGGAAATCAACCAATTTTACTGAAATTTTCAATATTTATTAATCAACAATTACGGAATATAATGAAACTATTATTTTTTTTTAAATCTTAGTGAAAATGTGTTATTTTTTAAAAAGAAAATACACCTTTACTAAAGTTATATTTTTATATATTAATAAAAAAAAATGCATGATTTTTTAACTGTTACTTATGTAAATAAAGGATCGTAGATGTTAACAATTAAATTTTATTTTCAAAATATTTCGTATATATTACGAAAAATGCCAGTAAATACCGTGTTAATAAAATCACTATAACTCGAAGAAAAATTTATTTTTTGAATTAGCGATATTATTATTGAATAAAGCATTGTTTAATCAATATTTTCACCAAAAAAATAATATAATTGCAAAAAATATTTAATGTGATTTTAATGATTAGAGTTTTTGGAAAAATAAAAAATGCGACATAATTATATTTCTCTTTCATGGAGGAACGTGGCATCATCAGCGCAAGAAATTTTTTTTATAATCTTGAAAATAAACCAAAAATTGACAAATTTGAGATCCTCCTGGATCTCAAATTTGTCAATTAACGAAAAAAAGAATTTAAAAAATTGAATAATTTCTACTAACGATGAACTTTCATTAGTATGGTAGTCCCGTTCTGTAATAACCAGGTGAGATTAGCAATCACTCACTTTTACAGCGCAAATTTGTTTTTTTTTAGAGATTCAACAATTTCGTTCATTTCGCAATTCATCGTCAATTATTTGGAAAGATTTGTATTTGTTTTGTCTTTATTTCCTTAATAAATATTTAAGTTAAAAACAATTATTTATTAATAAATAAAGAGAATTCAAACATGACATTTTCTTTCAAAATTGAATTCTGTTTATCAATAAATAACTGTTTTAACTTTTTTTTCAATGAATAAATTGTCAGTGTAGTCATTGGCTGTAATTTACTTTTTCACACTTAAAATAAAAAAATAAAAACACTTTATTTTTAAAAGAATCAATGTAATTTATCGTTACGACACGTTAAGAATAAATCGAGTAACTAAAGTTTTAAATCATGTAAAAAAAAATGATAAAATTGACGCAGTTCGTAACGTAAAAATATTTTTAACATTTAAAAAATAGTGTTATTTCAAATTCTAAAAATTCGAAAAACATTGGTAAACAGACGTCATCAATAATTTCAGAGTATTACTAAATTAAAAACTGAACCTTTTCAGTTAAAAATAATTGCGTACGCTCACAAATAATTAAATAAGCATTTCCTTTTTTATTATAACAAAATAAGGGTACTTAAATTTGTTTATAACCTTAAAAAGAATAAAGAAATTAATGGATAATAATTTTTCAACTTCTATAAACTATTATTACATTTTTATATATTAAGTTAAAAATGATAAATTATGACATTTTTTGTCTTTCATATATTTTGCATGGCGATGTCAATTTGTAAACAACGTCCTTTTCCGATGAAGTTATGGCGGATTTTATTCATTTATCACATTTGAAGGGCTAATTTTGCTAATTTTTAGTCAAACGTGGGATTTATTTTTTTTAAATTCAGTGTCTTATGACTTTAATTTAATAATTATCTTTGAAATAGTTCCCAAAAACTTATATTTATCTTTTAAAGGATTTTTACAAGTAATTTTTTCAAAGTTCAAAATTCATTGAATTTTGGGGGTTTTTGACCATCGTAATTACATATTTTATTATAATTTATTTTTCACACGTAAATATGCAGTTTTTTTCGTTTAGAGATTAAGTTTAGGCTTTTATCTTTCAAACACAATCAAAGTTTACACGGAAACTAATTAAATAATTAATGATAAGCGCTTTTTAATAAGCATAGTCCGTACAAGAAGGCGCCATTTTTGCACGTACCTAATATATATATAGTTATCGACGTACAGACTGTTTCGCTGTATCACAGCTCTTCAATGCGGCTAGACCAGTTAGTCCCTCAATCCGGGATTGAAAATCAACCGTCGAGCCGAGAGTCGGCGCTCCTACCCCCTGAGCTATCATACTGACTGAATGTAAGTGATATCTCAATGTAAACATTGTCAAGTGCCGGGAGCTCGAATTAGTTTTACCTAATGAGCTATGCCTTAAAGCTAATGGCAGTTGGCGATATCCTTACAAATAAGCTCTACCAAGGGAGGGAGCTTCTTCTTCTTCTTCTTCTTCTTCTTCTTCATCATTATTTAAGTAAAATTAAAGTTGAGCACTGTTAGGAGATATTTAAAAATAGAAATTCACTTAGCTACAAAGCAAGACTACGGGTAAGATTGTCGAGTTCTCAAGTCTGTCTTAATGTTCACGCTGTAATGGCATAAATATATCTTAAATTTTCCGTACACCGTGGTAATTTGAAATGACCGTGACGGTAGGTTGAAAGCGCTTCATCACCGTCTGAAATGATCACTTCTTACACTGAAGAAAGCAATTAGCTCGAAAAGACGTCGTCTGTAGATAAAATATCATTTAATATTTGTTTATAAATATTATTAATATATATATATATATATATATATATATATATATATATATATATATATATATATATATATATATATATATATATATATATATATATATATATATATATATATTGTTGAATATAAGAGACAACTCATTTCTAGATATCCTTTAGGAGATCCTTTTAATAGTCCGAATCAGGATCTTAGTTACGGAGGGGAATTGGCTGATGAATTTGCCATAATTTTGATTTGTTTTCCAAGTACTTTCAGACCCATCCGGGTCCATCTTCAGGGGAATGAGACTAAGATCCTGATTCGTACTATTGAAAGGATCTACAAAAGAATATCTAGACATGAATTGTCTTTTATATTCAACAATACTTGCCTGCCTATATATATATATATATATATATATATATATATATATATATAATCAAAATTATGTAAACATGTTTCAAAAACATCAAGAAAGTTTGTTTTGCGTACATATGTTTCAGAAACCATTTAATAAAAAGTATCTTCATCCGCACAAATACCAGAATAACATTTCATATCATTTTTTACATGTAAATACTGCCGAAACACTTCAACTAATATGCGACCAAACATTAGAAAATTACTGGCTCTTCTTTTTACGTGAGTAGCAGTAGTAGTAGCAGTAGTATTCTTTTAATTTTATTTTTCTACCCTTGACAACTTAACCCCCACCGACCTTCTGCTTCGCTTTTTTTGGTACACATTCTATTTGAACTAATTATAGGTGTTAAACGCCACTTTGATTCAATGCGTTAATCACAATTCGTTTCCTCTTTACGATGTCGTAACAACGAAGAATGGCATTCATTGAGAGGGGATTTAATGTCGATAAATTAGTCTTGATTATTTTATTACTTACTAATTGGAGCGAAAAAACAGTTTCGTTTCGTACGTAACAGATTTGACATTTTCGGACGTAGAATGCGTTCCCTTTCATCCCGTTGCTACGCCCAAATGTTAACCTTTCTGCCCTAATGTTTTCAAGACTTTTATTTCGCTACGAGATTTCTTCGACTTTTTCTTTCTTTGAATTGTGGAATGTAAACAACGGTGTCGAGTGAACATAAGTCCCCTCTGAAATTGTACCGAACCGATTAATCACATGCGTTTAACTTCATTCAGAAATTTATTTTAATTTTCTTTGAATATTTGCTCGGGATTGAATGAGGATCACTACTATGTACTTTTTCACTAAGCTCATAACACCATATTACTTTCTTTGTCCCCCCCCCTCGACCCATTTCGCCCCTAATATAGTCGGAAAAAGCTGAAATGTTGGAAAACTCCATGAATTAGTGTCTTATATATATGGTTTCAATTTCATTAAAATCAGATATACGTATTAACAGTTTTAAGGGGGTTGTATCCCCAAAGGTCACTTAAAGTTAGGGGGGGGTGTAAATAATCGGAAAATGTTATACATATGATATAAATTTCATAAAAATAGGATATATTTGAAATTTTCAATAGGGTTCGACTCCATAGCTCCCGTAGGTGATGATGGTACTTAGAAATTCGGAACCATTTCCATTGTCGTCCCTAGAAAATTTTATACACATGATTTAAATTTCCCGAAAGTAGGATATATTTGAATTTTTAAGAGAGTTACGCCTTTATAACCCCCTTAGGATGCACTTAGAGATTCGGGAATACGTCCATTGTCGTTCCCGGTAAATTTTACATAAAAATACACTTAAAGATGTATGTAAATTCTCTAACCTTTCTTTTTATAGGGAATACACAAACATAACATACATAGAGTTATATTTGTTATTGTTTATTATCTATGTACGTATACGTTTCGTCCTTTATAATATGATTTAATTTAAAATTATCACTGTTTATTTGTTGTTCAACTTGCCCCAGTGGTTAATGCGTCGGGATTTGAGTTGCAAAATACTCGTTATCCAGGTTTTCGAATCGCATGACCGGTAGTGAATAGTCATATCTCTATGCTGATGAAAAATCAATCCAAAAACATAATTTTCATATTCGCTTCAATTTCCTTTATTTTAATATTTCGGCACATACCTGTATTTCTACCTAATTCTTCCGACAAATGAAATACTTTTATTTATTTATTTTTTTCATTAAAGAAAGAAAGAAAAAGAGAGATTAACTATCTTTAGTTTTAAACCAGCTTGTAGATTATATCAAATGGTATGAAATTAAAATAAGTCCCCGCTTGAAATTTCATCGGTTATTGAGCCGAACAATCATGCTTTACTCTATTTGGATATTTATACGTTAACTTTCTTTTCAAATATTTACTATTACGTATTTTTAGTTTTAAAACGGCCCCTGGGTCGTATCAAATGGTGTAGAGTTAAAAATAAGTCCCCTCTTAAATTGTAATCGGTAAATGAATTGACCAATCCTGTTGAAGTTCATTCAAATATTTATAGAAGAGAGTTTGAATGCCTACTAGACACCATCATCGAGTGTATTCAGTCTGTGTGTACAGGGGGGGGGGTGTAAGGACACTATGGCAAACCCTGAATAAGTATTCAAAATAACATAGTATTCTAAGACTAAATTAGATCCCCTCGGCATAGCTAAACACTGACCAATACAAGGAATGGCCCACCTTCTCCTAGTGATGTTACCTCAAGTAAAACGTTACCGCGGGAATGTTTCCCTACAGATACAACATGGTTATTTTTAAGTCCAATGTCAATAGATATTTATCGAATCTTCCAGTGAATTAACCATGGTTCTCAATTAGTATAAAAAAGCAGCATTAACACCAGATTAATTCTTGTCCTGACATCCAGCAAAATGAAGAAAAGACCACAAGAAAAATAAATTATAACATAGTTAGATGGACAGTTTTACTAACTCAAGGTTTTTGAAGTAGGGGAGAACCTTAAATGAGTACTCTGTTATCTATGTATCTCAAAAAGAAATCAAGTTGTTTCTGTATTGCTGACTAGTTTCGGTTTGCAGATTTGTGCCGATAGTCTTTATCGCTAAGCCCCCATTTCCTGAACGTATATTTCTCATGTGTCGTAAAATTGATGGGTTAGCAATAAGAAGTCCTTTGTCCCCAGTTTTGATCAATATCTTTGTTGGGTTTCAAGAGCAACTGTTTGATCGGTTGCCGAAACCGGTGTGCTATTTCCGTTACGTGGATGATATTTTTGCCATATATACGGAGGTTGAAGGATTTTTACGGCATTTAAATTTACTTCACCCTGCATTGATTTTACTAGAGGGGATAACTCATGACTAGATCAGATGAGTGTTTTGTTACCAGATTTAGGCTGACTACGTATGGCGTACCATTCAACGCTTAGAGGTAAGAATTTATAACATATCCCCCTTTGATACGCAGGCACATATAATGGCCGACATTCAGGCGTTCACAACCCCACGAGTCGGCCATTTGTGATCATTTATTGCAATGGAGAGTACTCGGATGAGGCTTTCTCTATTTTGCACAGAGCTCGTTCAAAGAATCATTTAAAAATTCTCGAAGCGGTTGCTATCAACTTATGACAACCGTCTCTGTGCAAAGAAAAAGAATTTGGAACTTATGGATGTACGTTACTAATGTGTCTCTCCTTTTTTTACCATCAATAATTATTCATGGTCTTTTGACCACGGTTTTAATCGATATCCCCCCTCGTTGTCGACGGCTGCCGTAAAAAGAGTCGACTGAAAGACGTCTTGGTAGCTTTTTTTTACCCTTTTATTTACGAAGTGTTTTTAAACATTTCCATAGGAAAAACGTTCGAAGTGATTCTTCTTTATTCCTTTTCTTGTGATTCGCTATTCTTCTTTTATAATATAAATAAAAAAAGAAGAACCTCGCCATCGATAATAATAGCAGTGCGTCCAAGATTATTTGATTTTCTATTAAAATTGTGTACCTACAAATATATATATATATATATATATATATATATATATATATATATATATATATATATATATATATGTGTGTGTGTGTGTGTGTGTGTGTGTGTGTGTGTGTGTTCGCAGAGATACGTCGTAAACTTGCTGGCACCAACTCTGACTTTCTCTCGGATAATTTAGTCATTATTGTTGCAGCCCTGCTGATGTGCGTATTTATTTTATTTTATTCAAAAGCGGCAAAAAGAGATGAAACCTTTCGTTAAAATTCAGATACCTCCGATTTTTGTAAAATTTTAACAATAGGTATTAGACATTAGTTAATAAATATTCTCCAAATAAGCAGAATCTCCTATTTAAAAATTTCAATATTTTAAAGTTGAATTAAATTTGATCCTTTATCATTAGATACCAATTAAGCAAGATTTTTGGAATTTCACATTCTTCTTAAGACCCCTTAAGTTTCGGACTTACATTTTCTAGAATTCAAATTATGTCATGGATTTTGATCAAATTTCGAACAAGGATTCTAGACATAATGTTTAGTAGAATCATATCTTGATTTTAATTTTCGTCAGGGACATAAAAGTGGTGCAAAACTGTTCTGCTCTGGAATTTAAATTTATTGGGCACTTTTTATAAATACTGGAGTTTAAACGGATTTACATCTACAGAAACTAATACAATACGTGTACTATATATATATATATATATATATATATATATATATATATATATATATATATATATATATATATATATATATATATATATATATGCGTGTGTGTGTTTAGGCAGCATTCTTTCATTTAAGCAAACACTGTTAAACACATAATTCTTCTGTTGATTATACCTTCTTTATTTTTTCAAGTTTTCTAATAATCTTTTTGTGTCAAAATCAAAAAAAAAAACTATGAATGTTTTATAAGTATCACGAGCACTTTCGATCATTCGTCGAATCATCTTCATGTGACAAAAAACAAATAAACAAAATTATGGAGAAAAGAAGAGAATTAAAAAACAACAACAAGCGAGAACGCCGTATGTGAAGTCGTTAAACGTCAAAACAACAAACCGATGCAGTTCCAGAAGAACGTTTAAATTTAAATTCTGGAACGCCATAATTAGCGTCATGGGATAAATTGTATTTTTATGTTGAACATTTGAAAATATTGTTACTCGTTTCAGACGTAATGTTATTTATTGTAGGTTGCTGGATTTGAATAAAGCTTCAAGTATTTTTTTATTTTAAAAAAATAGTTTAGGAATGTAATATTTCCATGTTGTTAACTTTAAGACAAAATTTAGTTAATAACACGAAAATATTACATTTTGATCTTCAATTGTGGATAGTAATTTGGCGTTGTAAGCTCACCGTAAGTGCGATTGATGGTCCAACTTTATAAATATAGTGAGAAACCCAGCTTGCTATCGCTTCGAAACTACTTGAAACCAAATAAAAAAACATTTCCTTCATAAGTTTCTTGTAAACACGAGACAAAAACTTTCGCATTCATTCATATAAATGGATAAACATTAACATTTATTCATGTAAATAGATAAATATTAACATTTAGGTAATTTTGATACAAATTTATTTATCTTTTAAAAAGGACCGTAAAGAAATGAAAGTAGAAATAAATTCGCCTGAACGATAGTGCGTGTAGGGGGGCGGGGCTCTTTTAAAAAGAATAAAAAATAAATTGACGTCGCCAGAAAGAGAGAGAGAGAGAGGGGGTGAGAGAGAGGATCTAAGGAGAGAGAGAGTAAGAGAGACGAAAGAGAGGGGTGAGAGAGAGAGCAGTCACCCCCCTCTATCTATGAACTCTTATAACTTGTCGATATTTCTTTTTCTATCTAGTGAAAATACATTAGTTACATTTAAATTACCTCCCTTGAAAATCAACGAACATAACATTTTAAGAAAGCTTTTCGTAATTTATCCTTTTTTTATTAAATCACTTTAATTAATTGCTGTTAATATCGACGAAACTATTGCATATATAAAGAGAAAAGAGGACAATAAAATTACAAATGAATAACACCAAACATTATTATAGAGTGTTTACAAAATAGTTATGCAAATTAGGCATTCAAAGAAGTGTCTTTGGGTCTTTCATCTCTACTGTCTCTACAGAATTCCAAAATATTATGTGGTATTATCGATTTAAATATCAGTAACCCGTTTTGACGGTAATATAGGAGTGATACCCGAAAAAAACTTTCGCATTAATTAATTTGGACTAGCTGCCTTTACTAGCTCACCACCGCGTCGGAGTGTTCGCTACTTGAAATACTTGAAACATTGTAAAATAATAAACATTTCAATCATAACTTTGTTTTAAACACGAAACAAAACCTTTCTTATTTATTCATATAAGAGTTTTGTAATTTCGATACAAATTTCTTTTAATTTTAAATGTGACCGTAAAGAAATTAAAAGAAACTAAAAATCAATTTGCCTTTTCTCTTACAATTTAGAAATAGATTACAACTTGTTGAAAATAATTCGGTCCCTCTAAAGAAAGGAACCTTTTAACACAAATGCTAAATATTTGTCCAGTAAATAAAACAATATTGCGAAAAACAAAAGTAGGGGCCACAAAAAGGGTTTAATACTCGAGTGCAAAGTGGGAAGATTACGCACTAAAATTAAGGCGGAACCGACATTTTGGCGAAAGTATTCTGAATGATTCAATCATGGAGTAGCCTTCTTTTCAGGATTTAGTCATACCCCCTCGACTTATGGACGAAATTTTTTCATCGGCATTTTGGCTGAGATCAAAGTATACTATCTGTTCCAATGGATGTTAAACCCCGAAGACCGGTACCGTGTTGGCATTCAGGCCTTAATTCCGTCGGTCTTAGGGATTGTCCTGTGCAGTTCTAGGAGGTCCACCCTCCCAAGCTCTGCCTTCTCACACTTTAAGAAGGGGTTGTTTTATAGGTAATCGCCTGAGGAATGCCGACGGAGCTGTCCAGGAATTTTGTAGGCCAGAGTGCTCTTCCTCTAGGGAGCTGGCTTTTTAATTCCACTTTCCAACCTTGTGTCGCATCTTACCGCTGTGGGAGTAGATAAAATGGCGCTTGTGTACTAAAAATAATTTGTTCACATTTTTTTTTTCATACTACTAAGCTCTATTTCGTCTGTTTGCTCTTTTGTTTGAAGCAAGTATTCCCAGTAGGAACCACGTGCAGGTTGTCACCTTCCCTTGTAAGTGGCATCGGAATACTATTTTCATTGAATAAAATAAAATAAATTATAGTTATTAAGAAGAATATTTTGAAAAACCAGAGGAACGTATTTTTTGTTTGTTTTTAAAATAAATTATTTATTTATTCTAAAAACTTGAGATCTTTCAGCGTTTACGCCTTTGTCAAAAGTATCGGCTTTTTTTTACTTTGTTTTCGTTTACTTTTCTTTTGAATTCCTCTTGATTGGGAAATTGTCGCAGCCAAGTTGAAATTCGTCTCGATATTATGACGGTTGGTGTTTTAATGCCTGGTGTGTTTATCGCGTGGTTTACGTGTTGTTGAATACAATTAAGAAGTCCGCACTAGAAATGTTGATAGAAGGCAATAATAAGAATATTTTGAAAAACCAGAACAACGTATTTTTTTTTTTTAAATAAATTATTTAACAGCATATAAAAAGATGGTACGTCTATTAAATTAACTTGAAATATGAGGTTTTGACATTTTATTCATTATAAAAAAAGCGATATATTCCAGCGCTAGCAGGGATTGACTTCAGACTCTGCGGTCCTGGTTTCGAATCTCGCTAGGTTCAGCCACTCCGATGAGTCGCAAACGACGAAACAAGTGTCGGTGGGTAATTAAATTATATATATATATATATATATATATATATATATATATATATATATATATATATATATATATATATATATATATATATATATATAGAGAGAGAGAGAGAGAGAGAGAGAGAGAGAGAGACTAGTTTATATATCTGCTTGTATCTCTCTTTCTCGCTCTGTATATTATTACTTCTCTCTCTCTCCCTCTCCCCCCTCTCTCTCTTTCTCACCTACACAGACTTAAATAGTTGCCGTGACTTTTCTTGCAATCGTTTACAATAGGTCTTACAAGTTATTTCGGCATTAAATACTCCCCAAAAGGGGTTCTGCTGTAAACACAGATCAACCAACTGCGCGTGTCTGGTACTCTTCACCCCCCCCCCCCCCCACTCCTCCCACATTTCAGCTCTCTAGTTGTGACATTTCCAGGCAAACGATGAAAGCAGAAACAAAGAAGTCGAAGGAGGCGGAAGAGTAGGTGTAAGTTTGGTTTGATGGCGGCGGGAAATATTCCGGCGCGCTAATGACTTCAGTTTTGAAAGCGCGGGGTTTCTTATCTTGCATCATGTGATACTACGTCTCATAGTGGCCGGGATTGAGTTAGTGGATGTCAAAGACCACGAAAAAAAAACTACAAAAATAATGCAAACACATTAGAGAGAGAAAATGGAAAGAAAGGGAGATAGAGATGGGGTAAGAGAGAAGGGGGGGAGAGAAGAGAGAGGATGGTAAGAAAGAAAGAGACGGGTAAGAGAGAAGAGAGAAAGTGAGAGAGAAAGATAATTCGATGCGTTTTAACTAGATCTAAACAGAAAAGAACGAGAGAGTAAAACAGACACAATTTGATGCGCTCAAGTCAAATCTAATAAAAAGAAACGTTTAGCAAATTTGCACGCAGTTATATCAAATGTATGAATATAATCGACATTCGTACGCACACACACACATACACACACATATATATATATATATATATATATATATGTATATATATATGTATATATATATATATGTGTGTGTATATGTGTGTGTGTGTGTATGTGTGTATACGAATGTCGATTATATTTATAAATTTTATATATATATATATTATATATATATATATATATATATATTATATATATGTATATATATATATATATATATATATATATATGAATATATACATACATACATACATACATAGTCGTACAGATTGATATTTTTTTTACGCTAGCGATGAGAAAAGGATGCATATCGTTCGAACAGGTAGGTTTAATTTCTTTGTCCGTGCGCGCAATCGGATAAATCCATTACACCTCCGAAGCAGAGTATCCGTGTATGTTTGTGTTGTGGCTGAGCCCAGCGAAGAGTCTAAATTTAGCCGAGAGGTGATGTTGATATCTGTTGCTACGTCGAGTGCGTCTTCAACATCCTGGCAATTATATTTGATAATCATAAATAGGGGCTATCATATATCCATCCCTCTCCCCTCTCTCTCTCTCTCTCTCTCCCTCTCCCTCTCCCTCTCTCTCTCTGCAAGTCTTCTTGATTTCGTATTTTTTACTTAGATTTTCCCGCCTCTTCGCGCGATCTTCCCAATATCGTAGGTTAGTTGGTGTAATAGGAATCGAACATTGTTGTCTCGTTCATCTCGAACGCTTTATTTAATTTATTGTTTTACTCTTTATTTTGGTGGGAGAAAGGTGAAATTTAAACGATTCGTCATTTATTTATTTATCATAGTTTTTACTTATTTAGTTAGTTCACTAATCCTAACCCTAACCCCACGATACTCAGGAGAACGTTAGCAAAGTCGAGAAGAAATAAATTGAAAACAAAGAAAACACCTGAATAATGATTTACTGCCAATATATCCTGACTTGCGAATCAGTGGCGATTTGTGGTCGGAGTTCGCGCCCGTCGACCGTCGGGAATTAGCTTCCTGCACTGAAGATTGCGTAAGCAGGACACATCGATGTCTGTAGGTAATAAATACTTAATATTTATTTATAAATATTATTGTATATATAGGCCGGGCACTCTGAGTGAATTTAATAACAAGCAGTACTACTAGCTTTATTACGAGATCCAGCACGATTTATTGTTGTTGTTGTTGTTGTTGTTGTTGATCACTGTTCGCCGTTTGTTGTGAATACTCGCCGACTTGGTATTTACAAAGTTAAATTCCTCCTAAATTCTGAGCTGATTTCTGATGGCCAACCGGTAACACATGTGAATCAGTGGCGATTTGTGGTCGGAGTTCGCGCCCGTCGACCGTCGGGAATTCCTGCACTGAAGATTGCGTAAGCAGGTCACATCGATGTCTGTAGGTAATAAATAAGTAATATTTATTTATAAATATATATATATAAACATTCATACATACATATATATATATATAAACATATATATATATATATATATATATATATATATATATATATATATATATATATATATATATATATATATATATATATATAGTTAAGTGAAAGTGATCTAAACAAATGTAAAGTTACATAGTTTACAAGTTTAAAACTTTCAGATAGTACAACAAAGTATAGTATAAAATATTGAAACGTCCTTTAAAGATAGGATTTTCAAAGAAACAAATTATCTCATCAGAAAGAAAAAAGCAATTGTTTAACAATAAAAGATTTGGTTTGAATTTTTAATTTGAAAAAAAAAGTTTATAAATCATGTGTGAAATCTGAAGTCCTTTATAATTTCAAGTGAAAAAAGGAGAATAAAAAAGCAGTATCAACGTATATATATATATATATATATATATAATAAAAAACGAATTGCAAACTCTCTCCATAGAGCTTCGCCATATGATTGAGAACAGAACTTCCGCCCGTTGTTCTGTTGTGTGAAAACATGTTTACATAGCAGATTATACTGAAGTACCTACTAAAGGAATCTTCTTCGCTGTGTTTTATTTTTACAGGAAGGCTCCGCAGTGTCTGGTATTTCCTCGCTTAACTCTGGTGATCTATTGAAAATTAGTAGGTTATCGTGATTATGTCAGATATATATATATATATATATATATATATATATATATATATATATATATATATATATATATATATATATATATAATGTATTTTTATGCAATAATTTGTATTGGTGATCGCAGCATTCGTTGTTTTTTGGTCACTCCTACTTCGATTGTCTCATTTCCTAAGTGATTAAGATGCAGAAAATTGCATTATTAGTCGCCCTTAACTTTATAGGACGTTAATATATATATTTATTTATTGTACGTACGTAAAAATAATCCATGGACACGTGTTACTGGCTCACACCCGTCATCAACATAGCTAACTTAGACAGGGATCGAACCTTCAATATTGATGTATATAGTCTATAGTCTAGCGTTTTACCATCGGACCAAGATGCTCTGTCCAGATATATATATATATATATATATATATATATTGTTGGTGATTTTATTCCATTAATTGCGACAATATATATGTTGTTTCGTTAGCATTCATAATGAAAGCCAACTCTTCAAGCTTTAAACGGAATCACTGCCTAGAATCTTAAATTCAACCTCAACCGGAAATTGAAGATGCATAAAAGGGAGGGGGGACGAAGATGGCGCTTAGCCTATAGCGAGGACAGGAAAGGGGGGAACCCCAACAGGTGATATTTTAGAAAGTTGGGTGGGGTGATATCTAGTGTCTGAGCCATCGTGACCTCAATTTCAACCGGGGCAGAGGGCCGGGTGGGTTTAGTTTAATAATGAGGATAAAATTATAAAATTATTACTGTCATTTCTGTTGTAATATGTGATTATCGTGTAGATAAAAATATTTTTGATAATTTTAATTTAGGGTATTAATTGCTACTTTTGCATTCTATTTCAATGTAATTATTTATGGATTTTACAATGAGCTCAGTACCGGTAGTGACTTTTGTTGTGATAATATTTGTTAATTGTAATTATATTATACTAAAATTAATACTAGTGGAATTACTATATAAAAGAAGTTTGATGGTGTTACTATCTTTAGTATTAATAAAAACAATTATAATAACAATAATAATAATAATAAAGCCAATAGTACCTACGATAGTCGCAGTGACAATAGTATCAATAATAATAACAATAATAATAATAATAACAATAATAACAATAATAATAATAATGATAGTAGTAGTAATAATAATGGTAATTATTATAATCTTGTTATTTGTGAAGTCATTAGGCGAAATAAGTCTGCAAGTGATGGTAAGCTTTTATAGTTCTACTACCAATAATCAAGACTAGGCACCAGTCAATAATTAAGTGTTCAAGATAGTAATCGAAGGATTAAGTAATTGAGATTAGATCAATCTAAGTGGTATCAGAGTTAATAGCTATCATAGTTATGGGTTTAGGTGATTTTGGTATAAATGGTAGTATGACTGAGAGGCTTATGAGGTTGAGAATTTTAGGTAATACTTAGAGATTTGATGGTGTAGTGGGGTGGTTATATATCTATAGATTCATCGAGACTTGTTGGGGGTGGGGGTGGGTGGTAAATTCGGGTGAGTGGGTAGTGGGTTGTAATGTGTTTTGAAGTAGTGTATAATGGGGGGGGGTAATGTAATTATTCATTTCTAAATTTTTTCGTTTTTAAATATGTGGGGGTGGCGTGGGGTTAAGGTGGGGTATGTGGATTGCTAAGGAGGTAGAGTCTACTATGTTTACAGTTGATAGACGTCTCTTGTTTTCTATTTAGGAGTTTATTTCTGTCTTTAAAACGGATAATTTCTAGTTTTTCATTCAAACATAATCTACATGGTGAGTTCATTGATTTGCAGGTGCTAGATTTTTTTAGGATTTTCCACTTTATTATGGGAGTTTCTTTTTTTGTTTTTATTTTGTGGTAGTGTAGTGATAGTCCAGTTTGGCCAGGATGGTCAGGGTTGTTGAAGGAGAGTTTATGGTTGTAGAATCTTTCCTTGAAATTGTTACCTGCCAGACCAATATAATAGTTAGTCTGGGATGGGTTTTCGGTTGAAGAGATAGATGCCTCATAGACCACTTGGGTTGATAGGCACTTTTGGTTTAGAGGACAGTTTGATTTGTTGGTATAGTTACATGTTCTTCTAGGATTTGAGGTTATTGAGGTGTGTAGTATTTTACTGTTGTGCTTTTTATGATTTTTTCCAGCTTGTCACCACAACAATAGCTTAGTTTCAGTGTGTTCTTATTAAAGATTTTATGGAGTATGTTGTTATTCGGGAAATGAGTATTTATTAAGTTTAGGAATTTATTCTCTAATTTGGTTTTAGTTGAATTGTTAAATGTTATACCAGATAATTTTCCTATTTCTATTTTTGTTCCTACTACTATTCCTATAATAACAATTAACAAATATTATCGCAACAACATTCACTACCGGTACTGAGCTCATTGTAAAATCCATAAATAATTACATTGAAATAGAATGCAAAAGTAGCAATTAATACCCTAAATTAAAATTATCAAAAATATTTTTATCTACACGATAATCACCTATTACAACAGAAATGACAGTAATAATTTTATAATTTTATCCTCATTATTAAACTAAACCCACCCGGCCCTCTGTCCCGGTTGAAATTGAGGTCACGATGGCTCAGACACTAGATATCACCCCACCCAACTTTCTAAAATATCACCTGTTGGGGTTCCCCCCCTTTCCTGTCCTTACTATAGGCTAAGCGCCATCTTCGTCCCCCCTCCCTTTTATGCATCTTCAATTTCCGGTTGAGGTTGAATTTAAGATTCTAGGCAGTGATTCCGTTTAAAGCTTGAAGAGTTGGCTTTCATTATGAATGCTAACGAAACAACATATATATTGTCGCAATTAATGAAATAAAATCACCAACAAAAAATATATTTTGCTCTGAATTTTCATTGAGCACTCTCATAAACCCGGTTTCAACTTCCTTCGGATTTATACCCCCTGGATATTTGTAACAAGTTAATTATATATATATATATATATATATATATATATATATATATATATATATATATATATATATATATATATATCAGGAGAAACCGTGAGTATAAATTAATCAATAGTGTTCGCGAAAATAAAGAGCTAAGGGGGTAAATTGAAGTGCCAAGGAATACTAATACGCGATTAAAATGAATTTAATTGAATAGTCGTTTAAAAAGGCACAGCGTTGCATAAAAAACAAGGGGTTGGGACAAAGTTCCCCAAAGAGCGTTAGTGCTTTTACAAACTTCTTCTTACGTAGATCGATAGAGATAGATTCAACATTTTTCAAATGTTTTTTGGAATTCGCTCTATGCAGCACATCAAAACACTCCAATTTATAGTTACTGGCATAACATTGATTTCCAACCAAATGCTGGCCAATAGCAGAGTTGAAAATCGCAAAGGAAGGGTGGCAAAGGGATCCTGCACTTCCCTGTATAATCCTAGATGGAATGTGTGTTTACAGAGCTAAAAAGAACGGATTCGTAGTACACGATGAAAATATCAGCTAAGATAGGGGCCAATAGACTCCCCATTGAGACCCCGTCGACCTGACTGTACATAATATCAGCAAAGATTTTGTACAAAGAAATATTAATTCAACAAGTATATCCTTTGAAAAGGGAGGAGCTGTCAGGCGACCACCATAGAGTGCGTCGGTACAGATACGTACAGTCTCATCTAATGGTATATTCGTAATAAGATAAGTCATGCATTTGTATGCGTCAGACGCAACAACTTAAAACCCATAACATAGTGATGAATACTCAAGCATTTTGCAAGTATATGTGTGCTGTATTGTTTCTGTCTATTTAGTGTAAATTTAATTCTGAGTGAAAATAAACATTTATGCATCATTAAAATATTTTATCAGGTTCCCAAAAAGTGTGTTTGCTGTGTTTATATATAATTATAGCCAAAATCAGTAAGATAAAAATCACATCATTTTATGAGTAGATATTTGTCATCATTTCTTCAAACGTAATTCATCCAATTTTCCACAGTGATTTTATTCCATTATTTATTATTAAAATAAAACTTCTTCAAATCAATAAAACAAAAGAAACATGTATGCACAAAATACAAGTTTATAAAGAAAAACAAATTAGTGTTTGGGTATAAGTACCCATACAACTTACAAACAAACACTTCAAGAGCCGCTGCTGCTGTATCTGATTGCACATTAAATTGCTCCCCAAGATTTATGAATGCATGACAACCCCTCCCCCCTCTTGAAAAAGGAAATTAAGAGCTTTTGTTCCTCTTCCATAGAAGGCCCTAAAACTATCATATCCAGTGAAGCAATGTAGGCTGATCAATGATTGGCTGATATCATATCCAATGCAATCTTCTATCGTTATCCTCAAATTTATTGCTTTTCTTGTATGGATATATGAGCGCACAGAATGAGGGATTTCAAACCATATCTAAACTAGTGTACCATGTGATCTAAACTGCTATATAATTCGTAAACAAATATTACTCTCATAGAATAATCAGACACTCTATTAGATTTAATTTCCACCTAACAGAACCAAACTAATTAGAGATTAAATAACACAAACAAGTCCAATCAAACCGGAGGGATTTAATAAACAAAACAATGGGTTGCAGCATCGATCGGTAATTGACTTATTTTTGTTATTTATTTCTTACAATAACATCTTACAACAGAAGCATTCGTGGACACACATTATAGAATGTATTTTCAAAGCTACATAGACGAAACCAATCCATGCAAGAAGAAAAAAGAACGAAGCAAAAAAAAACGGTTGAGACGGATTTTTAAACAAATGCAACGTAATTCTTGCACGTGTTTTAAAAATAACAGTATTTCTCTACTGATTTTAATAATTTCATATTTGGTTGAAAAAGGCGACAGGAATTAGCGAACATTTCCTATCCAGCAATGGGAAAAGAACAAAAGAAAAATACCTATAGCATGGACAGCGGCACCGGGGGGGGGGGGTCTCAAGCCTCCCCCCCCCATACACACATTTTGACTTGCCCCCCCCCCCCACTTTACGGTCATCAATAATGAAGTTATATATGCATGTGTTTAACCGCCCCCACACTTTTTAGGAGAGCCCCCCCCCACACTTTTATAACTGTCCCGCCGGTCCTGTATATATATATATACCATACTTCTAAAGAAAAGCCTAATCAACCCGGGGGATATAATAAACACAACCGTTAGTTGCAGCGATATCTAATCAACTTGTTTTGTTATTTATTTCCTGTCATAACAACGATCTATTTTTGTGCTTCAGTACTAAATAACCTGGCGTCCAATAACAGTTTACTAAAAACTAGTAATGCCGTATATGTGTTCAAATACCCAACGGGAGAATGTGTCTCTACAAACAATACATATATTGGCATGACTAGAACAACTAGCTCTTGCCGCCTAACATGTCATCTTACCCCTCCCCACAGCTCCATACACCAACATCTAATCGCGCATGACATTTCCCAAAAAGACATCTGAAATATATTAACAAAAAACACTGCCATACTCGCTGTCCCCAATTGCAACCTTCGCCTCCCCATCATCGAGCCTTGCTCATTTGAGCACGGATACCCACCATCAACCAAGCTCGATACGAAGTGGTAGAGGGTATATTAAAATGTTTTTAAAACGTGTTTAATCAACTTTCGT
Organism: Sepiola atlantica; assembly: GCA_963556195.1. Lineage (NCBI taxonomy): Eukaryota > Metazoa > Mollusca > Cephalopoda > Sepiida > Sepiolidae > Sepiola > Sepiola atlantica. The sequence continues at coordinate 74,252,602 of OY744516.1, forward strand.
AATAAATTCACAAGTTTTAATTTTTGTAACCTCATCACGTGCTAGACGATCACTCATCAGAGTCGAATACTTTTGCAAATATGGTGAGTTCTTATGCACACTGGAGCACAACATAAGATTGTTGGCCCTCTAACTCGAAAAATTGGATCAAAAAAGGAAGAAACCGCATCCCTTACTTCTGTTTAATCAAACATATATATATATATATATATATATATATATATATATATATATATATATATATATATATATAAAGAAGTTCCCACCAGAAACGTTGATGAAAGGCAATAATAAGAATATTTTGAAAAACCAGAACAACGTAATTTTTTGTTTTTAAAATAAATTATTCATTTATTCTAAAAACTTGAGATCTTTCAGCGATTACGCCTTTGTCAAAAGTATAGGCATTTTATTCTATTTTTTCTTCTTTATTGTATTCAACACGTAAACCACGCGATAAACACACCAGGCATTTAAACACCAACCGTCATAACATCAAGACGAATTTCATCTTGGCTGCGACAATGTCCCAATCAAGAGGAATTTTAAAAAAAGAAAAAAAGAGAAAAATTGCCTATACTTTTGACAAAGGCGTATACGCTGAAAGATCTCAAGTTTTTAGAATAAATGAATAATTTATTTTAAAAACAAAAAAAAATACGTTGTTCTGGTTTTTCAAAATATTCTTATCATTACCTTCTATCACCTTTTCTAGTGCGGACTCCTTTATTATTATTATATATATATATATATATATATATATATATATATATATATATATATATATATATATATATATATATATATATATATATATATATATATATAGTCTCGGAAGTTTCTCAACCATTAAAACTATATATAAAAAAAAATATATAAAAAAACAAACTTATAGTCTCAAGTCTTCCAGTGGAAAATCACTCATGTAAGTCAATTTATTACAGTTATTATATTAGTTAGTTTCTAACACTATTTTAAGGGATCATCAGTTGTTTACCATGAAAAACTGTTTCGGGAATTTAAAAACAAGACAGTATTTAATTTCATGGCTTCCCAGCAGAGTTGATCAGACCCCACTTCCCTTAAAAGACAAAAACATAAACGTTCCTTATACTAAATCTACGTTTTGTTCCATATAAATGTTTTGCTAACTTGTATTAGTTATTTAAGACAAAAAAAAAAAATTCTTTACCTGTGCTGTTCGTCTGTCTAATAAAATTTATCCGTTACTCACAAATATATATATATATATATATATATATATATATATATATATATATATATATATATATATATATATATATATATATATATATATATAAGTGGACTCTTTCTTTCCCTGTACATTTGTCGAGAGTAACAAAATAACCACATGCATCATACACTACTAAAATACCCACTGCCATACTCTTATTCACTCAAGTGTGTTTGCAGAAACTTTCGCATAATTTCATCAACATATATTAATTATTGTATTTAACCCTTGATCATTCACTTTCTCACCTACAACATTTACAGCGACAGTGGTTACTATACTTACCCACTGCAAATTATCTACTGTAATCACCACTCATAACACCGCACGACTTTTATTTTATTCGCAACTGTTAAACAGACACACTGCCGAATAAGATTACGGGAATATAATTCCGCTATTCCGAACACATAACATTATTACGTTACGAAATAATGGATTACATTAAAACAAACACATCACGCGCAGCATAACAAAACCACTTGCAACCTTAGTAAGTACACTTCTGAATAATATAACGTTTCTTCGTTTTCTTACAGTTTCGAGATCGCTAGAATTATAAACGAACACGTTGCCACATTACACAGACCATCATTCTTTCAATAGTAATTACTTTGATGTTTTGCAATGATTGATAGTTGCATATTACTTACACATTTTCCAATAACATTCGTAGTTGTGACTTACCGTACGTATTTGAAAGACCCTTTTTAGGATTCCAGTTTCGGGGGGAAGATTTTGGGGAAACATTTTTATAGAAACATTTTAAAGAAACCATTTTCAAGTAATATTCAAGTGTGTGAGAGAGCGATAGAATTGTTATATGATTAACAAACAAAATAAACAGTACAAAAGCATAAGTTCACAAAAGAGATATTTTTTATGTTTAAAAATGGAAGTCTACATAGATAGGAAAACATAGAATAATTGTTCATATTTTGAGTGTTCTTACAGAACAAGGGGGATTCATTAGTTGAGATGTCGAGGAAGCTGGAGTCGATAATTAAAGGGCTGCGAATTATCCATGGGTCTGAAAAATCGTAATCAAAACTTTCATAAATTACATTTCATCGAAAGTTATTAAATAGAGTCAATAATCATTTGTTTTCATATCAGAAAGTTCAGTGATAAATGTATGAAGTATTAAAGTGGTTCAGTGTATGCATTTGTTTTCAATCAGTAGACGACATTGAAAGGGGACTCAAGCAGTGTGTGTGTGTGTGTGTCTGTGTGTGCGTCGCCTTCAGTGTGCGTATGCGTAAGACAGTGAAAGAGTTAATGCATTGTGTCTGTGTGTGCGTTGGTGTCATAGTGGCTATGTGTGCGTGAGTGTAGAAAAGGCATGAATAGATAACAGATCGAACAGATATCCCGGCCCGAAAAAAGTACCCTTTTCCATAATCGGTCAGTGAAGGAGATATCCTTCTACACTGTGGCAATTTCTATTTTTGTTCCACTCCGAAGTAATCATTTTCGTGGGTACGTAAATTTTCGCAAATTCAAAACCGACATTTCTTCTAAACATTAAAACTATCCGATGTGCCTATTTGCGTTCTGTCGGCTGTTGTATTTTCCCGGGCAACGCCGGGAGGCGGGTCCTGCTAGTATATATATAAAATAAAATAGATATTATTAATCTCCCAGAATATATTAAAATACTGCAGTGATTAACAGGTTATATTAATCAGAGCTTTCATATTTTTGATAATATTAATTAACAAAAAATTTAAAACATATTAATTAAAATTTCAAATTTTATAATCAAATAAACAGTAAACAATGTTATAAATTTTGGAATATATATTCTCGGCAACAATTATGTAATGGATTTTGATCAAAATTGAAATAAGGATTCTAAGCATGAGTTTTAGTATCATGATATATTGATTTCAATCTTTCTAAGGGGACATAAATGTGTTCGGGGAATTCATTTTACTCGTCCTGAGACAGGTATTTTTCTAATATATATATATATATATATATATATATATATATATATATATATATATATACAACAGCAAAACTTACCCGCCCCACGGGCAGCAATTAATAGTTAACTAATATATTTGTAACACTAACCCTAAGTCCGGCTGGCACATAATCGCCTAAAAGAGTAGACCCCCCCCCCCCGCCCGAAAAAAAATAACGCACAGAATAACGCACTATTTACGTTAAATATATATACAACTGATCCATCACTTTAAATTCTAAAATATGTTTTCCTTGTTTCCATTTTCCACGGTGTTCACACGTAATCGCCTAAAAAAAGCAGAGTATATTTGTTGGGGGGGGGGGGATGGATAACGGAGTGTATTAATCTGCTAATTTACCCATATTTTATTTTTTAAATCTTATATTTTCTAACTGTACGTCCCTTTTTTATTTTAATTTTAAGCTGTTGTATTATTTTTTTCGCGTGAAAATTAAATAAATAGCTTCTTTAAAATTATCTAAATAATTAAATACTGTATTTTTCATGTATAAATAAAAAAAAAATATTAAAAGTTTTGGTATTATTGTAGATTAACACCCTCAGCTACCCCCCCCCCCCCAAAAAAAAAATATGATTCTACTTTTTTAGGCGATTACGTGTGGATACCTTGAAAATCCTGGCGGTAATAGAAAAATATATAAAGTTGGGCATCAGTGTGGCATATACATTTAACTTAAAATGATCCTCCATATCCGGACCATTCTAGGGTTTTATGACAGTTACCTTTTTTTTGCTATTGGAGATCAATTTTGTGCGTTATTTAGGGGGGTGCAGGAGTCCACTTTTATTAGGCGATTACGTGTGGTTTTCCGACCTTGCCAGTTAGTCGGACTTAGGGTTAATGTTAAAAATATATTAGTTAACTGTCCTAATAAGTTAGAATTACGCTAAAAAGTAATATCACATTGTTTGAATTGAGATGAGAGTGTTAATCTACAAATTTATCAAAGTTTGTTGTTAAAATTATGGAAGTGTCTGAGAAAAGAAATTTAACATACCCATCCCAAATTAATTGGTGTTTTGATATAAATATAGTTTTGTTAAATGGAAAAAAAATCGCATTTATTCATTTAGAAAACAGAAAAAAATTAAGTTTAAAAAAAATATGAATCTATTTTTTTTATTATTTAAAAAGCTGAGAAGGTGGGGAACTTTTCTTTTTTCTTTATTATAGCAAATATAATCATATTCAATAGTCGTCGTCAAAAACTACAACAAATTTAGTTTTAAAGATAAAGTATATATCTAAAGAAAAACTTTGTTAGTTATTGCGTTCAATGTGAAGTGTAATTTAAAAAAATAAATTATTCCAGGTAATTTAATTTGTTGGTTTGTGTAAACATACACATGCTTAAACGGAAGTTATTCGAATGTCAATATAATCATTTTAAACGTTAAACGTTTTTCATAAAATCGTTGGAATTAATATTACTACTACTAATAATAATAACATTAATATTAACAAAACTTTTGAATATATATAAGAAAACTGTAAAACGAAAATAGAACTGAATTGTTCAGAATATTAATTTATTAGAAGGTGTTTATAAAATTATTATGCTAATGAAGCATCAGGATGAATGTGTTTACGCAGTGTTCTGTTGGCTATTTATAATGTGTTTGAAAATACTTACATGAATAATTGAATTGAATAAGGGTAACATGTTTTGATATAAACATAGTTAGGATTAATGAACAAATATTTCGCATTTATGCATTTAGATGCACATATATTCGTTGAACTTATATATTGATCCCATCCGTTCGTATCTATTTGTTTATCTGTCAAGCCATCTAAAAGAGGCGTCCGCCAGTCTGGGCAAACAATGGATTTCGTGCATCGGATAATGAGTCACTCGCCAGTGCAAAAGTCGGGACTCCGGGGACAGACTTAACTTAACGGACACCTTCTGCTAGGTTTTGTCTTCTAGATTACGGTACCTGCTATTCCCAAACCGCCAACTATCAAACCAGGCTCGATGTTTCAGCAAGATATGAACGAAACACTAACCCTAGCCGCCACTCCTCATATATATATATATATATATATATATATATATATATATATATATATATATATATATACTAGAAAATCTTACCCGCCCTCCGGACATCAATTAATTGGGGGGGGGGGGTCGTTAATTAAAAAAAAATGTTTTATTATTCAGAAAATTTCATAAATTTAACAACAAACGCTGGTCAATTTGTAGATTAACGCTCTCAGCTAAATTACACCCCCCCTTTAAAAATTAGATTGTTGTTTTTAGGGTCATTTTAAATTATAAGGACAGTTAACTAATATATATTTTTAACACAGTTTGACTGGCAAGGTTTTAAAACCACACGCAATCGCCACAAAAGGTTCCCCCTCAAAAAAATAACGAACAGAATTAAAAAAAAAAAAAAAACTGCCATAAAACCCTAGAATGGCACGAAAATGGAGGATCATTCTACGTTAAATTTATCCCCCACTCTAAATTCTAAAATAATTTTGTTGTTGTTTGTCTTTCCGCCAGGTTTTTCAGAGTATTCATACGTAATCGCCTAAAAAAAGTCGAATCTCATTTTTGATCGGGAGGGGCGATAATCTACAATAATATCCAAACTTTTGATATGTTTATTTATACCAATAAAAATAAGGTATGTAATTTGTTAGATAATTCTAAAGTTATTTATTTCATTTTCACGGGAAAGATAAACACAATTAAAATCATTTGCTTAAAATGAAAATAAAAAGGGGCGTATAGTTAAAAAAAAAAGTATAAGATTTAAAGAAATTAAATATGGGTAAATTTATAGATTAACACCCACCGTTAATACTCCCCTCTGTAAAAAAAATGACATTCTGTTTTTTTAGGCGATTACGTGTTAACACCGTAGAAAATGGAAAAAAACAAATAGTTTAGAATTTAGAGTAGGGGATCAGTTATATATATATTTAACGTAAAATGTGCCTCAATTTCCGGGCCATTCTATCTCTTTAGGGAACTTAACAACATTTTTTTACCACTAACCCTAAGTACTAGTGGGAAGGTCATAAAACCACACTAATCGCCTAAATAAGGACCCCTCCACCCAAAAAATCCCCACAGCGGATTAAACTCCAATAGCAAAAAAGAATTTAGTTAACTGCCGTAAAACTGCCCCGAAAAATGGGGATCATTTTAGATTGAATTTATATACGAAAATTTTCCCCCACTTTAAATTCTGAATTAATTGTGTTTTTTTCTTTTCTTCTTTCCGTTAAGTCTTTCCGGGTGTTCACACGTCATCACCTAAAAAAGTAGAATCTATTTATGGGGGAGGGGCGCAATTTAGCGGAGGATGTTTATCTACAATCATATCAAAATACGAATCTATATATTTTTTTCGTAATTTGGACAGATCACAGTACTACTAAACTTTTGTTTTCATTTGTCAATGAGAATAGTAAAACGGTATTTATAAAAATTAAACATTAAGTTAACTAATAAAAAAAGTTAATTATTTATTTTTCACGGAAAATGTAAAAACTGCAAAAAAGAGCGACAAAGAGAGAGAGAGAGAGAGAGAGAGAGAGAGAGAGAGAGAGAGAGAGAGAGATCGAGCGAAGGTTTTATTCTATTTTTACATATCAAACATTATTGTCTATCGAGTGTTTGTATATAAAACAATTACTTACCTTCAATGAGAAATTAAAATATTTTATCTTTTGGTAGTCATGAAATAATACTGTTCATCATTATTTGTTAATATATTAAATACAGAATACTGTAATGAATATTTATAGATATGTACAAAAAATCAAATAAAAATATTTATATAACAGTTATATAAAAAAAATGTTATCTCCCCTTTTTCCTACAAAATAATCATCTCGCTTTGTTCATCCTGATCATGGATTTACTCTCTTAAGTTCTCAAATATTCCAATTTGATTGGCTAAAGTAATTCTCCGTGACTAATCAACGTACACTTTATTTTAGTATGATGAATACGAAAAGCAGTTGGTCTTTCTCTTTTTTAATCTGATTGCAGTCCACATAAAAGATATCTTCTTTTTTTTAATGCGACTTCCTTTAATATGAACAATTCCGAGAGCCGTCTGTTTCCAACGTTGAAGGGACTCATTTATTTAAAGTTACACTTTTAATCAAGCCGCAAACTACAATTAGTTTGGCTATAGTCTTTTCCTGTATTATTGTTGAATTTAAAACTCCTTTGTCTGCTCTCGTTTTGTAAGCCGTGTTTGACCGAAGAAGACGCCAAGAAACGACGATACTCCCTAATTTTGAATATGATCGCCAACCAGACAACATCAGATGACCGTCACTTCATTTGTATCCGACGCATACAAGAGAGCCGTCTATTATCAACGGTAAATGACATATTTCATTGTTGGCTTTTTTTTTCAACCTGCAAAATACAATTAATTTTGCAAAACATATATCATCCTTTTATCTCCGTCTTGGGTGCCTTCTTCTATATGCTTTATTTCAGCATTTCTCGAACTTTGGCAAGCAACAATTTAATCGTTCTTTGCCAGAACCGTACTCAGGTTCTCCCTAGTAAAAGATAAATAAAAAATATATAAATCTAATAACATTTTTTATCTAACATTGTTGATTTCTTTTTTTTAAATGTCCATTCTTTTATAAAACAGAAGTGTATGAGTAGCAGCTTACATGAAGTAACTCTTTTCTATCAGCGGTGAGTTGTGATTCGGCTTTGTGGTTAGGTGATCATCGCCTCTTCATCATGTGGGCGTCTAGCACGTCTTCGTGTAACGAGATTCATGCGCGATGAATCTTTTTAGCGCAGGAGCCGGATCACGGGATCAGCAGAATACTCTAGTTCGAGATTGATTCCCAACCAGACGATATGTGATCCTGCGTCCTCTGCCGGGCGAACGGCAAGAGAATCAACGTTAATTTCGTCTTGTATAAATTTACCATACTCAACCCAATGTATTATCTTTTTTATTGTTCCTGTGTTTCTTCTACATAAAACTATTACCCGGCTGTGCATCGTGTTGTTCAATTACATTAAGTCATAAAGACAAATTACACAAACCAATGCAGATATCCTTGTTTCTTTGTTCCCGTCTTTATCTCATCTAAAGTTTTCCCAACCAAACATGCGAAATTTAATGATTTCGCGGTTTCTAAACAAATGTCGCAAGACAGTAATGTTTGCACGCGTCCCTGTCGCTTAACAGAACCTACATTTGTTCTTTAAGTTTCCATTCTACATGAACCGTGTCATTATAGGCTGCCACCTGGTGTCGAAATCGAAAACTACAAAAGATAACATCTGTTATTTGTTATGTTTTCACATGCTCACACATAATCATGCGTTTTCCATCGATTTCTTCTATATGGCAGGTTTTAGAAGTAAAAAAAAACACAACAAAAAGCTTTGTGAATGTAATAAGTACATTGTCTTGATAAAAGGATATATATATATATATAAATATATATATATATATAATGTTAGTTGAGATCAATATAATTTGAACATTGTTCCAAGAATTCAAAACCAACTACCATTCGGCGTACGATCGTTTCCAAGACGTTTTTGGAAATATTTTATTTTTCATTATTTTTTTATGATACCAACGCGTCTTTGTCAGCGTTTTTTATAACATCACATTCAGATGTCATTTGAGAAAAGCATCAGATGTCAGTACTTAAAGCCAACACAAGTGAAAGGAATTTCGAAGCAGAAGAAGCTCAGCGAACAGAATAATAAATCAAAACATTCAAAACATTCAGAACATTCACCATACCCGTTTAATCGATGAGGAGAAATTACATAACAGAAAAAATAACATAACAGAAAAAATAACATAACAGAAAAATACATAAATAAAAATTAAAAAAATATAAATATAAATATAAATAATGGTAGCACTAAACAATATTAAGAGCGACAAGAAAAATGTTGTAATACCGACAATGTCAGAAGACAATAAAATGAAATGAAATCAAGTGAACTTAGATAAGGTATATAAGAAAGTAACATTGGAAAATAGAATGATAAAATAATAATGACTGATAAATAAAAATCAATAAGAATACATTGAAATAATAGAAATAGATAAGAAAACTAGATAAAAAATTAGTTAAAAAAACTAGATAAAAAATTAGTTAAAAAAACTAGATAAAAAATTAGTAAAAAAACTAGATAAAAAATTAGTTAAAAAACTAGATAAAAAATTAGTTAAAAAAACTTGATAAAAAATTAGTTAAAAAACTAGATAAAAAATTAGTAAAAAAACTAGATAAAAAATTAGTTAAAAAAACTAGATAAAAAATTAGTTAAAAAAACTAGATAAAAAATTAGTTAAAAAAACTAGATAAAAAATTAGTAAAAAAACTAGATAAAAAATTAGTTAAAAAACTAGATAAAAAATTAGTTTAAAAAACTAGATAAAAAATTAGTTAAAAATACTAGATAAAAAATTAGTTAAAAAAACTAGATAAAAAATTAGTTAAAAAAACTAGATAAAAAATTAGTTAAAAAAACTAGATAAAAAATTAGTTTAAAAAACTAGATAAAAAATTAGTTAAAAATACTAGATAAAAAATTAGTTAAAAAAAACTAGATAAAAAATTAGTTAAAAAAACTAGATAAAAAATTAGTTAAAAAAACTAGATAAAAAATTAGTTAAAAAAACTAGATAAAGAAAAATAATACCCAAAGTAAGAATTCATTTTATGTAAAACAAAAGATAGAGTATCGATTAAATTAATAGAAATTAAACTAATTAGAAAATAAAAAATAAGAGAGTAAATCTGGATATACCTAGATGTAAAGATATAATTCTATTTTTAAGAAGAACGCGTATCATAAGTAGGTAAATTATAACTAGAACCAATGTTGATGGGTCTCAGAATGTACACATATATAAAGAATACCAATTAAAACCCATATATTACTTCAATCCTAACCCAGTACTTATTTTAAATGGGACACGTCAACAACGCACTGTTTTTAACGGTATATTCAGACGCCACCTCCCTTTATTTTCCTTCAAGATGATCCTTTAAAATACGAAACAACCAATTATAAATATGTAAATAAAACACCAAACAACATAAAACCTTTAAAATACAAAATAATAAATAAAATAAATAATAAATCCGATACATAAATTTAAACCCGGTATCACTATCAAACAGAGACGTGAATATTACAACCTTTATATTGTTACTTTCCAAAACACCGTTATCTGCTACGATCTACAAACATCACCTTAAATAAAAATTTAAATACCAAACTTCAAGAGAATAAATAAATAGAACACTTAGTAGAATAAAATAAAAACTATAAATGATAAATAAAATAAAACTTAATTAATTCCCGACCAATACATATTTTCCAGAGAGACTATTCGGGAATGCACCGGGTTTTTTTTATCGATATAACACCATTTCTCATCGTGGTTTCACTTCATTTCGAATGCCGACGAGTCCACTGAGCATAGACATTTCTGAATTATCTAATATATAGTTTTCAAATAAATTATATTAGCTCTCACTCCTCTGCAATCGAGCATTTATTGATTTATTTTCAATATAACCTGACACACACATATATATATATATATATAAATTTTGTTTGTGAGTATGTGTGTGTGTAACTGTCCTGACTATCGTAAATGTCACTTCATGTATGTGTGATAGTGCATCTTGTCCCTCATGAAAATGAGGGATAAACCTATCCCTTTGAAAGGATCACAGTTAAACGAAGCTTGGGCCTGGTGTTGCCACAAACACCAAACCATGACAAATGTCTGAATATACAAATGAACGCCGTGGGACTTAGAAGAAAGATCTGAGTGTCATAATGGACAGGTGCGCCCTCGTTGGCCAACATGGGGGGGGGGGCGCGATCCGCATTCTGCGAATGTTGGCTCTTTTAATTTCAAGAACAAGATCATGGACCAAAAACAGGTAGGTAACCTCTTTAAATCTAAGTACGACAAGAACACATACCACTCACAAGAAAGCAGGAATGGAAATAACAAACTGAAAAGCCATAGAAAAAAATGGACCATAAAAGAGAATAGGCTGGTAATGGAATGCTACTACAAAAGCCGCTACCCCACAGAAAGAAGCTACCGGAAACGGATGAAAAATCAATCGGACATATCTACTGACCAGCAAGTAACAGAACAAAGGATCGCAGATCAAGCAAGACAGATCCTCAGAAGAGGGTGATTATGGGAGCTAGAATTAATAACAGATCCAGAAACATCACTTAGCGAAAACCCACAGATAGAATACAAAACATGAACACTAAAACTGAGGAGGTCGAAGACTATGAAATCACAGAACTCACCAGAGAAGAAGCAAGAGAAGTAGAAAATATCAAACGGTTAATGACTGAGAACAAAAGAAATCTCCCATACATAAATAACGAAGATTGGAAGACCCTCTGAAGTATACAGTAAACTTATTCTATCTACATATATACATATTTATATATATATATGGAAGTTTTTTTTATCTGCAGGGGCTCGGAAATACCCGACTAGTACACGGGCGCAGGCTATTTTACACTCTCGGTGTGTTTGACCCGTAAGACATTGTCAGGTCATCCATCTAAGAGAAGGAAATCTCTGATAATAAAACCTTGCTACTAACTACTTACGTCGTGGCAGCAAACCGTTGGGTGGGGGGGAGGCCTCCTTAGTCCTGATCGACAACTTTCCTAGAGCTGGAATCTCGAACAAAATATCCGGTTTGCAAACCTACAATTGCTTAAGGAGTAGATAGGCTTTGCCTATCGTTGGCCTTTGCACTCCTTCTCTGTCTATTATTCAGGCGCAGAGGTACCAGCGCTGGAATAACTCAAAACACCCAGTGCCTGACCTTGTTTCCTTACTAGAATAATGAACGCCGTTTCTCTTTCTCTCTATTTGGGCAACTTGGGGAATGTTTTTTCGTTATTAAGTCTTGCATGACCAGTCTGGGTCGCTCTTGTTCCGACAGGTTGAGGATACAGGTTAGACAGCTTGTCTGACTGCTGTTTCCGACTGATAGCACAGGAGCCTAAACTCTTAGGTAGCGCTAAAAACGGCTTCTCTATCATCAGTTGCATAATACCGTGGCTAGCTTCCCTACAGTTATCTCCGGTGCGCTTTCCCGGGCCACCAACCCATATGGACCAGGTCGCGACTAATGGACTGGATGCGTGAGCTTATTGACACCTAACAACCACCCACCTTGCCCACCCCACTTTATATCAAAACAAACATGTCATTGCAAAAAAATGAAATCAAACCTAAACCAAACACCCAACAAAAAACACCTTCGCTCCCGCCCTTGAGGCTCGCATCCACAAATATCCGGGGACTTTGAACCAACATCAACGACGTAGAAACCTTTCTCCTGACAAACTCCCCGGATATCCTAGCACTAAGTGAAACAAACTGTCAATCCTCAATCTCCTCTCACCACTCCCACTCTACCGTAAAGACTCTGACAAACATATGCACGGGCTAGTAGTTTATGTTAGGAACACCCTCCCCTGACTAGAGAAAATAGGTTAGAATCAGATGACCAAGACTGCATGTGCTTTAGATTGACTTTACATCACAGCATTAGTTACTTATATTTCTTTTACCATTCCCCTTCGACCCAAGACTGTACCCTGCTTAACGCTGTCTCTGAAAGCATAGATAGAGCACTATCACTTGACTCGAATGCCCAGATACATGTATGTGGGGATTTTAATACACACCACCGTGACTGGTTGGGATTCTCCATCTTTACTGATGCAGCCGGCAACTCTACGTATAATTTCTCCATAGCTCACTCCCTCTCACAGACTGTCGTTTTCCCGACTCGCATCCCCGATCGAGTAGACCAGCAAGCCTCACTTCTAGACATGTTCTTGATCTCACTGCCCGAGGCTTGTGTGACGAAAGCTCACAGCCCGCTCGGGAATGCTGATCACATTGTGCTAATGATTTATATCACTCTAAAAACTAGTCCAAAAGCTGATTATCCGTTGCTCAAAACAACGAGATACTACGAGCAGGCTGATTTTGAGTCCATCAGAGATCACATCAGCGACGCCCCACGGAGGGAAACCTTCTCACTTCCAGCTGATCAGTGTGCAAATGAGTTAACTGAATGGGTCAAAGCAGGCATTGAAGCCTATGTCCCCATGCGAAAATTCTTTAGCAAGCCCCTCGCTCCTCAATGGTTCACCTCGAAATGTGTAGCTGCCATTGCTGAGAGGCAGCAATCATTTTGTAAATTCGGCCGCCATAAATCAGCTACTAATAGACAGAAATTTATATAGTTAAGAAATCATTGTAAGGTCGTGATAGGTGAAGCAAAATGAAGGTATACAGAGATAAGCTAAAAAACGCATTCAGTCACAGAAAATAGGTACTCGCGATTTCTGGAAAATCTACAATAGTGTGGTGAACAATGGTCAATCAACGATTCTCCCACTATCAAATCACAATGATGTCGTTTGCACGGCAACTGATAAGGCCGAACTACTTGCCCAGCGTTTCGCCTCAAACTCCACTTTGGACTCAGAAAACCACGCCCTCCCTAAATTCCCATTGCGGACCGAAGCCACACTTAAAAGTTGGTCATCACCCCATCCCAGATCAGAGACATCATAAAAAACCATGACACCTCCAAGTCTGATCTTATACCTTTTATAGTAATAAAGAAATGTTCTGCTGAGCTGGCCCCTATCCTCTCCAAATTCTACAATAAATGCCTTGCTGAATCTTGCTTCTCCGATAGCTGGAAAATTGCCTCTGTAGGACCAGTCTTCAAGAATTTTGGGGATAAAACTGATCATCAGAACTATCGCCCTATCAGTCTACTCTCGATCTTTGCTAAAATCTTTGAATCATTAATCAATCTAGCGATAGTCTGGCACTTAATTAATGCTAACCTTCTTTCTGTCCGCCAGTATGGATTGTGACAAGCACGATCTACTGTTGACATCCTAACCGTCATCTCTGAATGCATATATCATACACTGGACAAGGCAGGTGAAGCTACAGCACAGCGCTTGATATATCCAAGGCCTTTGACAAGGTTTGGCATAAAGGGCTTCTCCTGAAAATACGCTCATATGGTATTACTGGGCAAATATTTAATATAATTAGATCCTTCCTAACAAAAAGAAAGATCCAGGTTACCTTCGTTGGCCGTTCATCTAAGCAACATAACATAAATGCTGGTGTACCTCAGGGATCTATCCTTGAACTTTTATTGTCCTGATCTTCATAAACGATCTCGCTGATGACATAGAGTCTGAGATTGGTATATTTGCTGATGATACCACGCTTTACTCTCATCATGTGGGAAAAACGGACGCGATCATATCCGAGGCAATGGCTGAATCCTTAGAAAATGACCTCCAGGCTGTAGTGGATTGGGGTCATAAATGGTTGGTAACTTTTAATGCCGCAAAGATAAAGCTCCTTTCCTTCAATAACTACAATAAACCTCTCCAACCACCGAGTGTCATGGCGAATAACACCCTGCCTGAGAGTTCAACATTCAAACTCCTCAGCCTAACCTTCACAGGTAACATGAATTGGAACAAATATATTGAAGACATTGCCAATGCTACAGCAAAGAAGGTGGGCTCCCTCTACCGTGCTAGTAAACTCCTCACATTTGACATTATTCTGTATCTCTACAAAGCCACCATCCGCCCATGCATTGAGTATTGTTGCCACATCTGGGCTGGTGCATCATCCACTAGTCTCTCCCTCTTAGACAAGATCCAAAAAAGAGTCGCCAACTTAATAGGTCTCCCACTATTAACCAAGCTCCAGCCCCTGTCCCATCGCCTCAATGTTGCATTCTTGTGCTTGTTTTACAAATATTCAATGGATTGGGCTCCGATGAACTTGTTACTCTGGTGCCCGCTCGACGTAAATGCACTAGACCAACTCGACAATCAGCTAAATCCATCCATTCACTGTGGAGGTCCCCAGATGCTGGGAAGCCTTATACTCCAATAGCTTCTTTCCTCGTGCTGCCGGCCTCTGGAACTCCCTCCCTGCTCCCTGTTTTCCCGACAGTATTGACATGCAGAGGTTTAAAACTAATGTAAACAGACATTTCGCTACACTTCTTCCAACTTAGGATAACACCCCAAAACTACACCCTAATTCTCAGTAACCCTTTACGTCTACAGTGGCGGCCTGCCTTGTTTGGGGTGAAATATGTTTTTTAAAAATTAAAATCAGAGAAATTCAACAGACTCCTAACGTACATCTCAACAGCTACTATCACATACCTAAACAACTTGATATGTGTGGGGGCAAGTATGACACTAAACAGAGAAAGAAAGATTCGCCAAAAGAATAGGCCAACAAAGCCTGGATGGAAAATCAGACTGGAAACCCAGATCACCAAACTTCGAAAAGAAGCTAAAACCGTAAACAGGATTATAAGGACAGGAAACGATGGAAGAGTAAAAATCTGACTCGCAAGGAAAGACTAAATAAGAAACATGAAGAACTAAAACAAAAGATAGCAGCAATAGAAGGAAGAGTTAGACGATAGAGATACAATTCAGAACAGCAAAAACAGAACAAGACCTTTGAAAACAATCAAAGACAGTGCACATACATAAGAACTCATATTAATGCGCCCCTATCGTATCAAAAAACCAGATACTATACTAACTCTACACCTCTCAAAACAAAAATTTCACCCCTCAAAAAACAATGTTTTTACTCTTCCCAACCCAAAGAAATATTTTAAGTTAAAAAAAAAATTCCCCCCCAATTTTTTTACTCTCCCCCACCCAAAGTAATGTTTTTAGTTAAAAAAAAAATTCCCAAAGAAATATTTTTAGTTCAAAAACAAAAATTTCCCCCCCCCCCCCCAAAAAAAAATTTTTTACCCTCCACACCCAGTCCCCCCAAAAATATTTTACTCTCCCCCACCCAAAGAAATATTTTTAGTTAAAAAAAATGTCCCCACCCACTCAAAAAATGTTATACCCATCACCCCCCCCCCCATTTTTTTTTAACTCTCCCCCACCCAAAGAAGTATGCCGACATTGTCTTCAAGTTTTACCTGAGGAGGACCCACCGGCGAATAGCGACACTCTCCCTCTAAGTTTGAGCTGAGGTGCACCCACCGGCTAAGGCCGACCCTCTTCTCTCAAGTTTGATCTGAGGCGCTCACACCAGCTAATACCGATACGTAGGTTGACAGATTGGCGGACAAACGGATTGACGGACGGACGTAGGTGGACAGATATACGGACGTTACCGGACAGACAGACGGATGGACGTAGCTGGACGGACGACCCTTTCCTCTCAAGTTTGGCATGAGGCGCTCACACCGGCTAATGCCGACACTCTCGCCTCAAATATGTTTAGTTAAAAAATATTTTTCACCTCATCCCCCCCCCGGACGTATCTTAACGGACGGACGTACATAGCTGGATTGACGGACAGACGGACGTAGCGGGACAGACAGACGGACGAACGTAGGTCGACAGATGGACGGACGTAGTTGGACGTAGTTGGACGGATTGACGGGCGGACGGACGTAGCTGAAATATTAGCGTCTATTAATTAAAAAGGAAGGTAGAAAGGGTGGGAGGTAGAGGGGAAGAAGACAGGAAGGAAAAAAGGGGTGTAGTGTGAGTGAGTTTCTTCCCGGCACTCCCTTCCTCGCATGTCATTTCCGGTTAAATGATGACTGGCATTTTTTCTCAAATTGGAAAATGGAGGAAAAAAAGCTATGTTGAATTCAGGAAACCTGGCCTAGGTGAGCTTCAACCTCCATGTTTATCATCAAAACTCTTGTAATAATCTGTAACATAGTATTATACAACCTTTGTTCAAACTCAACTATACTTATGATTAGTCATGAATTTACTAACGTAATTCGAACACTCTAGTGGATCGACGCTATAGGAAGGTTGATATCTTATAAATTCTCCATTAAAATCTAAAAAAGTTTGTCTTTCTTGGCCTTTTGGTTAAGAGCAAAGTATCTGTTCTTCTCCATCTGTAGATAAAGATGGAGGTTGTCCGAGGGAATTCACCGGCCTAAATAACTTCTCGGCATTTTGCTTGAGATCAAGTGTATTATCTAGTCCTATCGTATAGGTGTCGATCATGCACTCTGCAATAACAAAAATCATACAATCATACAATATTCCCTTCTGCCTTAATTATATTAAGAACTGTCTCATCTTTTGAGATCCCTATTCGCCTTTATCTCATTTACCTGTGTCAGTGCTACGGGCGAATCCATATGCTTTGCTTGGAGCCCCCCCCCCCGCCATTCACCCTTCAAGTTTCGCATAATGCCGACACTATCCTCTTACTTTAGCCTGAGGCGCCCACACCGGCGAATACCGACACTCTCCCTTCAAGTTTTGCCTGAGGCGCACCCATTGCCTAATGCTGACACTCTCTCCTCAACTTTGGCCTGAGGCGCACCCGCCGGCTAATACCGACACTCTCTACTCAAATTTGGCCTGAGGCGTACCCACCGGCTAATACCGACACTCTCCCCTAACATTGGCCTGAGCGCGCCCACTGGCTAATGCCGACCCTCTCCTCTCAAGTTTCACCTGAGGCGCTCGCACCGGCTAATGCTGACCCTCTCCTCTCAAGATTCGTCTGAGGCGCACCCACCAGCGAATGCCGACACTCTCTCCATAAATATTTTTAGCTAAAAGGAAGGAAAAAAGGGGTGTAATGGGAGTGAATTTCTTCCCGACATTCCCTTCCTCTGATGTCATTTCCGGTTGAACGATGACTTGCATTATTTCTCAAATTATAGTAGCGATAGTTATGTATATAGTATGCGCACCGGGGAGGCGATATGTACATATATAGTATTAGCACCAGGGTGGCGATAAGGACTAATATAGTGTGCGCACCGGGTCAACGATAGGTACGTATATAGTATACGCACCGGGGCGGCGAAAGATATGTATATAGTATGCGCACCGGGGCGGCGATAGGTACTTATATAGCATACGCAACGGGGCGGCGATAGGTACATATTTAGCATGCGCACCGGGGCGGCGATAGGTATGTATTTAGCATTCGCACCGGGGCGAAGATATGTATGTATTTAGCATTCGCACCGGGGTGGCGATAGGCGTGTATGTAGTATTCGCACAGGGGCGAAGATAACCGGAAAACTTTTTGATATATTTATGTATCTACACCAAAAATTTTAATTAAAAATTAAAATCAGTTTTATCGTATTTTACGGACCCGCCATTGATTAGAGCGAAAAGCACGTAAATCAGGGGAACATAACTCGGTCTGTCATATAAACAAGTAATAAATGAATGGCGATCGGCAAAATACAATAGTACTGATTTTTATTTTTAATAAAGATTTTACTCGATAAGTTATCCTAATTTTTTATGAGGATAAATAGTTTTTGTTTGGAAATGCGTTTTTCATTTGTGCCCTCATCTGTGTAAGCATCGAAAATGGAGTAACCATGTTTGTTACTGCTGCCGCCGCGTAATTTTTAGTATAAATGTGGTAGGCATTGTAGATGTGTGTATATGAGTGTGTTTTGTCAGTGAGGGTGTGTGTGTGTATGAACTTGTGCGTGTGAAATTAGTTTTTGAATGAGGGAGTAGAATTTAGCCAGTGTGAGAGCATGTGCGAACTTGTGTTAACATAAGCCCGGTGAGCAGTGTGTATATGCAGTCGGTGTGTTTAGTAGTTCGTGAATGTATCTTGTTGTGTCTGCCAATGGACTTCAGTCAGGGGTCTATGCTAGTTCTGTAACTTAAGCACATGTGTCGAGACTGAAAGACAAAACTAAACGAGGAAGAAAGCTGTGTTAGGGTTTTTATATCACACAGAAACTGCTGCTTGAACAGTCGATGCGTACAAACAATATTCGCTACTGCTGTTTTTGTTTGTTTGGCAAGTCGGACTTTTGCATAAACTTCACGAAGAGCGTGCTTCATGGTTGTATGGTCTGCATGAAGTCCTCTGCGGTGGTACATATCGAACAATTATTAATATTTCTTTTTATTTTGAAAGTAAAAAGATTATGAAAATCGAAAAAATAAAAAGGTGTAGCAGTTGTCTCCCCTCTCAAACATAATTGCACCGGTTTGCCAGTAGGCGTCGCTTTTTACCGGTAAACAACGCCAGACAGGCCTCTTTTCCGTTCCGGCCACGGCAGACGGTAGTCATTGGAGACGCTGCTCGTCTCCTTGTCTGACCCACAAAATCACACGTGTTCAAATTCCTAAACACGTTTTTCTCGGTAAGATATTTTTCTTCACAGACGCATTCATATTCCTACAGAGACAATTTCTTCTCCAGAACATTTTATTTTCACGTACATAATTTATTTATCGAACATATTTTCCCATGTGCGTTTCAATCATATGAACTATTTCAACTCTACACACATTATACATACATATATACACACAGCATTCATAATTCCACTTACACACTGTATATATATATATATATATATATATATATATATATATATATATATATATATATATATATATGTGTGTGGTTTGTGGAGTACCTAGACAGGTTGACCTTTTTTTTAGATACCTTGACTACGTTCCCTGCCCCCTGTATACCGTCCTTGGTAAATTTTAAAATTCCCCCGCTCTCTCTATATATATTGCTCTCTTTCCCCCTCTCTGTATTGCCTTCCGTTATAAATCGTGCAATCTCCCCCTCTCTAAAATTATATATTTAATGTTTCCAATCTCCTCCTTCTCAATTTACCTCTTAAATAACTCATTCCCCCCTCTCCCAAAATATGTATAAGATATGTTGTCGCTCTCTCTCTCTATATATATGTATATTGAATTGGTGAGTGTGAATTTCTCTTTTCTCATTTTCAAAAATGTAATCTTCACTTGGATGCTTGACAATGCCGGAAGGTTGAAATAAATTATTACACCGGGGATTATGTGACTCTGTGTTACTTTATTTTATTTTATTCTTGCTCTGTTTATTACATTGGAATTTATTTCACTATAACACACACTATATATATATATATATATATATATATATATATATATATATATATATATATATATATATATATTTGTGTGTGTGTAGTTAAACACTTAAATCTATGTTTAAGGTTGATACATTTACAGAAAAACAAGATAAACGTTTATTTATTTAGGCTGTCTGGTTCACCACGTCCACGAATCTATAATCTATCTATAACATACAATACCAATGTTCCACTTTGACTTATTTTTCTATGATTGGCTCTGCACAGCACGAAATTGCCAAATGGCTGTCGGAAGTATTCGATCCGAACAAAAGGAAGTCGTGTTCGTGATGAAGTTATTCAACTCGCAAATCAAAGTGCAACGTTTGCTTCGCTCGAATATTTCCGTGTTTATTTCTTTTCGAAAAAAAATCCAACCTCATTCCTGGAAAGGTTGTCTGGTTAATATCGTTATTTAGGAATCTTTTTTATAGCTTCATTTCAAATGTTTATTCATCCACATATAAAGACAAGTTATTTATTTACAAGATGGAAAACGTAGTGTTGCTCGAAAGTGAATGAGAACCCCTGCGTACCTCTTCTCCCAGCCTTGAACCCCATGCTGCCATTTTTATTCTTATTGTTTTAATTTATATCACTGTCCCTATTTACTCGGTTCCTCACGAGGGTAGAGTTAGACACAACGAACGGTCGATTTCTCTATGTAGTCCTCAAATGAAAAATGGGAATTTACTTCCCTAAGTGAATACAGACATGAGATTCCTTCTTCCCCCCTCCTCGAATGGCTAAGGACTTAAGTCGGAAGTAACTACGATAAAGTAGGAATTTGGTCTCTCCCTCAACGTTAGTGGGGCATCTTCATCGACGGATAACTGACGCCTGAAATAAAAAAAAATTGAAAGTTTAAAAGAGTGTTTGTCGCCTGAGTCGGTCATGAAGGTTTTATTGCAGACACGACGGACGGCGAGGTTCACGGCAGAAAGAAAGAAGAACGAATTCAACCACTAGACGACATCGAGACGGCGCCCCTCCACGCGACGAGGAAAGAGAGGGGGTACGAGAAATTAAAAGGTATGCAACATATACGTTTTTGGTGTTAAAAATGACCAGAAAATTTGAAGTGAACCGAGGTTTACTGAGATAAGAAAGAAAGAAGCAAATAATAATAGAAGAAAAGTAATGGTAAAATTAGTGAGTAAAAATACTATAAAAATGGACTGTCAGTTTAAAGGCTTAAAAATGCCTTAACAAAAGAGTTTGAAAACGCTTCTAAACTTTTCGTATTGTTTTCCGCTTTTGAGAAGCGTTTAAGAGAACTGCCACGGCCCATTCCGGGACGGCTATATAACATGTGCAATCTGTTAAATAATGTGAGGGAGGGGAAGGAGCAAGTTGCCCACCAGCCACTGTGTAACTGGAGGGTGACGTCACGAGTCAGGTGACTTCTGTTTTCCAGTTCGAGTTCGAGTTCAGAATTTTGTCCACGTCGGGCGTGTGTCAGCCAGCGGTTTCTTTTTAAGCCACTGGTTGGCGCCCATCTCGTCTCTCTTGTGTACTTAAAAACGACCGCAGTTCACAGAGATTGACTTTTTCGGATGAGCTAATAAACCAAGTGAATTTATTCAAGTTGTCATGTAGTTTGTTTTCGGACAGTTTTCCTTTTTCAACATGATCGAATTAAAGATGGCCGACTGGTAGGCCATCAACCCTTTGCCGTCGTCAGACGAGAATCGAGTCTGGTTGAAGCATAGGGCCTTATTGATTGTTGAGCGGCCATATGCAACACTCCCCCAAAAGGTGCACTCTGGATTGTGACAAAAATTAAAATTGCCTCAGTCTAAAAGGATATCTCCTTCACTGACCGAGGACAGAACAGGCGAAGTGTAGTTTTCAGAAGAGAGACTACACTTCGGTCCTAGACAACCAAAACGCCAGTTTCTTTCATTGTCGATTTTACACTTATAAATAAAATGAGGTAAAACACCGTCTTAGCGTTATATTGATTCCCAACGCGAACGCAGACCCTACGCTATTATTGTTAAAAAAAAACTCATAAAAAATGAATAGAACTATTGTATTTTGCATAAGGTTTTTATCGAGAAAACTTCTTTGATCTTGGCGGTTTATCTTTTTAATTGCATTTCTGGACATACAGAGGGACAAAAAACTCCACGGATATGCTCGGAAATAAATGATGACCACTATGCACTCCTACTCTCAGAACACATTAATGTTATAATTCTAATGTCTGAAATAGTTCAGCGCCCCTTTTGCTGATTTTTGGCTGTCCGGCGCGAACGTAGACATCACGATATCATTGAAAACCCTCCTAATTTACAATTAATACCACCATTGGATTTCTATTTAATCCAAAGATAGGAACCTGGAAGTAATAGAAATTAAGGCTTGACTCCACTTTCCCTTAAAGCTCCGAAATCGGGGCTTCACCATCGCATATAGTTTTATGCTATATCCAGTGTAAACATGCACAATGACGCATGTCTAGTTATGGGAGGAGGTGAGCTGCATGCAAAAGACAGATCTGCAATGGAAAATGTATCTGACTCTAGATTTGCCCACCTAGAAGATGAGATATCATTTTGAAAAATATAATTGCCTCTAAAAGGCGAGGTTCCGTGCTGAAAAAGCAAGCCATTTGTGATCACACAGAAGTTATAACCACTTCAGCGGATATACTCCTTGGTTAGTCAGTTTTTATGCCCAGTAATTAAACACCCGATAATTCTCAAGTATATTGGTTGTATGGCCTATTTCGAATGACAGGATCTCTCTCTCTCTCTCTCTCTCTCTCTCTCTCTCTCTCTCTCTCTCCCATATATATATATATATATATATATATATATATATATATATATATGATTTAGTGTTTTACAAATGTTGTATTAGCCGTAAGACAAAAGAAAATTAAGTTGAACAGAAGTTACTATTTTACCCACAGTAGGCTAGTGTGCGTAAATTGTGGGTTCATACCTTTCCCAGTCGTAAGGATTTGAACTCGGAATGTCTGATTCCATACGCCCCAGCCGTAACCATTTAGCAAATGTCGCAACTTTGAAAACATGATATCGAACTTTGTATTATTTGGAGTATTTTAATCTTGGCTGTTATTTTCACAATGTTTCGGTCGATGTAACCTTCGTCCTTCTTCAGGTGCATTTTTTTAGAACTTGTGAATCTGTACGGAATTTTGAACTGAACCCTGTATTTAATCCATGAGTGTAGATTGTTCTCATTCCGTCATCCCGGACCGGGAAGAAGTGTTAATTACTTATGTTGTTTTTAGTTATTTAACCTGTAGTGAGGATTGAATCTTCAACCTCCAGAAGACTCTCACTTAGAACGGATACGGTTATTGATTAACAATCAAATAATCACTAAGAATAACATAATAATTTATATTAATTGTATTATTCGGACTCCTGTTCTCATTTTGAATGTTATTCTCCAACCTTCTTCAGGTGCATCTTGTCGAACCTGGAAATCTGTATGGAACTACGAACGGAACTACAGGGGTAGTTTGCTCTCGTTCCGTCAGCCATGACAGGGTAGTAGTCTGAAATAATTCGCAATTGTATTCTTAGTATTGCCCGAACTCGAGATTAAACCTTCAAGCTCAATAATTAATTAACATTTCTTTTTCGTCGTGGTTGACAAAACAAGAACAATCTACCTCTGTAGATGAAATAAAGGGTTCAGTTCAAAATTCCATATAGACAAGTTCTAAGTTCGATATAAAGATTCCCAAGTTCAAAAAGATTGATGTCGGAGGTTACATCGGCTGAAACGTTGTCAAAATAACAACCAAGATGAGAATAGTATTCCGAATAATTTAAATAATACACTTTATGAAAAGTTTTTAAAGAATTATGAAGGTTATGAATTTACCATTTGCCAATTCTCAGATCTTCAGGGATTTCGCCGCGTTCTTCATTTGCGTTCACCATGCTTGTTTATATAGATAACGTGCGATTCTTCCAATATTTGCTGAGTTGCTTATGCATCATCATCATCATCATCATCATCATCACCACCACCACCACCATTGATCACTCCTGGAAGAGGAATCCCTGTCTGGTTTCCTGTCAGCTTCTTTGTCCCTAGCGACGTGGGCAGGTAGGAACCAGTTGGCTGTTGAGGTCGTCTCTCCACTATGTCGTTGGCCTTCCTCCTCATATTTTCCATTGCATCGGGGTACATTCTGTCGCTCTAAATGTCCATATGTCTACATTTTCAAGAATTTCACGTTTTTGCATCAAAAGTCAAGATAATTCTCTTTCTTTTCTGAACTTAGTAACATTTTTATGGACAAAGAATATCTCATTCAAAAACAATTACAATCTGCAAAATAAATCAAAACTAAGAATATATATATATTACTAGTGGAGATTTGATATCTGTCTGAATCCGGAACTATACTATTACTTCTAGTAATTTACTATTGTATTATCTTTTAATGCTCGATTCAATTTACTATAATATTTCTATTACTAATAAAAATTCGACCTGTCTGTCTGAAGCCGAAACTATACTTGTTAAATATTGGACGAGTAGACCCGCTAGTATATAAATTGACTAGTTGAAAATAACAAGAAATGAAAGTTCAGTTAGGGTCAACTTGCTGAACTCGGAGGTTAGTTTGACTCAGCAGTGGGGATTGGTAGAAACTGATGTCACATCACATTGCACAAAGAGAGAGTGAGAGAGAAGTCAGCACTATACGTGTGAACATGTTATTTAAAAATGTTCTGATTAGATATGATTAAATAGTGGTTATCGATCTCTTTCTTTCTCCCCTCTCGTCGGTGGTTTGAACCGACGATCTGGTCGAATAAGTCTCCTCTGTCTTCCAACAAGCTTTGGTCCTTTTTCGAGGTATGAAAACACTTTTTTGCAGGCGGCGTTTCCTCGGTTTGGCGGGATCACAGAAAAGGCACCTACACGGACTCAGCTAACAAGGTATGGTGGCAAATTTTCATTCGTTGACGTATGACGCAGGGTTGAAACATATCTATACTATTACTTCTATTCATGTACTATTGTACTATATTTGATTGCTTAATTCAGTCTACTATTTCAAACTAACGTACTATCTTTCAATGCTCAATTCAGGTGATCGAGTAGTGTAGTATCGTTCTGTAATCATGATACGTTTGCAGTAGTATATTATCTATTCTGTTGTCATGAGACTATCCTCCCATGTATTATCTCCTCTTTTGGGTAGGTAGTGTAGTATATGTTTGCTCGCCATGATACCATCCTTTCATGCATTACCTTCATTTTTTTGTGAGGGGGCGGGGGGTAGTATAGTATCTGTTCTGTGGTCATGATATCACCCTCCCAGGCATTACCTCCTCTTTTGTCGTGGTTGGTTAGCGTAGAATATGTTCTGTTGTCATGAGACTATCCTCCTAGGCAATACTTCCTCTTTGGGGCAGTGTAGTATATGTTCGTTCGTTATGATACCATCCTCCTAGGATCGCAAAAATATACAACCCGGGGTCGCATATATTAGCTAGTAAGCATAATTAATAAAGTAGACTAACCTCATATTTATGTCAACAGAAAGGTAAACAATATCAACTCTCGATTGAATAAGATGTTAATATTGACATCGTCATTCAGACAACCATAAGCACAGAAAATATGCACCTCCGCATATTTAGAAAGTAGCGGGTTTAATATTTCGAGCTTAATATAAGACTAAAGACACCAGCTTCTATCCCCTCACTCTTTAGTCTCTTTCAGACTTGACGCATGGGAGCAAGTCACTAAAATCCTCTCCAGTGACAGCCGGTGAGTCGGCACACGAAACAAGAAACTATCACAGCTTGTAAACACAGAAACTCACACAGAGACAGTTAACAAGCATGTCTACACGAAAGCTAACTGACTGTTTGACCTAGTGTCAGTGGTGTATTTGGAACAACTACGAGTAAGAATGAAAGAAAGTAATTTTATTCTTTTCCCGATGCACTAATTGGGTCCATGTTGACCCCAAGTGAATGAATATTACCATATATTTTTACCATAACCAGGTCGAGGTAACACTGAATCAGCTGATGTAAATTCCATAAGGGTATCTTGTGAGGTGAGAGAGGTAGAGAGAGAGAGAGAGAGAAAGAGAGAGAGAGAGGATGGATAGAAATTATATAAAATAAGAGCAGTTGCTAAACAGCATACAATGAGAGAGGGTGACTAATAGTAATAGACAGAAACTTAGTAAGGGAGAGGTAAGGTGATGAGTAAATTGCCAATTATGGCCAATTAGAACAATTAAAATGGATTTTTAAAGATAATCCCCAAACCAAGAATATGTTAACATTTGTATTAAGATGCAATCCCCTTGACGACCATCGACGCCAATACGCATGTGCCGTATTTTTCTTCTTCTCCGTTTTCTTACTCTGGCCGTATCGATTCTAGTAGCATTAGTTTACAATTTGCATTCGTTATAAACACACACACACATAGAGACATAGTATAAACGTGTGTGTGTGTCGTTGGGGTTCCGTCGCTAAGGTCTCTACTTCTAAGCTAAGCCTCCCATGTTTCAAGTCCAGAATATCAGCTAACATTCACTCTGAGGTCTCTCGTCGATCTACCCGTCGTGATCATTCACTCGGTTACAACTAACCTCACACTCGAGATGAATCAACTCTAACTATCAAAGAGAAAAGAACTCTCATTCACTACTAACTTTATATTTGGTTATCTTAACAACTAGTCAATTTGTAGTCAATAAAACAATATGTTTTGGGGGCATGGATTGAATTTGTCATTTTGCCTTTCTGTTACTAGTGAATAGTTCGAATACAAACCTGATAAACGCCTTTTTGAAAAATTATTGAATTACCGTTACAAAAAAGTGTTGAATTTCATCACCCCAACACATTCTGAATCATTTTATTAAAGTAATGTGATATTTACCCAATATTTCTGTCTTTAATTAAAATACGCTTTTACGGTTGAATTTTAGATTTGGAATATTCGTCTTTGAAAGTTTAATTTCTCAATTTTAAGAAATTGGATTTATCGCATTTTGCATTCGATCTCTTCAAGTCCAAATTCAAAGAAATTCAGATTATGTTACAGGGTGGTCCAACAAAATGTACCCATTTGTGATAAAGTAGCATTGTATAAAACTCTTTTTTTTAAGTTAAGGAAAACTTTTTTTTTAATTTCAAAGACCTGTTTTACAGACAGATAAGCTTAGTGTGGCATTAGTTGTTTCCCCGTATAGCATCATTTTGCGAGGAGAGTTCAATAGTTTATTATGTGCTCAATCCAAGCTCCTTGACGCTGAATCACTGTGGCTACTCGGTCATTGAAGTTTGTGATGGCCCTGTCTAACATATCGTGGTGAATTCTCTAAATCTCTGTTCGAATGTTATTCGTAAGCGATCACTGCGACGTTCAGTGTTATCTTGTACACTTCCCGTCTCCATGAATTTGTCCATGAGGCGCTATATTTTGAATCTGGTTGGAGCGTTTCTCATTGGAAAATATCACTGAAATTGTTGAGTTTGGACAACAGGTCTCGTCGCGTAGTAGACCTCTACAATCTTGATCCTCTCCTGCACGCAATCTATTCTTGCTTGTTCCATTTCACCTGAAAAACAGAAGCATTGGTTAATTTACATAAAAATGATAATAAAATGGATACATCTTTTTGGACTACCTGTATGTTCGGATTTAAAGAGTTCTACAATATAAGTTCTAGTGCGTTTTAGACATGGATTTAAAAGTAACTCATAATTAAGGAATTAGATATCCATCTAGTTAAGTTAAATAGAATCTAATTAATGTTAAAATCGTCGTCGACCTGATTTTAAGTGAGTAAAAACAACTAACATATCAATTTGTTGATGTGGTGGGAGTTACAGATGCGATACAACGAATGTGAAAAAAGTTACTAGCCCGTATAAGCTACTTTCTTTCTTTCTCCATTCCTTGAGCTTACACTTTCCTTTACGCTGTCCCCGAAATGAAGAAAGAAAACAGGATTTCATATAAATGTGTGAACTCAACATTTTCGACAAATGAATATGATTCTAACTCGTTGCAAACGATTAAGTTAGCGAGCCAGTGTCAAATGCCAAATGAAAACAGACAACTAAAAACCCACAACAGCAGACGAACCCCGAAACAAGACAGAACGCGGTACGACATTACGCTCACCTTCCCTTGCCCTTCGGAACCGAGGGCGGGGGATGAATTCTCAACTCACGCACAGAGAAGCAAACGACTACTCACCTTATACACATACTTACTCATGTACTAACAAACGGCAACATATTCACACACTGACAAAGGCCGCCTACGCGTAACTTTCCCTGAACACACGCACAGATACTCACACACTTTGAATTACCTATTAGAGTGTTTGAATTACCAACTAGATACCATCCTCGAGTGTCTTCTGTCTCTCTGTACAAGGGTTTGTCAGGACGACCTGGCATGATAGTACTCCACTAGACTAGATGAATTCTTGTCATAGAATCCGGTAAGACCAAGAAACCACAAGACAAGAAAGATATACTATAACATAGTTAACTGGTCAATTGGGAGAGAAAAATGAATGTTCTTAATTTCTTTACTAACTCAACGTTTGAGAGGTAGAAGAGAACTTTAATGGAATATTCGAATATCTATGTATCTCATATATAGATTAAGTTTTAGCCCCAGGAAGGATCTCGTTGATTTCTGAGAACTTCGATTGAAGGAAAATGAAACAAAAAGAAACACACTAATAAACGGCAGCATATACACGCATTGACGGGAAGCAAGTTAATACTCACTCATACAAGTAGACAGATATTCACACACTGACAAAACAAAGGCAAGCAAATACATACACACGTTGCCACACTGTCTATTCCTCATACACGCATATTCACACTGACAGAAAGCAAACATGTGCACATACACACTTCTAATACTCGTCCCTTTTCCTCACTAAACATGGATCAGTAGTAGTCACTATGGCAACAGCAGCAGCAGCCGCCATTAACAACCTTTGAGACATCTGCTTAACTTGTAAGCCTGGCGCTGATTGGAGAAAACACAATTTCGATTGGGATTAAACCAATCAGAAACAACCTCTTCTGCGAGCATAGCACTGGCTCCCTAAGATTATTTAAGAGAGTGTACTGGCAGGTTTCGCTCTCTTTAGCTGCGAGAATACATATCTGTGTAACCAAACCACGTCGCTCAGTTTAATATATGTTGTAATGGGATACCGGACTCCCCTCAGTCACTAAATAAGTGAACTAGTCTGGACAATAAATACGACTATGAACAGTAGTATCGGCATTCGATTGTATTGTTAAATCTATTGGCTTATCTGTAGTTACTATTGTGTGTACAAGATATGTACGTTGGAATACACCGTACTATTTTAAGACCTTTACATTCTGGGTTATTTTATTTATAACTTTTGACCAAGTTATATCACCTGGCGACGCGGATTTCGAAAACGAACCCATTAAAGACATGGTAAAGTCAACTATATCATCCGGCAAACAAGAATTCGAATCGAAATCAAATTTTGGAATATATTCAGTCACGCACGTGCTTTGTTTTTATTCAGTAAATACATGCAAGTCACGTTGTGAACGAAATACTCCGACTGACGTTGATTTAATGATATCAACTGAAAACGTGGTTCGATAACCGAATTCACACCACAAACAAGGATTTAACTCTACAAGGTACAAAAAAGCATCCAACAAACAGTTTTTATCGTCGGACGTACATGTGCATTAACGTTCAAAGATTGCTGTGGATTTGCTGTTTTTTTTTTAGTACAACGAAAATACATCTTTAAAAAAAATCGTGTCAAAGAGGACAACCCTTTTAAAAAGTAAGAATACTTTTATTGTTTGAGTTTTTTCAAAAATGTATGATGGACCGTGACTAAAATTCGAGCTCGGACCATTAACATTACGAACTATACAGGATAAAAGTTCAATAGAATACTTTTTAGTAATTAATAATAGTACACTCACTGCTATTACTATTTTTTTCTAAAGAAAACAAATTTATTTGTGTCAGGTTCTCCTGAGTATTTTTGACATTAAACAATTAGTCAAAATGACTAAAATGCTGTGTATGAGCATGCAGCAACAACGACAATAACATCAAGAGTTGCAACAACAAATACTACAACAGCAGAAAAGTTTCGAAAAAAAATCTGAAACAGACAACCGGTGAAAGGAAAAACAGTTTTTTTTCTGTCGAAGAAATTGCAAATTCTTTATCTGAATTTGTATACAAACTTGATTCTGGTGTTACATTTCCAGCATATTTCAGACGATTTGAAACGATATTTACTAAAAGATGCCAACATTGGTCAGATGAAGAACGGGTAACCCTGTTATTACAGAAACTGGGAATAGAGGAGAATACCAAATATACGAACTTGATATTGCCCAGAAAACCTGAGAAAGTTTTATTCGATGAAACTATAAATATACCGTTGAAGATATTCGACGAGAGAATTAGTCTATTCCACATACGATACAAATGTCTAAACATCGTGAAACCGGATAACGAGAATGTAAACGATTTGGTTGAGCAATTCAAGATAGATGAAATCAAATGCCTAATCTTTGTCTAAGGACTAACAGCCCCTAAGTACATAGAAATAAGGTTTAGAATCTTAACAATGGTGGAGCAAGACACAAAAATCACGTTACAAAGAGTGACAGAAGAATGTCAGCGTCTCATTAATGTTAAAAGGGATAATACCCAAATTGAGGAAAAAAATGTTGCCAAAGAACAACGCATAAATAAACAAAAAACTCCTAAATTCAAAAAGACAGGAAAATGTGAGACGTGCAGAAATACTAAGCATACTAAAGATGTATGTTGGTATAAGAAAAAATTCTGTGAATCTTGCGGAATTAAGGGTCATAAATGGTCTGTTTGCCGCAAGAATGAGAAATAGAATTTTGAAAAAGTAAACTTTGTGTTGTCAGATTATGGACACTATGTTGGCGGGTCTTGAGTTTGCTATCGCCTATTTAGATGATATTCTAGTCAAAAGTAGGAACGTTCACGATCACAAAAATACACATCAGAGCTATGTTCAAGCGACTAGAAGAATTCGGTTTCAAATTCAGTTCCGAGAAGTGTCAATTCTACATGGAAAGAATTAAATACCTCGCACAAGTCATAGACAGTGAAGACAGGTAACCGGACCCACAGAGGACCCATGCAATTAAAAATATGCCTGTACCCGACACGGTTGGAAAACTACAATCGTTTCTTGGGTTGGCCCAATATTATGCGATCTACATTCCAAATGTATACGATTTAAGAGCCACCCCCTTAAAGGATTATCAAGGAAAGACAAAAAATGGATATGGTCAAAAGATTGCAAGACAGCTTTCCAGAAAATCCACTCTCAGATCTAGCCTTATCTCATTATGATATCGTGAAAGAAATCATCCTTGCGACTGATGCTAATGAATATGGAGTGAGTGCTGCACTGTTACACAAATATAAAGATGGTACTACTAAACCGATCGCGCACGCTTCGAGGACTCTTCTACTGGCTGAGAAAAAATATAGTCAGACGAGAAAGAGGCATTATCGATTGTGTTTAGAGTTTTAAAATACCATCGCTTTTTACATGGTAGATCATTTATACTTCAAACAACCCATAAACCGTTACTAAGTACATTTAGATTATAAAAAGCATTCCTACCCACACTGCCAACCGTTTACAGCGATGGGGTGTAACCCTACTGAACTATCATTTTAGGATGGAATACATCGCATCCAAAAAACATGGGCATGCGAATGGACTGTCAAGATTAATCCCCAAAATGAAGAAATTTTAGAAGAGACGGTTGTAGCAGCATTAAAAGAGGAGAAAGAAATCTCAGGTCTGTTGTTAAACATTATCAAAGAATTACCTGTAACATTGGAACAGATAAAAAAGGAAGCCGAAAAAGATGATTTTCTATCAAAAATAAAGGACCAGATAAGATTGAATGAAAGAAAGAAAAAGGAAACACAGACTTGACCTTCTTCAATATGTGACAACACTTTAATGGATGCAGATAGAATTGTAATACCTCAACCTCTACGTAAAGTTATGCTGAAAGAAAGTCATGCCCCGGATGAAATCACCCATGCAATGCTACGTATACTGGTCAGGGATGGACAAGGAAATATAAAGTTTTGTAAAACTATGTCGAGGTTGTCAATTTGCTACAAGAGTGCCTGCGGTCAAAACGAATCCTTGGCCAAAAACGGATTTGCCGTGGGCACGTCTACATATAGAGTGTTGATTTACGTCTACATATAGAGTGTTGATTTACGTCTACATATAGAGTGTTGATTTACGTCTACATATAGAGTTTTGATTTACGTCTACATATAGAGTGTTGATTTACGTCTACATATAGAGTGTTGATTTACGTCTACATATAGACTATGCTGGACCGATTAATGGATATTATTACTTGATCTTGGTGCACTCTTTCACGAAATGGCCTGAGGTATTCAAGTGCAAGCCTCCTACATCTAGGAACACCATCAGCGCATTAAATTAAATTTTCAGTCATTCCGGGGTCCCCTGGACACTGGTCAGCGACAATCGTACGGCGTCAACAGGAAAGGAATTTAAGGATTGTTGTACTTCCTTGGATATTGAACACATTACTAGACCAGTACATCATCCTAGATCGAACGGTCAAGCCAAACAATTTGTTGACACGTTTAAGCGTGCCTTACAAAAAAATAAATATATAGACACGGAAGAAAAAAACTATCCAGAAATTTTTAGCAATTTATAGGGTGACTCCTAATGGAAACAACGACTCGAAGTTGTCCCCTGCAGAAGTTATGTTCCCAGGGAAAATAGATCGATTTTCAGTAGATTGATACTCTATCCGAAGAAAAAAGATACTCCCCAGGAAATAAAGTATGCTTCAAAAATTTCCAAGGTGGAAAAATTTATGGATGGTATGATTAAGAAAATGATTGGCAAAGAAGTCCACACCATAACAAGTCAAAGATTTGTGCGTAAAAGACACAATAACTAAATTAGACCACAATATGCTGAAAATAATTTTTAAAAGCGAGGAAGAAGTCCGAATGGAGATTCTATGTAATGCTTTTGACATGCCACTACCCAATATTGTACACGAACCTATGTACACATCTACTAGACCAGCCTTACGAGCTGAAAAAATTTGTCTTCACCCCATACTGGAAAGAATATATATATATATATATATATATATATATATATATATATATATATATATATATATATATATATATATATATCGGCATTGTTTCCAGTTGTCTTGAATTGCTTGCCAGTGGAATCAAGCAGTGCCGACTCAGGAGAAGTGTTGTTAGGAATTGCGCAACCATTGCTTCACAATTACACGCGCAGCCAGCCCCGTACAGGGGTGTCTATAGTCTCTCTAGACTGAACGGAGGGCATGTCATGTCATATATGTAATCAAACCATCAATGTTTAGGCTCAATAGATATTAATTTATAAGTGCAGAACATTTATAAATAGACAACCGAAAAAAAGCAAATTCAAGCGACGATATTTTTATTTTCTAGTAAAGAGATTCACTTTTAACAACCGTTTCTCTATTTGTCTATGCAATCAAGGTTTTCAAGCAGATCCCGAAATTTCTAGGACAATAATTCATCAGAAAAAATAGCAAATACCTAACTTCGAACATCATTTTTAAATGTTAAGTCATAGAAAGAGACAAGGCTAAGTCATATATAGATGCAACCGAATGGGAATTGAAAATCAGATACAGAAATTACGTAGCTCCATTTAAAAATAAAATGCAAGATTAAAATGATAACCCAACAACTTTAGCTAAGTATATAAGGGAACTCGATAATCCTAACAGATAATATGAATTTAAATGGTCTACTATTGGTAAAGCGAAAAATACTCCACAGGTAAATTTAAGAATTGTAATCTTTCTATCTTAGAATCTTATCACATAACAACGTAGAAAGATAATCTAATTAATAAAAAACATGAAGTCCTTCTGAACTGCACGCGTCGTTCAAAATTCACATTCTCTACCTAAATAAAATTCACAATTATTATTTGCAGGTAAACTCAGTTCTTTTGAATTACAATGAATAATATTATTGTTATTATATTAAAAGGAACTTCACATGATATCACATCATAACGAAATTATAACACGAAAACATTCATTAAAGTAGATAGAATACATATTAGATACTGTAAAATTAAAATAAATGTGTCGACAACAATGAACACCTCAATTTTTATTACAAATAAAATAACTTTTTATGCGATAACGTGTGGTTTTATGATCTTGCCACTCAGACTTAGGGTTAGTGGTAAAGGAAATTTAGTTGACTCGCTTGACGAAATGTTTACAAACTAGTGAAGTTAAAAATTCCGCCCAAATATAAGCAGTATAAATTTATATGAAGGGCCAAGTACACTTTTCGTCTTTAATCTTAATAATAAATATTATAAACTTTAATCATTAATAAAATAATCTAACACTATATCATCAAATACGTTTAAAATGTTTTAAGATAAAGACCGTAGGGGGCACTACTCAGAAAAACAAAACTTATCTAAGTTGTATTCCTTAGATTCGGTTTTTTACGAATACAAAATATTGCATTTTTTCGTTTTTTTTTTGTTGTGCTCTCTTTTTATTTTATTCATTTTTCGTACTTTTTTATGAAGAGGTAGATAGGGGACAAGTGTTTTATGATTGTTTTGGTTTTCTTTTCTAAAATCAAATATGACGTCGGTTTTTATAATAAATACACGAGTGGTTTGGGCAATAAATCGATCTAAAGGAATGCTTCTAAGGTGTAGTGTTGAAAACCAGTGTATGGTCTCGTTAGTCCCTTGATTTTAAAAGGTTCTGATCTTTGTCACGCACACATACACACACATACACGCACTCACAGTGTGGGTTCATATCTCTTATTTGTGGTGGAAACACGAACCCATAGAGACAGGCTTATGTGCGAGTGTGTATACACAGACCATCTAAAAATATAAATATAGATAAAAGATAAAAATATCAATGGAGATAAAATATTTACGTCATAATAAATATATATGATTTTCAAAACAGTACTCAATCCAAATAAAAAAAAAGAATAAAAAATAAAACGAGTTAAGGGCTTTACACCGTCTGAACAACAATCGACCCTTTTGTTGGTGTTTCGTTTTTTTTTTTTTTTGTTTTTTACATTGAATTTAAAACATCACCCAAACTAAACCCAGGCCATTACAAGCTCCCCCCCCCCCCCAAAAAAAAAACAGCCGCTGGATGAAAATAACTCAATGATCAAATCACATGGCGGTGTTTTGCTTTTAGTTTTGTTTTTATTATTATTTCCTTTGGATTTTTGGCTTTGAATCGCAAACGTATTACATTAAATTCAAACTTAATCATTACAAAGATACCTCCTAAAATACCCCCAAAGCAAATTCTCTATCTAATTTACATCTATATATATCGGTCTTTAAAATGAAGATCAGGACTAACGAGGCCATACACATGTCTTTCAATATTGGACAGTGAAAAACCAACATTTCAAACGTGAAGTTGGTGCGTCATTGATAAGTGTCAATTCATTCGCACGAAACCATCGGTATGACATAATCCAATATGTAAATATATTATTTAATAAATATATTAGGTTTTTACCCAGGTAATTGAGCATTCAGTAAGTTTTTCTTCCAAAATGTTATATATATATATATATATATATATATATATATATATATATATATATATATTAGTACATGTATTGTATTAGTTTCTGTAGATGTAAATCCGTTGAAACTGAAGTGTTTATAAAAAGAAGAGCTGTTCTTAAGTATAATTTTTTATTTATACAAACATTATTGGTTACATATGTGCATACATGTTTCGGTTGTACTCTTCAGACCAAAGAAGACAGAGAAGTGAGATGGATTTATTTTCCATCTCACTTCTCTGTCTTCTTTGGTCTGAAGAGGTTGACTCTCTGAAGAGTACAACCGAAACATGTATGCACATATGTAACCAATAGTGTTTGTATAAATAAAAATGTATACTATATATATATATATATATATATATATATATATATATATATATTCCCTAAATAGTCACCCTGTTTATAATAATGCATAAAAATGTTTATTCACATAAATGTCTTTAGAGAATCCAGTAACTTTCACCATTTTTTATGTAACAACAATTTTAGAAGCTTAACGCGTTTTGTACTATTTAGTACATCACTGGAGGCTTAATAATAAGACTTTTTTTTTTTTATAAAATAATCACTTTTTACAACCCAGGTTGGGGGGTCAAATGTAAACAAGGCGAAAATGTCTACAAAGCGTAGTAGTAAAACGTTCACGGTAACATGGGGAACAATAAATGTGGGTGAAAGCGAATAAACATGGAAGAAAACGGGACGAAAGAGAGAAAGAAAAACACAATAGAAAGAAAGAGAGAGGTACATGGTAAATCATAGAGAAAAAAGGGATGCTCACTCGCGGATACCTATTCCTTACAAGTACTAAAATGTACAGTAATGTTGC
This sequence comes from Sepiola atlantica, assembly GCA_963556195.1. Taxonomy (NCBI): domain Eukaryota; kingdom Metazoa; phylum Mollusca; class Cephalopoda; order Sepiida; family Sepiolidae; genus Sepiola; species Sepiola atlantica. The sequence goes on from OY744516.1 coordinate 74,289,446, forward strand.
AGTATAGTTAACAGCAGAGAAATCGAAAACAAAATTGCAATCAATAACTTTCACCAAACGCGCCAAACTTCAATTCTCCACCGACCCGTATACTTTTAAAGTGGGGAAAGTGATTTATTATCTCCGAATTTGTTATAGTTAAGTTGACTTATTGAAACACACAATGGCGGTCGTTTAGCTTCGGATAACTTCATGCTGAAAAGACAGAGAAAAAATGACCCACTCTACCACGAACCCCAAGTTCGGGAGGGAGGGATTACCACTCGGACATTGGGTCAGTTGTAGGGCAAGTCATTCCTTCTCTCCTCTACTACTATTTAAGGAATGAAGCCCCACCAACAACAGAGGGCCAAGCAGCCATTTTATGTTTTATTTCGCAGATTTCAAATTAATATAGCGATTGAATATAACATTCTCAGTTTATAAAAAAGAAGTTGTGACAAACGTTCAATTTTAAAAGAGTGTGTGTGTGATATACAAGTTTAACGTAAAACTGATTCCTCTGCTCCAAATTCTTAAAAGGGTCTTTGTTAACGGGATTATATTTGCTTGAATAACAACTCGAGGTGTGTTATTTTGCGTTAAATCAAGGGAGGCGCGATAGCGCTCTATCCCTTAATAGACTTCAAAAATGGCCTATGCTGGAAATCTCGTTTCTTTGATCAATCATAACTCAAAAACCAATGAACCAAATTAGTAAAAACTTTGCACAAAATTTTTATTTGATAGGTTCTATAAGTGTGTAGAATTTCGTCATCATTAATCAAGGCAACCCAGAGATCCAGAAAGGTCAGGCATGATTTTGTGTTATCCGTGTGTAAGTACGTACGTATGTGCCACCCAGTATCTCATCAACTATTCGATGGATTCAGCTGATAGAGGTTCTAGGGTCTAGTTGATGGCATTTTAATTTCAATTTACCATATACCTTAGTTTTCCAGAAAATTCCAAAAAAACTTTAAAATGACCAGGCATAGCCTTTACAAAAGTAGTTACATTCCATGATAAATGCCAGTATACTGAAATCATATGCCCTTAATAGAGTTAAGATGAAAATTCATATACACTAAATGTACAAATGCAAGGAAATATCCAAATTTTTACACTTTTATTGTCATTAAGGGTATGCGAGCACAACCGGGCTATGTATTTTACTGGTAGGAATTTTTCTTCAGCGCACCTCACACACTTCATCCACTCATGCATAGAGGTTTATACTGTAGCGATGTGATAATGAAATGGTTTGGTTGATATGTAGTCATACCCTTAATGACAATAAAAGTGTAAAAATTTGGGAATTTCCTTGCTTTTGTACATTTAGTGCATATGAATTTTCATCTTAACCCTATTAAGGGCATATGATTTCAGTATACTAGCATTTTTCATGGCATTTACATCGAAATATAAACCCGCTGCTAAAAATTAAGCAAGTTAGATATCAACAAAATCTTAAAAATCGTTTGTAAAATTAAAAAAAAACAAGCAAGTGTTTGGTTAGAGTGAAAGTTTGAAAGAGTATTTTCGTTGGTCTGTCACGCCTAAGTTTAAAATAGTGTTTAATCAGTTCATCGGATTCGAATTTAAAATAACATTTTCGTTAACTTTTTGCGCTTATGTTTGAAATAGCATTTCTGTTTATCTGTCACGTTCAAGTTTAAAATAACATTTTCATCAGTCTATCGGCGGGCTTACATGTATGACACTTGCGTTTAAAATAGCATTTTCATTCGTCTGTCAAGTTGGAAATAACATTTTCGTTGGTTTGTCACGTTTAAGTTGGAAATAGTATTTTACTTGGGATGACACTCTTGCGTTTGAAATAGCATTTCCGTTGGTTTGTCACGCTTTCATTTGAAATAGCACTTTCATTGGTTTGTCCCGCAAAAGTTGATATAGCGTTTTCGTTGGTCGGTCACTGTCAAGTTTGAAATAGCAGTTTCGTTGGTCTGTCACGCTTAAGTTTGAAATGGCATTGTGTTGGTCTGTCACGTTTAAGCTTGAAATCGCATTTTACTTGGTCTGTCACGTTCTAGTTTGAAATAGCATTTTTTTAGTCTGTCATAGCATTTTGTTTGGCTTGTCATGCTTAAGTTTGAAATAGCGTTTTCGTTGATATGTCAGGCTAAAGTTTGAAATAAGGTTTCCGTTGGACTTTCACGGTTAAGTTTGAAATAGCATTTTCGTTGGTTTAACACTCTTGCGTTTTAAATAGCATTTTCGTCGGTCCACGTGAGAGCACGTACAAGAATCCGCTGGAGTAAGTCAAACTACTACTCATAATAACTACTATTTTCATCCCCCCCCCCTCCCCTCCAAAAAAAAAAAAACTTCCCTGCCAAGCATCGAAGCAAGCAAAGAGCATGGAATCAAACAAGCCGCTGCTACCGCAGTAGTGTTCCAGTCTATTTCAGATTTGAATTTTACAGATGTGTTGATTGTAGGGGTTTTATGGCATCTTCCAAACTAGGTGACATGTTCATGTGAACAATTAACGGTTTATTTTACCATAGCATTAATTGTTAAATTAATAGTTTTTCTGTTGTTGTTGTTGTTTTTTGTTTAGATAGATGGGGAATTGTGGGTGTAGAGCAGACAAGTACTCGTCGAGTGGGCAGTAAGTTGCAGTATTAAATTTGAAATTTAGTTAGTAGCAACAAAGACTGAAAGCGACTAACTTTAACTTTCTCTTTCTTTTTCTTTTTCGTCTTTCCAGTGATAGCTTTTCTCTTTCTTTCTTGTTTACGAAAATCGTTGTGGCCAGTTTTATTAGACTTAACGTAACCCCCTTTTTTTTAAAAAATTATTATGTAGATGCCGAGCGTGAGAGGGGGAGGGCAAGAGAAAAAGATAGAGAGAAGGAGAGAGAGAGAGAGAGAAAGAAAGAAAGAAAAGAGAAATAAATATATATAGAGAGAAATAGAGAGAGAGAGAGAAAGAAAGAAAAGAGAAATAAATATATATAGAGAGAAAGAGACAGAAAGAGAAAGAGGAGGAAGATAGAAGAAGAATTAGAGAGAGGTAAATAAAGAAAGAGAGAGAAGAATGAAAGAGAGACAGAGAAAGAAAGAGACAGAAAGGGGGATAGAAAGAAAGAGTAAGAGAGAGAGAGAGAGAGAGAGAGAGAAATACCGAGAGTAAGAGAGAGGGTAATAGAAGGAAAGAGAATAATAGAGTGAGAAAGAGACGAGATGATAGAGAAATGAGAGAGGGTAAGAGAGAAAAAGGAAAATGCGAGAGAGAGAGGGGGCGTGAGAAAGAAATGAGAGAGGGTGCGAGCGAGAGTGAGATAGAGGGGGAGGGGATGAGAGAGAAATGAGAGAGAGAGAGAGCGAGAGAAAGAGAGGGAGAGATAGAGGGCGAGTGAGAAAGAGGGAATGAAAGATAAATGGGAGATGGTGAGAGAGAAAGAGACTCATCTAAAAAAAATATTTTATAACATGTTAGGCTTATTATACCGTTGTGGATACGAAAGCCACATATTACACAACCAGTTTTCTAAACGATATTTTTAGCTTACAATGTTACCCTTTGCCCCCACGCTGTCAACAGAAACATAAAAATGAAATACTATTTTTATTTTCGTGCGATTACACATCAACACCCTAGAAATACAGATAATTTTTTTAAAGTTTGACTTTAGATTGCTCTTACTTTATTATATAAATTAAACGTAAAATGATCACCCAGTTCTTGACCACATAACGCAGCACAGAACAAGTAACCATTTTTGTCTGTCCAAAATGGTCGCCATTTTGAAATACAAAAAAAATGATTACTCGTTCTGTCTTACACTATGAACTGGGTGATCATTTTATATTAAATTTATATAATAAAGTAAACCTCCATCTAAAGTTTCATTTTTATTTTCAGGTATTTTCAGAGTGTTGGCATGTAATCGCACGAAAAAAAAAATAGAATCTCATTTTTATGTTTTCAATGACAGCTTGGGGGCAAAATGTTTAAATTTTACTACGTTTTTTTACATTTCTGCTCCCCCGTTTGTACGTGCTCAGGGACCGCTTTAGACATTGAGAGATCCAGGGCACTTCTGGTGAGAGGTTGCCCTCAAGTTGCTCCAAATAGTTGGATCATTCCACCGCTCCAGACAGTACCTGACTACTGATGCAATCCTTTAACTGTATAAGAGTCAGATACGTTTAAAGATGAGTTCAACCGCCACATATGGGGAGGTGTCACCCAGGGCACAAAACCGAATTCGCAATCTCGTGGATATGGTCTCTTCTCTTCCCGGCAGCCTTTTCTCACAGAAGAGATGTTGCTAGCCTTTCTCTACTCTACCGTTATTTTCATAGTAGGCGATCGACTGAACTCCAATCTCTGACTCCCCACCACCATGTAAAACGTTCACAAGAAGAACTTTCTTGTCTTTCTCTGTGCAGTTAAAACCAATCAGAACTTCCATGAACAGAGTTTCTTTCCAAGATCTTTTTATCTTTCGAACACAATACCGCACAGCTAATTTCCTGTTAACACGGTCGTTTTCAAGTCCAATGTCAACAAATACGTGTCGAGCCGTCTTAAGTAATCAAATCCTTCCCATCACACCCATCGTTCCAAATCCTCTCAGATTATTGTTCATCATCGAACCGACATGAACCCTTATCCTCGAGATGCCTTTCACCTTGGTAAGTAAATGGCTCATTAGTATAAAAAAATAGAAGTTCAATTGCGTACATGAGAAATTTAAAAAAATGGAGTAAAATGAAATTATTAAAAGTAAAACTATATGTTAGACTTCGAAGAAAATGTTTCCCTTTATTTTTCTCAATTAGAGTGAACTGGAAGAATACCCCAAATGAATTCCCTGAACAGAACAGTTTTACACCACTTTTATTTCCCCATACGAAGATTAAAATCAAAATATAATATGTCTAGAATCCTTATTTTAATTCTGATCAAAATCCATTACTTGATTTTGATTATAGAAAATGTCTAAACTTTAAAGCTTAAACTTTAGGGGTTCTTAGGAAGAAATTGAAATTCAGGGAATCCGGCTTAATTGGTGTCTAATAACTATGGATTAAATTCAATGCAAATCTGAAATATTTGATATTTCAAATGGTAGGTTGTGCCTGGTTGTGCCCATATTATGCCCCCTAAAATCCTCGTAAAATTCTCCGACGAAACTGAAATCTGAGGAATATTAATTAATTTACTATTGTTGCAATTTCACAAAATTGGAGGAATCGGAAGTTTCATGAAAGACTTCCATCCTATTTGATTCCCTTTGCATGAAAATAAATTAAACTAAATATAGTCCATATTTGGACCATTTACGCCTAGCAGCTGTTTTCAAACTTTTATAATGATCGGTTGATTACTTTACGTGTGAACCCTGTAAATATAAATACATAAAACATACAGAGATACTTAACTTTATATAGATAGAAATAACCTTTACAAACTGGTTTAGTATTGTATGTATCAAATCACCGAATTTACAAATCACACGTTACGCAGGTATTGGAAATGGTGTGGCATACATCATCCACTCTATAATAAAGCCCAATGTGCATTTATTTGTATATAAATAAATATATGTACTTCCATTCTGTAACGTAAATGTTAGCGAGTAAAACACGTGCATTTTTTAGTCCCCCGAACGAAATCATTTCAAGTGGCGAGGGGAAGCAAAAAAACAAATAGCAAGTCAGACTGTTGCAGTGATAAACATTTGTATTTATTTTCTCTGGCGGAGAGAAACCCTAATGAGGTTGTTTGGTCACACAATGACCGATCAAACGTAGTAGTTTCTACTGGGCCTTTTTTCAGGAATCCTTCCAGAGAGAGACCTTTAGGGTTCGTTGAGCAGAAAGAGAGCTTTTGGGCATCCACGAAGAAAGACGTATTACACCCTCTCCTTCCACCTGTTGACTATACACTCCGAGCACGGCTATTATCACTTGAAGGTATACAGCTTCCCAAAACAGAAAGAACTATCGGCAGCAGACACGTGCCCACTTTATTTCACTCCTTTCAACTAAGACTAAGTGGTTAACGACATGGACTGACAACATGGGTGTTCCGAGTTCGAATTCGGTTCGAATTCGGTTCGAATTCGGTTCGAATTCGGTTCGAATCCGGTTCGATCCACAGAAACACTTTCACTTGGGATGCTGGCAACCTTCACCTGGTCCTTCTTCTAAGTATCCGATGTCTTTCTAGAAAGAATTCTAACTAGAAAGATATCGGGGAAACCAATGCCAACAATGGAATCATCTGATTCATCCAAAATGAATGAATGAACCAAAGGAAAAATACCTAGTCTTAACTTCTGGCCACATAAACTCAACTGTGTATGCAATATAAAATCAATAAATTTATATAAATTGTTTATAGAAAAGCGTTATTTTTTCTTTTCTTTAACAATCCGTGTCTACAAATTATTATATGAGACAGTCTTGTTACTTACGTGAAGATTCGCTGCTATATAGCAACAGATGCTAATGACACACATCGATAAAAGTAATAAATGTTGCATTTCTCAATCCTTGTGCCAAACTTGGAGACGAGTACAATAAGTATCTGTGCTTCGGGCGTGTGGTTGCGTCTGTGCCTTGCTTGTGTTTTAGAGGATTGAAGGTCGGTGTCAAATCAATTCAATGGCAGATGCATGTAATGGGTTCAAGAAATCAGAGCATCTGTCATTCACAATGTGTTGGGAAACCAGAACGGGTTCTTAAATCATAACAAAACATTTATCGAAACTCAGAACAATGTATGTGTTGTATATTGTGCCTTCTCTCTCTCTCTCTCTTTTCCCCCTCTACCTCTCGCTTAGTTCTACAAGTGAAGAACAGTCGACATTTTGAATCAACACGCAAGACACGCATTTTTGTCGCGCATTGACTTCTTCAATTTTTTAAAAATTATGTTTCTTTTCGAAATATAATAAATTATATTTTTATATAAAAAGTAAAATGCCTCGTTTCATTATTACAAGCCTTGATTTTCAAAATGTTAAAAAGTTGAATAAATAGGTGTTTGGCGTAGTAATAGTACCTCTCTTTTAAATGAAGGTTATTGATATTGTTTATCGATCGATTTTACTAGGTCAGATAGAATACGGAAACTTAAATAAATAAATACCCACTTTTCGACGTAATAATAGCCGTTTCCTTCTCAATGAACGTTTTTGTTTAAAAGGGTATCAATCAATTGTACTAGGGCAAATAAAAGACGGAAACTTATATTCTATATATATTAAAAAGATAAATAAATACCCGTTTTTCATGTAATAATAGTCTTTTCTTCTCAATTGACGTTATTCATACTGTTCACATGTTTATTAATCAACTTTACTAGGTCAAATAAAATACGGAGACTTAAATAACTAAATACCCCTTTTTGACGTAATAATAGCCGTTTCCTTTTCAATTTACGTTCTTAATACTTTTTAAATGTTTATCTATCGACTTGACTAGGTCAAATATAATAATTGCTCTTTCCTTCTAAATTAAGTTAAATTAATACCCCTTTTTGCCGTAATGTTTTAATAGTTCTTCATTCTCTTTTAACTTGAGAGAGAGAGAGAGAGAGAGAGAGAGAGAGAAAGAAAAAGATTCATACACAAGCGCACGCACGCATGCACAGAGAGAGAGAGACGCACGAATATCCTCTCAATTATGATTTAACTTGGTGCTATAAATACAGGGGGTGGGCGTAATCTTTTTTTCTTTCTTTAAATATCTTTTATTTTGGGATGATTTAACACAAATACAACCTTTATATAACCAGTACTATGAGAATACTTCAGTTTCTTTCCATAGTCATCCCATCTGTGAAACAAGATACAACGAGATTGCTTACCAACCGACTACAGCATGGTCGTCTCCAAGTCAAACAAATACTTGTCGAGACGTCCTATTTGAAATTCAAGTCCTCTTAAGTAATCTTCTGCCAATCACACCCACTGGTTCCAATCCTCTCGTGACGGCGATCATTGTCCAACCAACAATTCGTTTCACTCTTATCCTCGAGTGGCCCTCGGGCCTTGATAAGCGGTGACCCATCACTACAAAATAAATAAATAAATAAAAAGAATCGATTTTGAACGTGTAGTTAGTTTTGCACGTAACATTTTTCTTTTTACTCTTTCAACGTTTTGCTTAATCATCAGAAACTAACAAAAACGTAAAGTTACTCCACATTATTTACGCAATCATGCATAAAAGTTTAGTAAGATCAAAGTGTAGTATCTGTTCCGATGGATACTGCACGCCTGTCCTGTGCAGTTCTAGGAGGTCCACCCTCGCAGGCTTCGCCTCCCCTCTTTGGGGAGGAGTAAGTTTATTGCTTACTGCCTGAGGCGCCCCTACCGGGGAATGCCGACGGGGCTGCCCAGGCAATTTTTAAATGGCCAGAGTGCTCACCTCTCGAGCGCTGGCTTTTAACCCCACTTTCTCGACCCAAGCTGTGGTCACATCTTACTTGTGGGAGTAAGATAAAACTGGCCTTGTGCCTAACTCCGGGAGGAGTAAATAAATATAGTTAACAACGGAAAAAGTGGAAACAACGAATATACAACAAATATAACTGTTACCAAACGATAGGAAATTTAATTTTCTATCGACCTGAATAGTTTTAAACTTTTGAAACTATTTGTAAGTTTTGTTATTTCAAAATGTGTTTCGTTACTTTCACTTAACTGATTTCGTCGATTTTTTTAGGTTGTCGCTAATTTTAGGCTTAAAAGATTGTAAAAAATGCTTGTCATAATCCGACTGAAAACCACCCTCATACTTAGGGTTAGTGGCATCGTAAACCTTTTTTGTTTGTTTGTTTATTTGTTTGTGTGTTTGTGGGTTTATATATATATGTTAAGCCTGAAATTAGCGACAAGATCAGTTTATAGTGGGAATCCATGTCTTGTCGCACTGTAAAAATAGTATTTTGTCTTACCTACATGTTTGTGACCTATTTGTGTTAAAAATAATATTTTTTTTAAAGTTTTAAGCAATTTAATTTGCCAGAAATAAAGATGGTGATTAAAATAATGAACGTGGATTATTTTAATAAGTCACTATTTACGACAAATTAAATTGTTTAAAACTTCTTTTAAATATTACATATTATTTTTTTTAACGCAAATAGGTCACAAATGAGTAGGTAAAGCAACTGAATTGTTTTTAACTAATTTACCAACTGTATTTTCTTTTAAAATAATTTATGTCGTCAATAGTAATGATTACCATGAGTCAGAGTTGGGGGATATTCTTCTCGATTTGGGCAAGTTTTATTTTTGTCCCCCCGTCTGGAGTGCCCCTTTTTGGAAGCAACTGGATTTTGCCCATATTTAAAAAAGAAAACCGAAATCGTGTCTAACTTTAGCATCGTTTCGGGCCGAATAAACAGAAACAACATCCATACAGAAAAATAGTTTCATTTATTAGTGATGTACTAATAACTTTCTATTTTCTTTTCTGTTCTTCGCCTTTAGTTTTTGTGTTACATTACTGGATACAAAACCTCTACTATTGCTGCAGAAACTACCAATTATACGAATTTAGTAGCAGTAGTAGTAGTTGTTATTGTAGCAGTAGTAGTATCATCCGTATTTCTCCGGCTCCCCCCCCCTCTCTCTCTCTCTCTCTCTCTCTCTCTCTCTCTCTCTCTCTTCCCCCGACTCTGGGAGAAGTAGAAAACAAATCACTCGCACATGTGTGCGGACGTTTTTTTATTTACCTGGGGATTTTATTGCGTGTACTAAGCTTCAAAGAAGAAAAAAAAAGACGAGCAAACGCGGGCAAAAAATATATACATAATAAATAGGAGGGATCTATTTCGCCTTCAACAGGTAAGTGATCGTTTATTATATACTGCACCACCATACCGTTGATCGCGGCGACAATGTATTTGTGAAATTAATATATAAAATCCAAATTCTCCGTTCTTTGTTTTTTATTTCTAAAATCTGATGCTAAAATTTCTTCTCGTTTCTTTTCGCTTTTTCCACGTTTTTAGTCGTTACGTTCGTTGGTTACCCCCCCTCCCCCTCCCCCCCTCGCTTGCAATAATTTATCGATGTTAACAACTAAAAAAAAAAGAAAAAAGAAAATCTCTTGCAAATCTTACAGTAAAATAAAGACAGTGTAGTACCTGTTCTTTGCTCTCACATAGTCATTTTTTATATCTTTCTCTTCCTAGTTCGCTGTGCCCATTTTGGGGGAAAGGGAGCAGGCATTGGCATTATCTCTCTACATTAAAAAAAAAAAAAGAAAAAAGAAAGAAAAACAGCACAACCTTGTGTCTAACTTTGCCCTCGTGGGGAGCATGTAAATAGGAGATGTTAATACTAAACAAAAAAATCACTGAAATGTTTATCATTATCCTAATTTACTTGCCTCTCCACGAGGACAGTGTTGGGGAAAATCCAAAAGGAGGCACTCTGGATAAGGACAACCCTAAAAATTGCCTCAGTCTAGAAGTACTTCTTCTTTTCCTTATCTAGGACAGAAAAGATTAAGTGTAAGTATCAGAACAGATACTACACTTTGCTCTTAGACCAAAGAAATGTTTATCATAGTTTTTTTAAGTAGTACTGTAAATAATCAATATATATATATATATATATATATATATATATATATATATATATATATATATATATATATATATAATGATAATCATGGTATGGAATTAATAATCCAACGTAAGGAAAACCGAAAATTGTTTATATTGTTCATCGACGTTTGAGTTCAATAATCCATTGGCTCTGAGGAGGTCGCAAAGACCGATTTTTTTTCATATATATATATATATATATATATATGCATTTTAGCCTGAAGATTCACCCCGGGGATGAAACGCGGGAGCCTCTGTGTAGCTTAATTGCCATAAATATATTTTCATAGCTTACTATATATATATATATATATATATATATATATATATATATATATATATATATATATATATATATATATATCACTAACCACTTAACTAGCATATATTTATAGAGAGAGTCATTCACGGACAGTTGTTTCGCCGTATCACGGTCTATTAGTGTGGCTAGGCTTGTTGAGTGTTTTAGGCTAAGATTCAAAACCCGACCTATAGTACAGAACTTGGTGGTCTAACCCCATGGGTTGTTGACTTACATCGACAATTGAGGTTTAGGTCTTTGCGACCTTCTCGAAACACTTCATTATTGAACTTAATAATAATGGTTCAATAATAAATTGGCTCTGAGTAGGTCGTTTGACTTCTTAATGTTTTGTGTATATGCCGAAAAAAAGTATTTTTCTTACATTGTATGTAAAATACATCTTTTTACGATATACATAAAAAAAACATCAAGATATCAATGTAGTCATCAGATATCAACAAAATATCTATAATCTGTAGTTTGAACATTGAACAACATTAGGTATATCCCATCATTATTGTGCTTGTCTATTGCTTCATATATATGTACACTTATATTAGAAAATAATATATTACGTGTATATTTTTCTTTCAGTATTTCAACAGTGCTCAATACAGTAGAGCTTAGTAGTCGTCTATAAATATACTCATGGCAAGTGAGCTACACAGAAACTACATCATCATCATCATCATCATCATCATCATCATCATCATCATCATCATCATCATCATCAGTTTAGCGTGTGTCGTACATACTGACATGTGTTCTTATATAGTTATATCTCAAAAGATATTGAGCACTTCGTGCGTGAAAGATTTGCTGTCTTGATACGGCTCGGTTCCGATATATATATATATATATATATATATATATATATATATATATATATATATATATATATTTATATATATAATTTATTAGTATTTCATGTATATAAATATATAATATTATAAGCTGATATAATATATTGTGTATAGATTTTCAGTGTTTACTTCAACAGTGCTCAATACGTGCGTAGAGCTTGGTAGTAGTAGTATGAAAATATATCTATGGTAATTAAGCTACACAGAGGCGTCCATGTTTCATCCCGCAGGGATGATTCCTTGCGCGGATAATGATTTAGAGCTTAATTGCCATATGTATGTATATATATATATATATATATTGAAGATGATTTAAATCGTCAAATATATGCATATATACTCAGCTCTATCTCAATAAATATTGAACTACTGATGTTTGCAAGTTGATAATTGATCTTTGTGGTTAAGTCTAAATAAGTTTTTTTGTTTGATCTAAATTTGAATATATATATATATATATATATATATATATATATATATATATATATATATATATATATATATATATATTTAAATTCCTTTAAATTCACACAAAAGTGTGGTTAATAGCTCGATAGTGTATACATTATTAGAGCTACAAAAATGATATAATAATTTAATAAATTTTCTAAATTTAGTTTTAAAATGTTTTATTCATACAATTGTTTTTGCCCATTTTGAAAGAATATATTTTCTTTTGATAATAAATGATGATAATATATGTACAATGTTTATGGTTTTATCTATCTCATATGTGTTACTTATTATTATTAACCTTAGTATTGTGTACTCTCTCTTTCTCTCTCTCTCTCTCTCTCTCTCTCTCTCTCTCTCTCGTTCCCTGTAGTAGTATTAGTAGTTGTTGGATCTCATTCTTCCGCTATTTGTCTGCTGCGTATAGAATGGGAGATATAAGTTACACACGGCGTATAACTTTTCATTATTTACGTAAACTGCACCATTACTGCAATCTGTTCATATTTCCTTAATTCTTCCCCTGAGTTCGAAGTTAGACACATGGTTGTCTTCTAACATAGAAACAAACCCAGCTTCCCGGCAAAATGGCGTCAATCCGCATTGGGACCAAAGATTTTTTTGAAACTGCCTCAGTTCCAAAAGATATCTCCTGTTCTGACCGAGGACCAGAAATTGTACTACACTTTGATCATAGCCCCCTAAAATGCCGTAGTGACCTATCAACTAACTCAACACACTTGTGTTTACTGTGTGTCTGGGTCCGTCTGTATCAATCAATGCGTATCTGTCGCCCGTTATTTACTTTATCTGTCACCCTCTTTTTATACTTACAGTGTTTCCGCCTGTCTCTGATTTTCTGTCTACAAAGTTGTCTGTATGACCATCTATCTATCTATCTATCTATCTATCTATCTATCTATCTATCTATCTATCTATCTATCTATCTATCTATCTATCTGCCCGTCTGTTTCTATCTATCTTTCGGTCTGTCTATCTTTATTTGTCTGTCTGTCTGTCTGTCTGTCTGTCTGTCTGTCTGTCTGTTTGTCTCTATTTATCTTTCTGTATGTTTGTTTTCTATCTGGCTGTATACATCTATCTATATGGTAGTATAATATATACTTATAGCAAACAGGCTACACAGAAACGTCTATATAGCTTACTTGCCATAACTATATTTTATACTATTACGAAGCTCTTTCTGTCTATTTGTCGTAGTAAATAGTGAAACAATATCTCTATCCCTCTCACACACAAACTATATATATATATATATATATATATATATATATATATATATATATATATATATATATATATTATATAAGTTTTATTTATACAAACATATCATAGCTACACATCAGGGACATGTTTCAACCAAGCTTTGATAAGCTCAATTTCCTCAGGGCCCCAAAAATAGGTGTCTGCTCTGTATGTTTTCATATATATATATATATATATATATATATATATATATATATATATCGTAGTATAATGTTTTATTTATGCAAACATTTTTATCTACATATGTGCATACATGTTTCAGCTACACCCCTATTAGACTTAGCTAAGGCCCAAATAAAAAATATAAATAAAAGTGTGCTTGAGCACTATTATATAAACACAGTAAGATTCATAGGATTTTTAAATCTAATTTCTATGTAGACAACTTAATCGGAAATACAACACGCACTTGTGTGTGTGTGTGTGTGTGTGTGTGTGTGTCTCTCTCTCTCTCTCTCTCTCTCTCTCTATCTATGTGTCTGTGTGGAAGTATGTCCCTATATGTATGTGTCTATTTATCTATCTTTACCTAGGTTTCCATGTGTGTGCGTCTCTCTCAATTTCACATAAAAAGTTC
>OY744516.1:74308513-74321013 GCA_963556195.1 Sepiola atlantica
TGTTCACCGAATAGAACTGAACCCGCCCCCCTCCTCTGGCGCCTTTTAACCCTTAAATGCTTTATTTTTCATATTGGTTTGACATCGAGATACTGGTTACCTATTTAGCGGATGTGCTGATGCAACACCATACTAATACCTACTCACACTTGCCAACAGGCTCGTTACAGATGTGAAACAAGTTTTGCAAAATTCAGAAGGTGCAGGCCAAAAATAGCAGTTAGGGCTCCACGGGACTCAAAATCCATCATTTTTCGGTGAAAAAGTGGTTTCATGCGACATTGCAGGTCCTAAAACATCCTTAAAGGCTATGAATGGATATAGATGGTTAAATCTGATATAGTACTGTAATTTAGGACTATTTTCAGGCTGTGAAAGGGTTTTCATGAATGTAAAATAGCCAAAAACTATTGGCCTGCACCTTCTGAATTTTGCAAATTTTCAAAACGTTTGATTATTTAGTGTTATTTATGTATAAATGAACACCAAAAAATACTACTCGCATGAATCTGAAATTTTCACCCATTATGTCCCACCCCTAATTAAATAGGCATTTTGTTGGAATGTGTCATATTTGAAACAAAAAGCATTTAAGGGTTAACAATGAAGAGCTCGGTGCTAGGAGACCACGTGACTACAAAAGACACGTGGTATTTCTTTTCGTCTTCATTTATTCCCAATGTAGTCGCCTAAAATATTTAATTTCCTTAACTTTACTATGTGTATTTTTGTTTATCAAAGTGTGTGGAACATCAGTGTGGGGTCTGCGTTCGTAGTGATCGGTGCTCGTGACACACACGCATCCCGTTTTTATGGCCATTAATCGTTAAATACTTAACATTGTTTAACAGTTATTTATTGCTCCTATAACCGATGTTTCGGTAAATGTGACCTCATCATGATATCTCATGAGTAGTTTTATTTGTATATACTGCTATTCTCTATATATGTAAAGGTACTTGTCGCATTGACATTGATATTAAAAGCCAATTCATCAATTGAAAAGGTAAAAACAACTTCCTAATATACTCATTCGTGGATATGCGAGCGACTTAAAAAAGGATAACTAATCTACATATTCCTTTACAAAACGAACTCTCGTTAATTCACCATTCGTTTTTTTATTGGATGAGTCTAGTTATGCCTATTTCCTACATTGTGCATAATTGCGTAGCATTTAGGGTGAAAAATTCTACTACAGACACACACCCACACCCACACACCCACACACACACACACACACATATATATATATATATATATATATATATATGAGAGAGAGAGAGAGAGAGAGAGAGAGAGAGAGAGAGAGAGAGAGAGAGAGAGAGATAATTATATATACTAGCTGGACCCGTTGCCCGGTATTGGCCGGGAGAAATATAAAAGAATGAATAAAAAATTTGTAAACAGACGACAGAACGCAAATAGGTCACAAGGGATAGTTTTAATGGTTCGAAGAAATGCCGGATGTGAATTGAGAAATTTGTTCGTTTCGTCTGAATGTATCGTTTCAGTTTTGAATTTATCGTTTGGCAGTTGTCGCCTTGTCAACTGTCGGGCGCTTCCGAGACCTGCCCAAACGTTGCCGACACAAAGTCACGGAAACGCGGTGCGTTCTCTATAAAAGTACCAATAGCTATTTACGAAAGTCAATTCAATATAAAAAAAATATATAGATATTTTAATAACCAGCCCCCCCCCCCAAAAAAAAAACAAAAAAACAATCTGTATGACAATAAAATAATAAGCAAAATAAGTTGGTGATTAATTACTATTTTAGTCACGTAAATCCCAATTTCGTATGGAGCTAGAAATGCAAAATAAATCTGAGTTGTCGGTCACTAAATACTGTTTAAGCAAGTATGAGTGTAAAAAGACGAAACTATGATGATTTGGTATGAACCACGTGTATAATATCTATTATTAAAATACCGACAGAACACAAATAGGTCACATATGGAACTAAAATAGAAATTGCCTCAGTTTCTTAATGATGTCTACTATATTTGTATGTTCGAATTTTAAGTAGGTCGTTTTGTATTACCCTAAACGTAATTTAACTATGGTTTAATTAGGTCAGAGTCGTTTATCTCACGGTGTCGGTTCAAATTCCGTAGAATCACCGTTTGTTTTGTTTTGAGCTGGGCTTTTTTTTTTCGGGTTCCGAAATGTAGAAGATTTTTTTTTCTCGAGTTTTGTTCGATAAGTACATAGTTTTGGCCATGTTGAAGAAATTTTGGCTGAACTGGAAGGTTGTTAGTTATTGTCAAATACGCTTCATCCCTCGTGCGGAATAAAGTAAGGACAGTAGATACGGAAATGTCCGTAAAAAAAACTGTACAACAGAAATCTCATGTGCTTTTTTACACTTTGTTGCCCTCCTGCACAGGAACATCGTATCTTGCTGTGCGGTAAATAAGAAAATTAAGAATCCATTTTTATCAGGTTATTCATCGACCATCAAAATATATTTAAAAACTAACAGCAAAAATATGAATATGTCTTTACGTGGATTTTCTCTTAGAAAAGGTAAAATATAATTTATTAAGAAGTGTACTTACTAAGTTGTACTTACACAGGTTGGAAGGGGTTTGTTATGATGTTATGATAGAGATGTGTTTGTTATAATGTCATCCGATATTCTGTAACGTAATAATGCTATGTGTTCGGAATAGCGGAATGATATTCGAATAATCTGTACTCGGTGGTGTAGCTGTGTAACAGTTCCGAATGAAATAAATGTCTGGCGGTGTTGAGTAGCAGGCACAGTAGATAATTTGCAGGGAGTAAGTATAGTAACCACTTTCTCTGTGTACGTTGTAAATGAGAGAGTAAATTATATACGAATAAATATTATAATTTATATATGTTGATCAAATTATGAGGAAGTTTCTGCAAACACGCTTGAGTAAATGAGTGTATTGCAGTGGGTATTTTAGTAGTGTATGATTAATATGGTTATTTTCTTACTCTCGCCAAAGGTACAGAGGCCACTTTATATACTAGATATAATATTATATATATAATATTATATATATAATATTATATATATATAATATTAGATGTATATATATATATCTACCTCTCTATATATATTATATACATATATATTACATACATATTATATTATATATATATATATTATATATATATTATATTATATATATATTATATATATATATTATATATATATTATATATATTATATATTATATATATATTATATATTATGTTAAAAATTATATATCTCTATAGATATATATTGTATATTATGTTATATATATTATATTTCTATAAATAGTATCTCTCTTTATATATATTATATATTATATATTATATATATTATATATCATGTTATATATATTATATATATTATATATTATGTAATATATATTATATATCTATATATATATGTTATATTATATATATTATATTATATATCATATTATATATATTATATTATATATATTATATATATTATATATCATATTATATATATTATATATTATATTATATATATTATATATTATATTATATATATTATATATTATATTATATATCATATTATATATATATATTTTATATTGTATTATATATATATTATATTTATATATATTTATGTTATATATTATATATTATATATTATATTATATCTATCATATATATATTATATTTATATATATATTATATTTATATATATATTATATATGCTATATATTATACATTATATTATATATTATATATATTATATATATATATATGTTATATTTTTGTATATATATAGTATATATGTTACATATTATATATATTACATATATACTATATATATATATATTATGTTATATATATATTATATATATATGTATTATATTTTTCATATATTATATTATATATATATTATATTTATATATATTATATATGTTATATATGTCACATATACATTATATATATTATATAATATATATATAATATAATAAATAATATAATATACATTATATATAATATAGAATATAATATATATAATATACAATATTATAGATACATTATATATATATTACATATAATGAAATATATATATAATATGTATATTATATATCTTAAATATTATATATATAATATGTATTATATTATATATATAATATGTATTATATTATATATATATATTATATATATATCATATATATTATATTATACATATTATATATAATAAATATATATCATATATATATTATATATTATATATTATATATATGATATATATTATATTATATATATCATATATAATAAATATATATTATATATACATTACATATTATATATATAATATATCATATATTATATATATACTATATATTATATATTATATATGTTATATTCATTATATTATATATATATATATATTATATATATTATATATGTTATATTCATTATATATATATATATATATATATATATATATATATATATATATATATATATATATATATATATATATACGATGGCTGCATTTTAATAGGTTTAATATCTCACTGATTGACTGGGTTGTTGATAACGGCCGTGTGGGAATGTCAGTTTGAAACTTTATTCGTGTTCCGAGTTCGAGTTCGGCGACCGGTATGAATAATCATCTATACACTGACGATTCCTGAAAGGATGAAACGTTTACTATGTAGAATTAAAAACAATCATATATATATATATATATATATATATATATATATATATATATATATATATATATATATATATATATATAAACAAATATTAAATTTACTTACTTACACGCGACGTTATTTTGAGCTTATTGCCTTCGCGAACCTCGTTCACAAAGCCATCTGTTTCACCTTGCCCTCACAGACATTTCAATTTACCATGTGGTATCGAGAATTTAAGCTATAATTATACCATTACAGCGTAAATATTAAGACAACGTACATGATAATCTCCTAAAGTAATGAACGGATTATTATAAATTTAGGAATATATATTCTAGAAAATATGTTAAGTAACATGGGCATATTATTTTTTTTATTTTTACATTAAGGGGGGTCATATTAAATTTATATAATATATTTCGTTGTACAGGATAAGCTTCTTCAGTAAATGAATCGATAATTATGAATTTTAGAATATATATTCTCGGCAACAGGGTGAGTAACATGGCCACATTTTATTGTAAACTTTACTAATTAAGGTTAGCGCCTGCCCCAAATCGTACTCTCCATTAAATACCTTTAAAATAAGTTAGTTACAAAAGATGTATAAAGAAAAATCTGCTCTTCATATTTTTTTAGTTATATTAAGTAATACATTATTAAAAGGATGCGTGAGTGTCAATAATATGTATGTGCTTGGTAGATATTCTAGGCAACAGAGTGAGTAACGTAGGCACATTATCATTTTGTTTGTAAACTTTACCATACAGAGGGGGGAGCACCGAAACCGTACGAGAGCCCCCAAAGAAAGAAAAAGCATTGCAATTTAAAACTAACGATATATTTATTGCTTATACCCGTACTGGGACTGATATCCCAAACCAATGTTTCTTTGTGTGTTATAGAGATCGAAATGTTAACAGAACTTTTACATGAGTTTCAATAAAGTTTTATTTTTTCAAGGAATCTAAAAACAACATTGAAATTTCTGTTCGATTCCATCTGGGATCACTAGGGACAATTATCAGTTAGATCCATAAAATAACTGAAATAGTTTAATACATGTTCTCCTTTTCATAAAACAAACATAAAATTAAACAAAGACTATCTCAATGAAAAACGTATTCACAAAAGATTTAAACATTTAAATAATTATTTTTATTGGTATTTTTTTTTTTCAGATTTAAAATAAACGAATTCGTTTCGATTAGTTTAAACCATTTGCCGGTTTACGGTTGTCTGTGAGAAACGCAGCATCAACTACTTTTTTAAGAAGACCACCGCGCTAACAGTTTTTTTTATTACTTAACCTTATATTGAAAATGTTATTTGTAACATTTTCTTTCAAGGCAAAAGTTGTAAACATGACTATATTTGAAATTATTTTTAGTTAGAAACTTTCTGACCACTAATATGTCTTCATGTGACCCGCTGGGTTAACCATTGAGCTCTGATTAGATTGTTTTAATCAGGAAAGAACTGACCAGCAATGGAGCAAGCCACTATATCTTATTCCAATCAAGAAAGATTTGCCAAGAGACAAAAGAGTCTCTAGGTTGTTTGAATGACACCAAAACTTTCGATAACTGGTATGAGGATTGGTAGAGAAGTGGGTTGTCTCTTATTTCTTTTTGAAAGGAGGAAGTTTCGCCTTTTAATTTTTTAGTCTTCTGAAAAACATAAAGGCATCTAAATTATAGTTATTAAAATTTTAGTTTTAATATTTCGAGCGTCCCTCCACTCTTTAACAAAAAATGCATTTCTTAATAAAAAATTGAATTACTTTGAAAGCTTTATAAAAGACTGTTCATTTTCAACTTTGTGAAATGCTAATTCTTCGTTTCAGCGTACAAGTCGATCTGTGAACAATCTTTCTATAAAAAAGCCAAGAGAACTTTTTAAATGTCATTGTTGTATCCATCTCGTTGTAGTTACCGTTTAGAACGAATAATTCCTTCTGCCAACAAAGTATCATCATCATCATCATCATCATCATCATCATCATCATCATCATCATCATCATCATCATCATCATCATCATCATCATCATCATCATCATCATCATCATCATCATCATCATCATCATCATCATCATCATCATCATCATCATCATCATCATCATCATCATCATCATCATCATCATCATCATCATCATCATCATCATCATCATCATCATCATCATCATCATCATCATCATCATCATCATTATCATTATCATTATTATTATTATTATTATTATTATTATTATTATTATTATTATTATTATTATTATTCCAAAAAGAAATAAGAGAGAACCCACTCTTCTTAACCAAGTTAGATTATTTGAATCGGCAATGGAGCAAGACACCATATGAAAATAAGTGGTCTTGCAAAGCCAGTAAAATTGTAAAATTAAAAAAAGACAAAATTTAAAATTAGTTTTATTGTTCACTATATCGCCCCTCCCCCCCCCCGCCCTCTCTCTTTATCTCTCTTTCTCTCTAACTGCTTGCTTCGATATCCTTCTATTTTATAATTTGTTTTATTTCCTTTGACTGTGAATAAACATATATATATATATATATATATATAGAGAGAGAGAGAGAGAGGGGAGGGAGAGAGAGAGAGGGGAGGGAGAGAGAGAGAGGGGGAGGGAGAGAGAGAGGAGGGAGAGAGAGAGAGAGAGGGGAGAGAGGGAGAGAGGGGGGGGTGGGTGAGAGTCACGAAAGTGAGAGTGGAAGAAACTGTATAAAATCTTAGCTGGGGGTGAAACAAGATTTATTGAGAGGGAAAGACAGAAACATTAATGGCAAATTACGGACAATTAGAACAATTCAAATGTTGTTCTTTTTCATACATAACTCAATCCCAATACCACGGAACATTTAAACATTTATTTTGAGTGATAGAAATAGGGGAAAAAATTTGATCGACTCAGCTTTACTATAATAGATAGATAGTTATTCATTAAGATGCATATTAGAATAGTCCATTATAAACAATAGGGAGTATTGCCACAAGCAGTTGGGGGAGGGGAGGGGGTGATATAGTGAACAAGATGCCTATTTTTAGATTTTGTCTTTTTTATTTATTTTATTTAACTGGCTTTGCAAACCAACTTATCGGAATGACAGTTACATTACCCCCATTTGTCATATACAAAATACAAGAAGTTCAAATTGCTAATATATTGAGTATGTCTCCGCGATATAGTAATATTGTTTATTTGCCAATAAAAACAATACGTAAATACACTCATCGTAATTACTTACACTCTGATGCAAATACTAAGTGCATTTTTTCCTCGAAATCTCACTAATATTTTTCTTCATAAAAGCTATAAAGCGATAGACGATAGGTAAAGTTGGAAATTGACATACCCAGGTAATGTACCAACACAGCTCAAGAAGGGGTTATAAACTGGCATACACGATGTTTTACATGCTTAAATCTATCTGGTCGTCGTCGTCTCTCTATCTATCTATCTATCTATCTATCGATCTCTATCTATCTATCTATCTCTATCTATCTCTATCTATCTATCTCTATCTATCTATCTCTATCTATCTATCTATCTATCTATCTATCTATCGCTCTCTCTCTCTCTGTCTCTCTATCTATCTATCTCTCTATATATCTCTCTCTCTCTCTTTCTCTCTCTCTCTCTCTCTCTCTCTTTCTCTCTCTCTCTCTCTCTCTCTCTCTCTCTATATATATATATATATATAATATATATATATATATATATATATATATATATATATATATATATATCTTTCTACATGTGTCTTCTTTTTACCCTCAGTCGAATTACATTCCGAGAATTCTTCACTTTCACTTTTTATTTGTTTTCATAATAGAACCTTCAGCCCAATGTTCTTGGAATAAGAAGAGCAGACTATAAAATGTCAAAATGAAAAGAAGAAAAAAAATGTTTCCTCGCCTACTCCTTACTCAGTATCTATGTTTTTATACGAAAAGGGTCGCCCGACGATGTTCGGGAACGAAAGTGATGCTTACATATTTGAAAATGGTACTCATGACTGAGTAAGTAAAAAAAAAGGGGTATAAAACAATGTCTTTTGACTCTGCAGAAAGCGTATATCGCATTGTATGGTTTTCTGACGGTTTTATTATTTTTCAATAATTGAAATTTCTATTTAATCTTGTTACAGGGCTTTGTTATCTCTAATTTTAATAATATTATAAGTAGTGTTGATACGATTCATCAGAATCGGAAAAATCGGAACTTTTTTGGCTATCGGTATCGGAGTCGGTAAAATCTGTGCCTATTTTCTAATACCAAAAACGATTCTGTTCATTGCCTTTTCGTTGTTTGTTTTTTGTTTAAACACAATTTTCCGTTGTTGGTACTAATGATAAAATCATAAATATTATTGATTTTAAACTACAAGTAAAACTAAAATCTATAGATCATCCCCCCCCCCACAAGTGTATTTTTGCATTTGCGAAGATATGTGCATATATTACATGGATTTTTAAGGTAATCCGAAAATTAAAAAACAAAACAAAAAAACAACCACTTTATAGCTAAATATTTAGAGATTTAAAAAGAATCGGAATCAGTAATTGATCGGAATCGGGAATTTAGAACAGAATCGGTAATTGTATCAGAATCGGGAAAAATATTGGAATCGTCCCATTACTAATTATAAGACAACTACACGTGTATATGTGTGTGTGTTTTTTTTCTTAACCGCTTGTTCCACTCATGTGCAGAAGAGAGAACGAGATTCATCCTCTTTTCTGGCTGGTTTTTCGAGGTCGTCGGACGTGATCTAACTGGCTGCCATCTTGGCATGACCTTTTCAATCCTGATAGCAGTCGTATTAGACTTCCTTTTCTGCTGGCAGTCGCCTAGATTCCCAGAACACCACAGTCAACAAAAATGCAATTAAATTAATAATTTTTAATTTATTCACTATTAATCAAATATTTATTAAAATAAAAATGCAATAACGTAAAATAAAACGAATTTTTTAAAATCCTATAAAAAAACTAATAAGGAAATTAAATCCATCAGAATGCATTTCGTTTTTCGTAAGAAAGTAAGCTATTTTAATCTTTTATTTATAGTTGAACAAAAAAGAACGAATTACTTCGCAACCCTTCGAAATTTGAAAGGAATTTGAAGCATTTAAACTGTCAAAATAGAAAGTCATTTAAACTGGCGTTAAAATCCTTAGCAAATCTTCGTGCATTAAAAGATTAAAGGCTTTAAAAGCTATTTACATCCAATAATTTATGAATAGAAACAAGAAAAGAAGTCAGTCATAAGACTGCATATCTCCGCCTGACAACGTAAGGATGAGCTTAAATTTTATCTGAACCATACGTCTTTATATTATAGACGTATTCTGGAAATTATGCCATATTGTATGAAGTATTCCTGAAGTTATGGCATGGAAACGTTGATAAATCAAAGCGTATTTATCTGATCAGGTAACAATTTTGCATGGTCCTTTGTGTTATCAAAGAATGTCAGATCCATACATAAATTTGGAAACTCGGAAGTTTAAATTCCGTAAAATTTACAACCATGACTGAACTTTTTCAAAATCCAAGATCAAAATTATATGAGAAACTGGACTTCATTGGCTACAATATGGACCACGTCACAAATCTTTACGGTGAACGAAACCAAACTAATCGCCAAAACTGTGCGCTTCACCTTTTCTATGACCCAGATAGCTGGAGCTTTGCCGCAGTTTAGGGAGTCGATGGCCTTGTTTAGTTCTGTTACAGATGGGAGAACGTCAATCTCTCCATTAAAAGGTAGGTTGATAATGCTCGCGGCGGCTGCATCTGTGACAACGTTATCCAGTTCCTGGTAGTGCTCAGCCCACCTCTCCATCTGTCTGCTGCGGCCTTATATTTTGTCACCAGCAGTTGATCTCAGGGGAACGATCTTGGTTATGGTCGGGCCAAAGGCCTATTTTAAGCCATCGTACATGTAACGAATGTCGCTGCAGTCAACAGAGAACTAGATACTCTCACAGAGGTTTAGCTAGTAGTTATTGGCACAGATCTGAGCGATCCGTTGAGCGTCGTTCTTGGCCTTCCTGGGTACAATGACTGTTTTCTCAGAAGGGTTCATCTTACAGTTAACGAGGGCTTCTCTGTTGGTATTGATTGCTGGCCAAAATACTCGATGATGTGACTTGGGCGAAGAATGTGTTGGTTATGCAGACGTTGTGGTAGAAACATAACTCAAGGAGCTTTTGTCCATCCTCGTTCAGCCTGCCGACACCAAAATGATCAATGCAGTTGGGCCAAGAGTCATGGTCGGAACCCACTCGTGCATTGAAGTTACTGAGCAAATACAATTTATCTGTTACAGGGATGTCTTTGATCGTGGTGTCAAGATTCTCATAGAATTCGTCTTTGGTCTCGGCTGGAGAGTATAGCATAGGAGTGTATACGCTCAGGATGTTCACTGGGCCTGAGGCAGCTGATAAGCGGAGATACAAGATTCTGACTGTGCCACTGGATGATAGTTCTACAGTGGTGAGTAGAAGATTCTTCACTGCGAATCCAACGCCATGCAGTCTTTGTGCCTCAGGTTCCTTGCCATGCCAGAGTCTTGTTTCTTGTAGTGCAGCTACGTCGATATTGAGCCTTGTGATCTACCGGTCGATGATAGCTGTTTTTCTGGAGTCATTGACCTGTTGTAAATCGTCAAAGAGGCCAGGGCACATTGTCCTGACATTCTAGCTTACTAATCGCAAGATTCATGGTTTTGTTTGCTGCAGTGTTTTCAGTCTGCTTTTTGGTCTTTTCCCTAGCTCCAAGCACCCATTGAAGCATGCAGACTGTGGCGGGTTAGCACCTTTCTGGCAGGGGGCTGCCCAGCTTGAGGCGGGCGGTAGCTGACCAGTGAGATTGTGATGGTCCCTCCCATCGTTGGAACCAACCAATAGCGCCTGGAGTTACGCCAATTGTTCCTAGCTTATTACTCATAACTGTTGTCTACCATGTTGTTTCTGATGCTGCAAACAGCGGCACTGAAATGGCCCTTCCAGAACACAAGCCTGGGAAATTTGTATGGAGATCAGAGCTGCCCAGATATCAGGATTCCCCGCTCACCCTTGCTGATATGGTCCAAAGTAGAGCTTAGCAATACATTTGGTACCTGCTTAGTAATTGTAATATCCAACCGCCTGAGGGGCTCTACTCCGGATTTAGTTTCTGGGTTTACTCCCATAGCCTTTTCTCATCC
This sequence comes from Sepiola atlantica, assembly GCA_963556195.1. Lineage (NCBI taxonomy): Eukaryota > Metazoa > Mollusca > Cephalopoda > Sepiida > Sepiolidae > Sepiola > Sepiola atlantica. Next base: position 74,320,387 of record OY744516.1, read on the forward strand.
CTGGGATACCCACAAAGCAGTGGGGTCATTAAAGTTCATCTTGGAACTCTTCTGCTATGGCCGGTGATCTGCATCTAGGAGATTCATATGCCCAGTGATGCCGTGTAAACACACCACACCCTTACATGGTTTAGTCATCTAACTGAAACGGTTTCCGAAGACATGGTGCTTAGAGCCAACATATGAGAGATTTAAGAGATGAGTGAAGACTAGTGATGCTGTCCACCCTACGAGGTAGGATGAAGCTTGCCGAACTTGAAAGATACAACCTCTACTCAGAGTCCCCCCCCCCCATAATATATATATATATATATATATATATATATATATATATATATATATATATATATATATATATATATATATAAACTAATAAGTATATGCAATAGATATAGCATTAATTTTAAATTTTAATGTTTTCTTGGTGGGTATTGTATCGCTGGCACCCCCTAAATGGTAAAGTTTACAAAAAAATAAATAATGTGCCAACGTTACTCACAGTGTTGCTTAAAATACATACTTCATAATTAATAATAAGTTAAATAGTTAAGAATTTTACAAAGTACTTGCATATTATACGCGTTCATCAATCGTTTAAAAATGTATTAGTTAATATAATTCTTAATT
>OY744516.1:74326013-74336013 GCA_963556195.1 Sepiola atlantica
ATACACAAACTTCAAACCTTTTCCAAAAAAACTCTTTTCTTAAATTCACCATAGAACTGAACATAAATAACGAAATCCCATTCCTAGATGTTCTTAATGACGCCTCTAATAAATCGTTTAACACTTCTACTTATAAAAATAACCAGCTTAAATTCTAGTCTTTTAAATTTCAAGAGTGGGTGTCCCTATCGCTACAAAATAACTATTGTTAAAAATCTATTAAACCGTGCCAAATTCACTTCCTCCTCTAACAAAATACTATTCATCGAATTAAAAAATATAAAACAAGTACTTATTAACAACGAATTCCTAAATTATATCGTTGATGAACAAATAAAATGAATGATTCAAAACTGGTGTTTACCAGTACAAATAATAATAATATTCAACATCACAACTCGAACAATATTAATATATACTATTGTAATCAAATGCAACCAAACTTCAAACTAGAAGAAAAAGCCATGAACAATATTATACAAAGATACATATCCCCAATTGACAATAACAATAAAATTAGATTCATTATTTACTATAAGAAATTTAAAACCCAACTAGAAAGAAACAGTTATTTATAAGTTTAAATGCCCTTTGGGAGAATGTAACTCCCATAATAATAATAAAGCTAATAGCGAAATCTTGCCGCCTCACCATGCATCTTGTAAACTCTAGCTCAATTTACCAACATCTACAAAAACATAACTGCCCTCCCTCTGATTTAAGACAAATTCTAGTTAATAACACTAAAATTATACGGTTCTTAAGCTTGTGTTTCGGACGTTTACCATACTGCAGTTCTCCATGGGACACTTTTTTCGACAGCTTTTTGTCTTCCATCTTAGCTAGGTGCGCAGCCCAACGCATACGACTATGTACAATATTTTAGTTGTCGGCTGCGTCAGTAAGGCTGCAGAATCCCAACCAGTCACGGTAGTTGGCATTAAAATCCCCTAATACATGTATCTGGACATTCGAGTCAAGTGAGAGTGCTCTGTCTATGCTTTCACAGACAGAGTTTAACAGGGTACAGTCCTGGGTCGAAGGGGAACGGTATAAGAAATATAAGTAACTAACGCTGTGATGTAAAGTCAATCTAAAGCACATGTAGTCTTGGTCATCTGATTCTAACCTATGTTTTCTAGTCAGGGGAGGGTGTTCCGAACATACACTCCTAGCCTGTGCATATGTTTATCAGAGTCTTTATGATAGAGTAGGAGGTAGTCAGTCATGTCAAAGTGGTGAAGGGATGTTGAGGATTGCAGGTTTGTTTCACTTAGTGATAGAATATCCAGGGAGTTTGTCAGGAAAAGGTTTCTACGTCGTTGATGTTGGTTCTAAGTCCCCTGATATTTGTGAATGCGAGCCTCAAGGGCGAAGGCGAAGGTGTTTTTTATTGGATGTCTGGTTTAAGTTTGATTTTTTTTTTCAATGACATGTTTGTTTTGATATAGAGTGGGCTGGGCAAGGTGGTGCTTGTTAGGTGCCAATAAGCTCACACAACCAGTCCATTAGTCGCAACCTGGTCCATGTGGATTGTGATCTCGGGAAAGCCCACCGGAAATAACTGTAAGGTCCCTTTCCAAGTGCGACATGGCACCTATAGCTACCCACGGTGTTGTGCAACTGATGATAGAACAGACGTTCTTAACGCTACCTAAGAGTTTGTGCTCCTGTCCTGTCAGTCGGAAACAACAGCCAGACAAGCTGTCTAACCTGTGCCCTCAACCTGTCGGAACAAGAGCGACCCAGACTGGTCATGAAAGACTCAGTGACGAAAAAACTTTCCCCAAGTTGCCCAAATAGAGAGAAAGAGAAACGGTGTTCATTGTCCTAGTAAGGAAACAAGGCCAGGCACTGGGTGTTTTGAGGTGTCCCAGTGATGGTACCTCTGTGCCTGGCTAATAAACAGAGAAGGAGTGCAAAGACCGGGCGATATGCAGAGCCCATCTACTCTTAAAGCAATTATAGGTTTGCAAACCGGATATTTTGTTCAAGATTCTAGCTCTAGGAAGGTTGTCGATCAGGACTAACGAGGCCTCCCTCCCCAACTGTTTGCTGCCATGGTGTAAGTATTTAGTAGCAAGGTTTTATTATCAGAGATTTCCATCTCTTAGATGGATGGTCTGACACGGTCTTACGGGTCCAACACACCAAGACTAGTCGGGTATTTCCTTGCCCTCGCAGGTAAAATAAAACAAAAACCTCCAAATATATATATATATATATATATATATATATATGTATATATATATATATATATATATATATATATATATATATATATATATATATATATGAGAGAGAGAGAGTAAGTTTACTGTATACTCCAGAGGGAACAGAAAGTTGAAGATAAGTTTCCCTCTCACAAGTAAGTACAAATAAGAGAAAGACAGCCATAACTTCAGGCCAGATGGTGGGGTTCAGGAAGTATTTCAGCATGAAATCAATAGACAGGCAATAAAACACTGGATTCCCGCAATAGCGGAGGTGCGGTTATTGATTGTGCAACCTTTGCTTCGTTATAGACAATATTAACGAGTGCATCCGTTGTGTCTCGAGACTGAAAGGGAGCTTAAAAATTGTTGTGGGTAAAAATAGGAACTTGTGTTCAATTAATTATCTACATAAAATTATTTACATTATATTCTGTGGTTTTGGGCTTGTAGCAAAGTGTAGTATCTTTTCTGATACTACACTTCATTTAGTCTATCCTCGGGCAGTGAAGTAGAAATATTTCTAGACTAAGGCAATTTAAATTGTTGTCCCAATCCAAAGTACGCCTTTTTGGGTGGCGCTGGATTTTTTCCCACCTTAAAAACCAACCTTGTGTCTAACTTTGCCCTTGTGGGGAGGCAAGTAAATAGGGACAAACTAAAGGCAACTATTAAAATAATAAAATTAAAACTTTTTTAAAAATTAACTGCAAGATTTCTACGAACGTCGCGAGTATAGTAGTAGTAGGAGGAGGAAGGAGGAGGAGGAGGAGGAGTTATAAATAGGATCGTTTAAAGAACAAATAAAGACAACATAAAGCTTAGAAATGAACAGACTTGGGGGGGGAGAATAAGTGAATGGAAGTTGGCATACAGAGTGGGGGAAGGGGAGGGAAATGAGACGAGAGGGGGTGGTAAAGAAAGAAAGATGGGAGGGAGGGAGGGAGGGAAAGAGTGACAAAAAAAGCGAGCTATGAATGAATGAATGCGATTAAAAAGTACACGCGTGCTAAGATAAAAAATAAAAAATAAAATAAAATAAGAGAGCAAGGAGAATCCGACAATGAAGAAAGGAGAGTAAGGATTACATCATTGCCGCGCGAACCTGCGCTTGACACTAGAGAGCAACGATGATTATAGAGCAGGAATTGGAATGACACTAAGTCCTGCCTCTTCTTGTTTGCACTGCCCTAGTTAGCAGGGAATTCACAAAGGATGACGTACAGGTATACGTCGCCGATGTGTCACCCTTGCCCCCTTTACAAAACCAGTGAATTGCAAACTCATCTTTTGAGGTAATTGTTATTATTATTATTATTATTATTATTATTATTATTATTATTATTATTATTATTATTATTATTATTATTATTATTTGTCACTCATTATGCATTCTCACACGAATCATTACCAATGATCGCTCACTGGCAAAAACAGGTGGTGTTACCTGGGATCTGAGTAACAAGCCTCCATAGACCTCTAGTACTTTTTGCTTATTTTGATCACCACAAAGCCAACGGCCGTTATCAGCAAGAAGTGAAGGCTAAATATCGGTTGCGACAACGTAAAATGCTCTTTTTAGCTAAGAGCAAAGTGTAGTAACGGAACAGATACTACACTTCATCATTTCTGTCCTCGGCCAGTGAAAGAGAAATCCTTATAGACTGAGGCAATATTTATTTTTGTCCATATTTTACGTCGTCCCTATTGACTTGCCTCCCCACGAGTGCAGATGTAGACACAAGGTCGGTTTTGACATGGTGAAAATCGAGGTCCACCAAAAACGGGACAATGGGACAAAAAATAAAAATTGCCTCAGCCTAGAAGGATTTCTCTTCCACTGACCGAGGGTAAAAAAGATTAAGTGTAGTATCAGAATAGATACTATGCTTTGCTTCTAGCTAAAAGATCAGTTGACATTGTTGTAATAGACATGACGGCCGTTGGCTTTCTTTGGAATTTGCCTTTCAGTGGAGGTCTCTTATTATGTACTAACGAGTCACTGCTTATCAAGGCTCAAAGGCCACTCGAGGATAAGGTTTAATGAGTTTGTCAGGAGGACAGTGAAACAACAATGTGAGGATTAGTAACAATGGTTGAGACTGGCCAGAAATTATATTATTTAAGAGGTCATCTCAACAAGAATCTGTTTACATTGGATTTGAAAACGACCATGCTATAGTCAGCTGGGAAGCAGAACCGTGGTATTGTGTCCCACAGACGAATTGTTCTTGGAAATAAATTTTGCTTATTGAAGTTCCGTTTAATAATTTTAGGTACACAGAGGGAGAAAGTAAAATTATTTACAGTAGTTGTAGCTAGACGGGTTCCTGTTGTAAATGTTTCGCTGGGGGGATCATGGATTGGAGCTGGTTTGGATAGTGCTTCCATCCTCCTTGAACCTGCACAATCATCTTCTATGACACCAACCGCTTCTTTTTCTTTTTCTTTTCGTGGGGTGAGGCAGTGGTGTCAAATTATGGAACTTTTCTTACATATCCACCCGGACAGTTTTAGTTCCCTTGGTTTTGTGTGAATGTTCTTTCGATATTTTCAGTTGTGTTTAAGCAGCGTTATTCTATTTCAACTTACCTGCGGTTGATCAATTTGTGTTATATTTTCACTTACCGATGTGTGTATAAACCGTTATACACCCGTGTTGTCGTCAGGAATCTTGGTTCTTGCTGGTCTGTAGATACAAAACCACTCAAACGCCGATGTTTAGTTTGTAATAAAAATTTGTTACAAACAGAAGAAAAGAAAACATCATACATGTGGGGGAGAGAGAGGAAGACAGACGTATAGATAGACGGATAGCTCGTCTTGCTACACCCAGCCACACTGTGTGCACTGCCCCTCTCCCCCACAAGAGACATAAACTCTTTGCTCGGAAATCACATGGTTTTGCGACTTCCGTCTGAGGTCACCTCTAACCCTTAAAATCTATGCTGATGACAGGACTCTCTATTCTGGTGTTGCTTCTAGCCCATCTCCCTGGGATCAGTTGAAATATGCAGCTGATCTAGAAGTTGACTTGGGTTCCGTTGTGGATTGGGGTACTAAAATGACTTCTTATGTTTAATTCTGTAAACACTCAACTCATGTCTTTCAATCGTAAGCATGTCATTTTTTTGACGAGAAATCAACTCTGAAAATTCTTGGTCTTTCTTTCTCATCAAATCTTTCTTGGAGTTCATACATTAGATCCATTGCTCTTTCTGATTCTCATGAAGTCGATTCTCTCTATCGCTTCGAACACTTTCTTACACCTGAGGCTATTCTCTTTCTCTTCAAATCTACTATCAGATAATGTATGAAGTACTGTTGTCATATTTCGGCTGATGGATCTCTGTCCCATTTGAGCGTTCTTGATAAGTTTCAGAAACGTATCTGTAATTTGATTGACCCCACCTTTCTTCTTCTCTGCACATGCCTTCCCACAGACGTGATGTTGCTAGTCTCAGTCTTTTCTATAAATACTATTATAGCATGTGTTCTTCAGAATTGTCTGATCTATTTTCTGCTTCTTTTGTTTCAGCTCGTTTGACTCGTTGGTCTAGTGGTCTGCATCAATTCGCTGTTTTGATACGTCATTGTAATACAGCTCCCTATTCCAGTAGGTTCTTTCTAAGAACTGCAGGCTTGTGGAATTCTCTTCTTGTTTTCCTCTAACCTATAGCCTTGGTCTTTTCAAGACTAAAGTCAATAAGCATCTCCTGTCTTTGCAATAATCATCTTTCGTTCTTGTTAGCTGATTACATTAAGTGGCTTTATGCCTTGTCTGGAGCGATTTCCATTAAAAAAGAAAAGTGTCACTCAAACGTTTCCATTCAAACACGACCCTCGTTATGTAACATTTGTGCTGTATGTTGGTTCCTGCACTCGAGGATTTTTCTGAACATTTAAGCTGTTTTCATCGCTGCCGTACTTTGTATGGTGCCAATCATCCATTAGATTCCAATTTCGCCTTGTTTATTTTCATGATTCTTCAGAACGATTCCTAGTCATCCTACAATTATTAGCATAACAATCGTTTTCTTCATGTTACAATCGTTTTCTTACAGCTCTCTGGCAAGCCTCATCTATTTGCTTAGGTTTTCTGCCTCTTTAATCTTCACCCTGTGATATGCTGGAATATCTATTTGGCAGTTTTTTTTCCTAGTAAAAAGTAAAATTGTCGACCATAGTCTAGGGCGACCCGAAGGCTTCCTTTTAATTATCTACTACACCAAGATGTAGGGGAGGGCGCCACTCCTTTCCCATGATTACTCCACTTACCCTTGATTCTTCACATTATAATGCTGAGTGTTTAGTAAGGATGCATCAAGTACCACTTTTTGAATCTTTGGAATGATTTGACCAAGAATTGAACCCTGGTTTCCCGGCCCATTAGCGGGCATTCTTACTACTATGCCAAAATGGGGCCTTACTACTTTGACAATTTAATATTTCAACGGTATTTATCCAGGACGTAGATATCATCAAATTTTAATTTTCTTTGTAGTTTAATTATTTAATCGGAATTATTTTTCATTTTGTTCAATATTAAACAATTAATGCATTTACTTTAAATTGAAAAATATAATTTATTTATCTCCACCTCGACAATGCTGAGTAAATACCGGTAGTATTTAGGATTGACCCACGGTCTTCCGGCCTATTAGCAAACACTTGAACTATTATGCCAAATGGACTACGTTTTTTAATTTCTTATTTGCTGACTATTATTACACTCGGTCTTCTTGTTTCAATCAGTTTCTCTTTCCAGTTTCCAGAGGATTTTATGCCTTTTATTTTTCAATATTGGCTCCGATTTGTGCCTGTACTATTTATTTGAATGTTATTGGAACAGTTAAAGAAAAAACTGAAAATATAGAAAAAAGCGTCTGCAGGTCAGAGGTTTGGGGGTAAACTTGCCTAAAACCAAAGTGATGGCGTGTGGCTCTGGTCTACAGTCCCTAAGGGACTCTGGTCAGTATCCATGTTCTGTGTGCCGGCAGGGTGTTATAAGTAATGCAATACAGTGTAACCTATGCCTACTGTTGGTTCACAAAAATGCAGTGACCGGAAGGTTAAGTTAGCCCCGAACCATAACTTCAAATGTAGGAGATGCATGGGACAGGTGCATCCTATGATGGTCGTCCCACAAAAAGATGGCACTAGATGACAATATCTTGGAGTTAGTAGACTCTTTCTGCTATCTAGGAGATATGCTAAATGCAGATGGTGGATGTGAACTCAGTACAGCTACAAGACTGAGGGCAGCTTGGGCAAAATTTTGTGAATTGTTGCTTCTGATAACATCACATGTTGTGCCTCTCTATATCCGAGGTAAGTTGTATAGCAGTTGTGTCAGGAACGTCATGATATATGAAAGTGAATGCTAGGCCGTCGCCTAGTCCTCTCTCACCCGTCTGCAGCGCAATGACAGATCCATGATTAAATGTATTTGCAATATAAAATCTGACCAAACCCACCACATCAGGTCAGAGGATTTGCTGAAAGCACTACACTTGCCCAGCATGGAGGTTATCCTAAAGGATCGATTGCGCTGGTAGGGTCATATGGAACGTTCATCCTCCTGGATAAACCGTTGCAGAAGCATGAATAGCATACATTGCAGGAAGGTTGGCCGGCCAAGAAAAACTTGGAATCAAGTGATAGGACAAGACCACACAGAGTCAAATTTGGAGACTGCTGACTCGCTGAACCGTAAGAAGTGAACTTGCATAATATCATTAAACGTCTGACATGTGAACAAGGGAAAAGTGACGTTAAATGAATAGAAGAAGAAAGAAGTTAAAAAACAGTATTTTGCACAGTTCTCAGTGAACTACCTTCTTGACTCAGTCATGTCGCTTTTCATATTACTTTGGGACTAATTAGCTGCATTCGCTTATGATGTGGTTTAGTGTTTCGTCTCTTTGTCCACTGGGTTTACACTTAGTATTATTCTTGGTTTCCCTTAATTTTTATGTAGTTTGTTCTAATCGCATTGTTTTGCAAAATTGTCAGTAGCGATTCTGCTTCTCTGTTCAAGTGTTTTCGTGCAATATGTCTTTGATTAGTTGGTAAACCTTTAATATTGATCTTGTTCACTTGACTAGAATCAAAGTGTAGTATTAGTTCTGATATTACACTTCATTTGTTCTGCCTTCGGTTGGTGAAGGAAAAGTCCTTCTAGACTGAGGTAATTTTATTTTTGCCTCAATCCAGAGTGACTTTTAGGGGTAGCTGGATTTTTCTGCATTAAAAGCCGGCTTTATGTCTAAATCTGTCCTCGTGGGGAGGCAAGTAAATACGGACTCTTTATATTATTAACACTATTCACCTACTTATCAGAGTTATCTATCTCTCTTGGATTATATCCAGGTTATTTCCCTTAGATTATACTGGCCAACGATAGAATGTGTTCTCCTGTCCGGAATTTCTCAACATAAAAAAAACGATCTTGTGCCTAACTCTGCCTTCATGGGGAAGCAAGTAAATAGATACAATAATTAAATTAGATGCATTCACCAAAATCCGTCTTAGAATAAATTTGCCTTTCATTTCTCTTTGTATTTGCATGGAAAGTGTAGCAAGGGTCGCAATAGCATCGTCTCCTTGTTTCCCGCTTTTCAGTTCAGCATTTATGATCAATACACACGTGCAGTCGTAATAAGATAAATTATTTTTATATTCGAAACTGATTACCGAAATTCCATGCAAAATGTACTTAAGAAAATTATATACAGATTCCCGAGTTCGACAAGACTCTCATGAAGAGCGTCGGAGGTTACATGGGGCCGAAACTTTGTAAAAATAGCATCGAAGGTGAGAACAATAGTCCGAATAATCCAAATCATACAGTTTTTGTAAGAAGTTGAATGTTGAAGGCTATGACAATGCAGTTTGGTAGAAAACACTGTTGGATATGAGACAAGAGACACATAACAAATGACAATATTAAAGAATTCAATAATTTTCTCATTGAATATTTATTTACCAACGTAATGTGTCGAATCAGGATGGTATGAATGGTGTCACATTCTTTAAACTTTCGAGGTAAACCTCCTTTTCAGAAAGAAATAATCACTATCGCCTGTGTTTTGTTTGTGTTAATCTTTTTTGTTTAACTGTAAGAGATTTAAAAAATAACAACAACAACAACAACAATGACAATAACAATAATAATAATAATAATAATAATAATAATAATAATAATAATAATAATAATTATTATTATTATTATTATTATCTAAGCGGTCAAAATATGAGCCTTATCTTTATTGAAATATTGTTGGACGAATATTTTCTATAAATGTTTTTAGTCCGAGAAGACTATCAGTTAAGGATGGGGCAACTTTTATGGCTAATTGTTTCAACATAATTCACACATAATTTCTACATTAAAATGAATAAATAAAAATTATATATATATATATATATATATATATATATATATATATATATATATATATATATATATATATAACATCTGTTTCATTTCATAAACATTTTACGCATTTCAATTTCCAACAGCTATAGATTATTTTTAAAAAGAACAAACCCACACGTTTTAATATTCTAACGACTATTTGTTTCAAGTCAACTACCCTGAATGCTTCATGACATACAACCATAATTCCGACCGCGTGTCACGTCCAGCTTTCGTGGAGAGGCAATTAAATAACAGTAATGCAGACAGATGATATATATCGATGAAAAAAGGAAGTAAGAGGGTTAATTCGATTTGATATTCGCATCCCAATCGAAGCAGACAATATGGCATAGTACTTGAGAAC
>OY744516.1:74341013-74351013 GCA_963556195.1 Sepiola atlantica
CCAACATTTCAACTTCTTTTGACTATATTATGGGCCAAAACGGGAGGAGAAGGGGGGTAGTAAAAACAAAGAAAGTAATATGGTGTTATGAGCAGAGTGGGAAAAGTACATAGTAGTGATTCTCATTCATTCCCGAGACACGTCGCGTTTTCCTGCTAGTAATATATATGTGTGTTTGTGTGTGTTTCATATTTATTGATTTGGTATTAATTAAAATCGCAATGTAAAAAAAAAACATGTCCCACGTGATGAGTGTTAGCCTCCGTGCAAGAACGTTAATGTCATTTGCAAGACCATCTAGGAATGAAAATAACGAAAACGACTGTTTTCAAATGGAATTTCCATGACTTCACTAAGGAATTCGGTAAGTTTTGGCCAAAAATGTTTGTAAACAAGAATTTGGTCCCAACTAAAATATACAGAAATGAATATAAAATACAGATTTGTTAAAAAATAAGAACAGATATTTGCAATTTGCGTCCATTCAATCTGCGCGGTTTGCGCTAAAAATAAAGCGTGACAGATCGACAAACAGACGGCAAGAACTTTTTATAAAAAGCTTTAACGCATCTAAGAATGATATTTACAACTTTAGTTGGACAAAACCGGCGAAAATGCTAGTTCAATATTAAGCATGATAGTCCAATAAAAAGGTTCTTTAAAGTTGAGTGTGACAGACGGACGAAAATAGCATTACAAACCAAAGCGTGACAGACAGACGAAAATGTTATCTCAAAGTTAAGTATGGCAGAGTGACAAAACTACCATTTCAAAGTTAAGTATGGCAGAGTGACAAAACTACCATTTCAAAGTTAAGCATGGCAGATGACAAAACTACCATTTCAAAGTTAAGCATGGCAGAGTGACAAAACTGCCATTTCAAAGTTAAGCATGGCAGAGTGACAAAACTACCATTTCAAAGTTAAGTATGGCAGAGTGACAAAACTGCTATTTCAAAGTTAAGCATGGCAGAGTGACAAAACTGCCATTTCAAAGTTAAGTATGGCAGAGTGACAAAACTGCCATTTCAAAGTTAAGCATGGTAGAGTGACAAAACTGCTATTTCAAAGTTAAGTATGGCAGAGTGACAAAACTGCTATTTCAAAGTTAAGTATGGCAGAGTGACAAAACTTCCATTTCAAAGTTAAGTATGGCAGAGTGACAAAACTACCATTTCAAAGTTAAGCATGGCAGAGTGACAAAACTACCATTTCAAAGTTAAGCATGGCAGAGTGACAAAACTACCATTTCAAAGTTAAGTATGGCAGAGTGACAAAACTACCATTTCAAAGTTAAGCATGGCAGAGTAACAAAACTACCATTTCAAAGTTAAGCATGGCAGAGTGACAAAACTGCTATTTCAAAGTTAAGCATGGCAGAGTGACAAAACTACCATTTCAAAGTTAAGTATGGCAGAGTGACAAAACTGCTATTTCAAAGTTAAGCATGGCAGAGTGACAAAACTGCCATTTCAAAGTTAAGTATCGCAGAGTGACAAAACTGCCATTTCAAAGTTAAGTATGGCAGAGTGACAAAACTACCATTTCAAAGTTAAGCATGGCAGAGTGACAAAACTACCATTTCAAAGTTAAGTATGGCAGAGTGACAAAACTACCATTTCAAAGTTAAGCATGGCAGAGTGACAAAACTACCATTTCAAAGTTAAGCATGGCAGACCGACGAAAATGCCATTTCAAAGTTATATATCACAAACCGACAAAAATGCAATTCAAAAATTAAGCGACGGACTGAATCCTTTCTATAGATGCGTAGATGAATCTAACAAATCCAGTTGATTGATTGTATCGTCACCTCACAGCCAATATCACTAGATTGCGTGGATATGCCCTCTTCCAGTCGAACCATCAACTGTTTCTACTTTAGTTTCAATATATACAAGATCAAGCTCGCTGATTGCGACCTGAAAGTCACGTTTTGCAGATACTTTCTCTTTCAATGGTGCCAAATATTACTTAGAGCAATCTGCTTTTAAGGATTACTATTTGTGGTGATATTCCCTGATGTTTATAATGAAGCATTTCAATCTTGTTATTCTTTACTCTCTTTATTACCTTCGATTGTTAATAAAGATCATAGATATTAGATTTTTGGGTTTAAGCCCACTGTCTTCAAAAAGAGGTAAAATCAATAAATGTTTGCATAAAGTGTTTCACCATATATGGGACATGACAAATCGCGCACCTAGCAACTCTCTCCTTTCCTCATCTAAACTTATTATCTGAGACCTTGAAAATATGCTAAAAATAGATCACCTTTCAATTATTTAACTCTTCACCTAAGTTTACAACAGTTTTTGTTCAATTGTTTTAAATTTGACCATGTGACCTCCCGGTTTTGAATTTGGCCTTTTCTTTACCTTCTCATGCTTTCCCAATATGAACATCTGAGTGAAAGATCAAACTTTTCCCCTTGATGAGATCTTAGTTTCTAATAACTATTTATCGATAATATCGACATGCCAGTGTAGCGACTTTCTGTACATGTCTGTATAAATAAAAATAATTATATATATATATATATATATATATATATATATATATATATATATATATATATATATAATTTAACTTTAGTAGGAGTTCTAAGAAATCTAGGGGCCCCTTCTGGGGCTAACACTTAATCTCTATATAAGTTCGTTAACTTATAAAAAAAACAATAGTTGCGTCTTTCATTTTCGATGAGGAACCAGAGAGAAGACTAGTGAATCTATTTGTGTCTTGGGTGAGGACCGGATTATTTCCTTTGTCTGCAGGGGTAAACTGTCTGACGTTTATTCTATTACATCATTATACAGAAATATCTCATCTAACTACACTTTTTTCTTCTATAAAATCTGTCTTCTTGACACACGACATTAATGGTTGCCAAGACGTGTAGGCATGTTGTGGCCGCCATTAAAATGTCGTGTGTCGAGAAGAGAGATTTTATAGAAGAAAAATTGTGAAATAAAATGTTAAAACTTAGCTAATTATGTAGAAAATTTCAGTCTAATGCGTTTGATATAAATTATGTATTGTTGTTTTATTTGAAGAGGGTCGAGATTTCGAGTGTTAACTATTCTAGACTTTTAACCTTTTTTTCTTTTCTTTTCTTTTTCTCTTTTTTATTATTAACCGTCTTTCTCTCCTTTCTCGTTCTTTCGTTCTCCATTTTATTTTCTTACTTGTTTTTCTCTTTCATTTCTTCTTCCTTTTCTAATTTCTCCATCCTTCTTTTCTGTCTTCTTTTTTCTTTATTACCTTCTTTATTTTGGTTCATTTTTTTCTTTTTCTCCACTTTCTTCTTTTCTTTATTTATCTCTTTCTTTCTATTTTCTTTCTTTCTTTTATGTTTTTTCTTTCTCTCATTTTCTCTTCTTTGTGTATTCTTCTTCTTTCTATTCTTTCTTTCTGCCTTGCTCCCGTTCTTTATTTTCCTTATTTCTCTTTTTCCTCCCTTTCTTTTTTATCTTCTTGATTCTCCTTCTTTCTATCCTTCCTTTCTTCACCCCCTCTTTCTTTATTCTCCTTATTTCTATTTTACGCTGTCTTTCTTTATTTTTCTCTCCTTCCTTTCTTTCTTTCTTTCTTTCTTTATTATCATTCTTCACGCTTTCTATACTTCGTTCCTTTCCCTTCTTTCCTCTTATGACAAAACATAGCAAAAACAAAAAAAAAATTACAGAACAAAACAAATATACAAAAGAAACACATCTTCGTTCCATGCATGACGTCTGTTACCCTTGGCAACCCACTTATATTTTACCTACGTAGTTATGCTTAAATGCTACTAAAAACCCGGTCGATGCAAGTTTTGTAGAAAAACAAGCATTCTTTGGCACGTGGAAATCCTGCAGGCACTACAGATTCAAAACACTTGGATGGTTGAGATTCCGGTCGGCCATCTTGTGGTTGCCCGGATGTGTTTGGAGTTCAACATTTATGAGCACCTATGAGATTGGTAATGAAATAATGTCGCTTTTTGACCTCTAACTGTAAATGTCTATAACAAGCTTGAATTTACATTTATTCGTCAGAATAAGAACTATTACAATCAAACGTCTGTGGTACACGTTATCACGGGACTACTTCCCTGAGATTACAACATGATCGTTTTCAAATCGAATGTCAATATGAAGTTCGGAGGTCACACCAGCTGAAACGTTGTGAGAATAACAACCAAGATCAGAACAGTAGTCCGAATAATCCAAATAATATAACTCTCATACATTGTAATGTTTGTTTGGTTTGGTTTGGTTTGGTTGTTTTGTTTTACGGCATATCAACTCTTTTCGGGTTATTTAATGCCGAATCTGGTCATTTTGGTGAAGGTTTTTATACTTCAACTTCTTTATATCTTCAAATGTTTAATCATTGTTTTTGGTTTGGTTGTTTTGTTTTACGACATATCAACCCTTTTCGGCTTAATTAATGCCGAATCTGGTCATTTTGGTGAAGGTTTTATGCTTCAACTTCTTTATATCTTCAAATGTTTAATCATGGTTTTTTGTTTGGTTGTTTTGTTTTAACGGCATATCAACTCTTTTCGGGTTATGTAATACCAAATCTGGTCATTTTGGTGAATGTTTTTATGCTTCAACTTCTTTATATGTTTAATTATTTATTCATGGTGTTTGGTTGAGTGAAAGGGGCGGGGAGAAAGAGGGAGATGGAAGAAGAGGGGAGGGAGAGAAATTGTTGTTTTTTGTTTTGGATTTTGCAGAACATGATTGAGTTTTGCAAAGGAAAAAAACAATAAAACATCAATGTTTGGTGCATTTTGAGTCAGGAAGTCAATAACTTCAGAGAGCCTGATTTGGTAGCGCCAGTAGTTTCTATTTGACCCATAGATGGGGCCCTTACAGGTACTACCACTCCGGGCCAGAGTGGACCTGGGAGCAATGGCAACTAAGGGGCAACTCCACATTCCACACAGCTCCCAAATGGAGGCCTAACCACTGGATGTCTTTTAAGGTCATACCCAGGACCTGTAACGTTTGTGAATTTATAAATATATATGTTGTGATTCATTAATCTTGTTTTTAACTTCTTTTCAAACAGAATCTTTAATTTTTTATTAGTTTTTATTATTAGCATGAGTCATGATACACCAAGACAAAATACTAGGACTTCTACCGGGGCACAAGTCACAACTCTATCGTCAGCTTTTATAATACATGATGTATATCAGCACACATCCTTCTTTTGAGGCTTCTATTATTTTTTTGTTAACGTTTCAGTGCTCCACCTTCATTCAATTACTAAGCTGGTCGTCGCTGATTATTATAAAGGATCCACGTTTCATCGTCTGTGACCATATGATCGAGAAAAATGGTCGAAGGAGATTGAAAGTCTTAATAGTCTCAACGGTGACGACGTGCTACTTAGAAAAATACAAAATCCTTCTTTGACCATTGTCTGAGAGTCGGATGACTCGATCAGAAAAATAACCCTAACAAGCAAGGCTCGGCTAATTTTTGAGAGAAAAAGTTAAATTCATATGAACCAGCATGAAATGACGTTTTTGACCGGATCGATTATGTTTTAAGTATTGGTTTTCTTGATTATTTCTAAAATCAGTTTCTCTCAGTTTCCAACAGCCATTATTTGTTAAAAGAAGGATTTTTCAATATTACACCTAATGATCCAACGATCCAATTATTTCCATTCCATATTCATCGAAAATTGTCTTTGACAAGTGGTTGAATAACGGTTTTCGAACCTAATACTGGATTTCTGGATCATTGAAGATTTTAATCGACAATTGCCAATTTGTTTGCAACTCCAGAAGATAAGATTAATTAGAATAAGAAAAAAGATTTTTCTAAATACTTTAAGAAAAGAATTTCATGGGAGATTAATAATCGTATTGTTATGCTCCGTCTAAAATGAAAATGAAATATGGCGACGAAGAAAGAAACAAAAAACGAAGAAGTTAATGATTGTATTAAATAAGAAAGAAACGGAGACAGAAAGAAAAAGCCAAGAAAAATAAAAGATATAAAAAGAGACTATGAAGAAAGAAAGAAAGAAAGAAAGAAAGAACAAAGCAATATAAAAAGAGACTATAAAGAAAGAAATAAAGAAAGAAAGAACCAAGAAAAATAAAAATATAAAAAGAGATTATGAAGAAATAAAGAAAAAACCAAGAAGTTGAAAAGTAAGAGAGAGTATGAAGAAAGAAAGAAAAACAGAAAGAAAGAACCAAGAAGTTAAAAATTAGAGAGAAAGAGAGTATGAAGAAAGAAAGGATGAACTACAGTCAAAATGGAAAGAAAGAATCGAAAAGGAAAATAGAGAGAGAGAGGGAGTATGAAGAAAGACAAAAAGAAAGAGCCAAGAAAAGGAAGAAAATAATGAGAGAATATGAAGAAGGAAATACAGTAAAAATAGCCAAGAAGTGAAGTAGAGAAAGAGTATGAAAAATGAAAGAAAGAGCCTAGAAGAAGAAAAGAATATAGAGAGGGTGGGAGTATGAAGAAAGAAAGAGGGACAGAAAGAAACAGCCAAGACAAAGAAGAATATTGAGGGAGACTATGAAGAAAGAAAGAAGGGAAGACAGACAGAAAGAAATAACAAAGAAGTGAAGTAGAGAGAGAGAGAGAGAGAGAGAGTATGAAGAAAAGCAGAAAAAGAGTATGAAGAGAGAAAAAAAGAAAGAAAGAGTCAAGAAGAAGGAAAGTAGAGAGAGAAAGAGAGCCCAAAGAAAGGAAACCAAAAGAAAGACGGAAAGTAGCGAAAAAGAATATAGAAGAAAAAAGAAGAAAGAAAGGATTAATAAAAACAATGCAAAACCAAAGAAAGAAACAAGCCGCGCGTGCGTGGTCACCCTCTGTATGTGACTCGATGTGGCGAGTGTAAAATGCAATAAATTTGGGCAATTCATGGCATTTTTGACCCCCTGAGGGCGCGAACCAGAATTTTTCTGAGGTCAAGGATGCTCATTTTATATCCAGAACAATTGCCTCTACATTTTGGCCAAGTTTCAGAAAAATTGAATCGATGGATCAAACGTTATGGGAGAAAAGGGTCATTTTTTGCCATTTCAGGGCCTTTTGACCCCCTGGAGGGCTAACCAGTTTTTGCTTTCAAAAATCGGAGAATGTCACTTTCTAACCTGACCAAAGTTACAACTTCATGCAAAATTTCAGAGAAATTTAATGGATGATTGCGGAGAAAAATCCGGACGGACGGACGGACGGACGGACGGACGGACGGACGGACATGCCTTAAAACATAAGTCCCCCGATTTATAAAATCGGGGGACCAATAAAAGAAGTGATTGAAATAAAAATCTGCGAAGAAAGACTAACAGCACCACTTTTATGTTCCCTTAACCCCTTTAAACTACTCCAAAGGAACTGAAATTTAGGGAATATTTATTAATTGATGTCTCATAGCTATTGTTAAAATGGCGCAAAAATCGGAGGTATTTGAATTTTCATAAAAAGCTGCCACCTGCACTGAATTACTAATCTAATTTCCTTTGTCGTCCATTTCTTCCTTTGCGTCGTCTTTCGTTTGCGTTGATCATATTTAATTACCTGTATTCTGTCT
This sequence comes from Sepiola atlantica, assembly GCA_963556195.1. NCBI lineage: Eukaryota > Metazoa > Mollusca > Cephalopoda > Sepiida > Sepiolidae > Sepiola > Sepiola atlantica. Next base: position 74,348,570 of record OY744516.1, read on the forward strand.
GCTGTACTCTGTTACTTGATGCCGACCGAGTCCCCAACGTTGGCTATCAAAGAAGCCCCTACCGATCACGACAATCAGATCTTTCTTCTGGAATTTTTTCATGGTTTTGTTAGTATATGTGACAAAACCAGTCACAGGTTTATCGATCTCATATGTAGAAATAACAGTGCACGATAACACACATCGTTAGTGTGAGATGTTTATAATTAAGAATGTTGATCAGGATTTGTTTCAAATAAGCGTTTCCGGGCCTATATAGACATAGAACTTAATCCTGGTTTTCCAAACATCCTATATATGCACAATTTCATACTTCAAATCGAAAGTATGATGAAAAAAAAAGAGGAACTAGTAATAACAAAAGACAAGATGAGTATATCGCCATGATCTGAGAGACAACGTCTGCATTGGACCAACTTGATGTCACAACGATTTGGCAGTCGTCTATGACAGTTTCACACCACAATCAGCACGTCAATGTTAGCTCAAGTTCACTCTCTGGTCAACAGATAGCCTTCGAAAGTTGCAGCTTCACGATAGAGTTCATGTAAGTAAATGCAGGAGGAGCCTGACGTGGATGGAAGTTGGTCCTCAATCAAATTGTTGGTTATGAAATGCATTTATCTGGGTCGTGTGTATGTTCATGAAAGGAGAACGAGTTGTAGTATATTATTATATATTTGTTGGTATATGTGGCAACATCAGGCCGATATGTAGAAATTACAGTCCAAAAAATGATATACTGAAACATAAGAGCTACTGTGATAGGTGTCAGATTTATAGGTAGTAACTTGGGTGGAGTGTTGGGCAGCAAAATACTTGTTAACGTTATATTTGAATGTTTGCATATTGGTAAAGTCAGGGAAACAGGAAGCAGGAATAGAAGGCGAGTGATTCAACGAAACAAGCTATTCGAGTACAAAATCTTCCTGCATCTAGGGACCTCTTCCATTCCTTCTATGTTTATTTATTTTTATTCTTCTTTTTCTTTCTTTCCTTCTTTCATCTCCTCTTTCTTTCTTTCTTTCTTTCTCTTTCTGTTAATTATATTTTCTTCTTCACTTTCTTCTTTCTTTCCTTTTTCACTACTTTCATTTCTTTTTTAATTCATTCATGTCTTCTTTATTTTCTTTTTTCTTTCATGTCTTCTACACTCTTTTCCTTTCTTTTTTTCTGACCCCCTCCCCTCCAATCAAACCCTGTCTTTCTTCCTTGTTTTGTCATACACGCAATTACTACACTTGCATTACAAAACCTCATAAAAAATTCGTTTCCAATATGGAAGTTAATTAGAACGTGACTCATACTCCTAACCCTAACTCATCACGTTCTTTTTTACTTCTATTTATTTCTTTTGTTTCTTTTGTATTCCATTGTTTTACCATTTTCAGCTTTTTGAAATTCGTCCTTGTGATTTAGTTCGCCATAACTCTTCGAGATTAGATCCTAAAATAGTCATAATTAAGTTTGGTATGTGTCGTATATTCTTCAATAACATACTTTCTAAAAGCAAATAGAATTTTCTCATACATGAGAATTTTTTTTACAAAAGTAAACAATTAACGCATAAATAGAATATTATGAGCTGTGAAACAGCGAAACAGGATGTATGTGGATGACTATATATATATATATATATATATATATATATATATATATATATATAGGCAAGCATTATTAAATAACACGGAGTGCTTTTGCTTGATAAGACTTTTTTTTAAATTAAATTTTCCGAATAGCGCATTAAATATTGCGGTCAAATTAGTGTATGTAAGTGCGTGTGGTTCTTGTTCCATTGTATTTCCTTTTTCGCGAGTACTTTCGATTTGATTGTCAAATCATCTTCAGCCGGTGTTAGTCTTAGTGTCTTTATAAATATGTCTTTACTGTTGAGATTTTGTATTTATTATAACGGCTAGTAATTTACAACTTTAAAAAGAGCGTCTATAATATTGAGATGTTACATGCGAGCGTGATTACGTTCTAAGAGCGTGCAAGATTCAAAGGTTTGATCGCTTAACCGCTAAGAATTTAATTACGTTCTAAACACGTTCAAAATTAAAACGTATAATTGCTTAATTGCTAAGATTTGGCAATGTTAATTACAATGCTATAGAAGGTTTACCAATGTTGTGACTAGTTTCGTAATTTACATTATTGATTGTGTGATGTTTAGTTTTTATGTAGAAGGTTTCAAGAATATTTAATCTTTTGATGCTGGTATCGTGGTTTGTTATGTCAATATTGTTAACTAGTATGTGTCTATATTGAGAGAGGGCAGTCATGATTTTTGATATGTTGCCAAATGGAGCAAGTGTCAAAAAAAGTAAGTGTAGTCTTCGGGAACGTGTTGTGGTAGTGAAACCGATGTAACAATTAGTTTTATTATTATTGTCAGAGATACATTCGCCAAGGGTCATTGAAACTGATATATTATATTGGTT
>OY744516.1:74353513-74376013 GCA_963556195.1 Sepiola atlantica
TTTATAATAAATCAGGCACAAGTCAATAAATGTTTTTTTGGGGTCGTGCTGGTCTATAATCTTTTTTTTAACGTGACACTTTCACCACAATACCGCATTCGCTCGATGGGCTTGACTACTTAGGAAATTGTCAGTGTTTGATGAATTTTATTAACAAGAAGAATATGTACAGATGTATGAATGATGCGGAATGGGACGACTAAAACAACCCAAAAACAAGAGAATAAACGGATCCTTGACTGTTATGTCAGTATGCAAATCAATTTATATATGCAACACAATCATCATTCACATTTTCGGTTAATTAGCATATTAATTTTTTTAAACTCATTTTAATAAATAAGTTTAATAAGGATTAATGATTTCTAATGGCTTGATTTGTATTCAAAATAATTTCGTGGATAAATCTTAAAGGGAATCAATCAAACAAACGTCCAAATGTATTATTTACTTTCATAACAGAATTTAATAAATTTTACAATGAAAATTTATCGTCTGTTAAATTTATCGTCTGTTTTCAAATGAATAGAATGAATAAGCTTCGTATTCTTTCTAGATTTGTCACGTATCAAAACACACATGCTACATTTTCAGTTACCGATTTTCCTGATTCAGTCATATCTGTTTTTAAATTCCTTTGAGGCTAATTTGTTGCATTCACTTATGATGTGGCTTGCAGTTTTGTCTCTTTGTCGATAGAGTCTACATTTGCAGTCTTCCAAACCAGTCATTCATTTATTTCGTATGAATCAGATGGTTCTATTGTTAGCATTAGTTTTACCGATATGTTTCTAGTTCGAATTCTTTCTAGAAAGATATCAGGTACTTACGGGAGAGACCACGTAAAGGTTGCCAACATCCTAAGTGAAAGCGTTTCTGTGGAACGAACTGGATTCGAACTTGGCACACCTAGGTCGTCATTCCTTGTCATTAACCACTCAGCCACCGTTACTTCGCTCCAAACCAGTCATGTCTGTTTTTAAATTTCTTTGATTTTAATTTGCTGCATTCACTTGTGATGTGGTTGACCGTTTCGTCTCTTTGTTCACATGTTATATTTTCACTTACAAACACATGAATAAACCCCTGTACACCTGTGCCACTGTTGTGAAACCAGGCTGTTGATCGTCTGTGGATACACTTACTCAGACGCCGATGTTGATTTGTAAAAAAATTGTTTATTTAAAAAGAGACGAAGAGTCACACAAAAACATCAGAAAGACAGGTTACTTGTGAGAAAGACAGACAGATCGATAGACGGATTGAAATTCAGGGAATCTTGCTTAATTGATGTCTAATGTCTATGGATGAAATTTAATGCAAATATGAAATATTTTAATTTTCTAAATGAGATGTTGTGCTCATATCATGCACTAAAAACCTTTTTAAATATTCAAAAACGGGCACACTGTGCGCGCTGCCCCCTACCCCCATTTGGGACAGCATCCATGAATATTAGTGCGAGCACTGGCGAAGCATAATTGTTTTTGACGAAGAGTGTACACTAGTTTAAGAATAATAATCTTAAGAGTTGGGAAAAATGGAAGTCTAGAAAATGGAGGGGATAGACGGGTCGAGAGTAAAAAGTTTGGGATCAAGCCTAAAAATGGGAGGTCAGTCTGTCTTACAAAGTGAGTGTTGTTAAACATTCTCACCTATGTCGCAACAGAAAGCATCGGAGGTCTGTAAACAGGAGTGCCTCTAGGAGCCTCTGGGCCTAATTAAGTACAGATTTGGGAGGGGGGTCTAACACTATTCACCCAAGTTCATAAACAAGGGTTGTACAACCAGAGTGATATTAATGAAGTCCATTGTAGACTCTCTCTCGCTCTCGCACTCGCTCTCTCATATATATATATATATATATATATATATATATATATATATATATATATATATATATATATATATATATATATATATATGTACGATAGGTTAAATGAAGCAAAGAAGATATGTGCTTTAAAGTGTCTTGCATGTTATTAGACCAATTAGGTATATTTTTGATTTTTCCATCAAGCTTTGTTATGGAACTCGAACTAAAATACACATTCTTGGCCTTCTGGCTAAGATTAAAGTGCAGCATTAATTCTGTTCTCGGTCGGATGACTGGGGAGAGGGCAAGAGGTAAGGGAAGTATGAGAGAGGATGAAAGAGTGGGAGATGAGACATTTTAAAAGAAAGATTTTACACACATTTTTGAACTTTTATTTTGTTGTCCAGTTTATAAATTTGGGCTGTACACACAATATAGTTCATTCTATACGATTAATTGAACACATGTTGCTTATTTATGTATAGCAGGGGGTGCGGGTTCATACCTTTCCCAACAGCATTAGTGTTCTCTCTCCCCTCCCACTCTTCCATCCACTCTCCTGCTCCCCTTCTATCTTGTCCTTTTCCCCAGTCATCCTACCGAGAACAGATGATGATGATGATGATGATGATGATGATGATGATGATGATGATGATGATGATGATGATGATGATGATGATGCTGCTGCTGCTGCTGCTGCTGCTGCTGCTGCTGCTGCTGCTGCTGCCGTCACCACTCTCTCCCTCGCACTCCCCAAAAGCAGTGGCACTAACATGGCTTGGTATCACAGAAATTGGTCGTGAAGAGTCCAGGAGGATGGAAAGATCGATAGTGGAGAGTATCATCTAGATCTCGACTCACATGACACAGAGAGTACTAGAATCCTAAGGACGATTATTGCCACTCAAATTCTTGAGAAAGCCAATGGTCATTATCAGCGAAAACTCAATGATAAACGGCTGTTGCGATAACTCAAATTTATTTGCGCCGAGTATATAGCAGTGGGGAAACGAATGAGAGCGCCTCTGTTCACAACCCTAACCCTTGACCCCAGAAAGAAGGAGGTAATTCTGGATAGTGTCCTCATTTACTCCACTCACCACCACCCCGCCATGAGAGAAAAGAAAGTTAAAAACAAGATCGTCATTTTTATGTGGGAAAACCCAGCTTCGCCCCCCCCCCCCCAAAAAAGCTACTCTGGATGTGAACAACAACACTTGTATAGTCCCGTCGGCACTCCAAAACAAATGTGGGCGCCTTAGATGATAGGCAATAAATCCATCATCTGTAATTGTCTCACTATGTGCATGGTGGCCAGACCAGTCGATTGTAAAACCACATCAACATAGTCTCATGCTTCAATTCTTTTATTGTTCTTTTAATTGGTCATTTAACAAAAATACTTGTACAGTCCCGTCGGCATTCCATCGCAAGTGAGGGTACCTCGGACTCCGAGCAGTAAATCCATCCTCCCTAATGTAATGTATAAGTACATAAAAAATAAAATTAGAGTCTATATTTATTAATTCACCATGGAATTTTCATTGGTCACGCTCGTATCAATTAGTTTGGAAATTTCATTGGATCTTTCACTTATGAAAATAAAATGAGACCCATTTCTTAAACGTTGTCATGGCAACGGATGAAGTCGATTCGTATTGAGTGATTCTATTGCGAGTTATTAGAAATTATTAGACGCTTTATTATTTTTTTATGTTCGACATTAAAGTAAAACTGTGAAGCGATCTTCCGCTATTCATATTTAATAACTTTTGTTTGATGTTAAATAAATACAAACACTTTTGCAAATATGCGCGTTCATATATGATTTCATTCTGTACACGAGTGGACCTCCTCCGGCAAAGATGACGGAAAGAAAATATGCTTCGCCAGTGTTCGCGCTATTCATGTAAAATAACGCTGAAGTTACAGAAACGAAATAAGAAAGAAAGAAAACGTCTCAAACTGGAAAGTTAAAAAAGAGAGAGAAAAAAAACAAAAAACGTACCAATCGGTATAGAAAGAAGAAAGGAAAAGGTAAGAAAGAAAACGTCTCATTATAGAAATAGTGTACGATTTTTTCTGAATTTATTTCAGACGGCAAAAGTTGTATGACTTATTTGCTTTCTCTCTTCCCCTAAACCCTTGAAATGGTTTCGTCCAACACGTTTTTACTCGCATGTCGGGAGAGAAGAACACACACACACACACACACACACACACATATATATATATATATATATATATATATATATATATATATATATATATATATATTTGTTATTGTTTATTATCTATGTACGTATACGTTTCGTCCTTTTTAAATCGGGACTCATCGGCATAGAGATATGACTATTCACTACCGGTCATTATAGGAAAACATTATTAAATAACACGGAGTGTTGTTGCTTGATAAAACTTTTTTCTTTTTTTTTTCAATTTTCCATTTAGTGTTTCGGTCAAATTGCTGTATGTAAGTTTCTTGTGTTTCTTGTTCCATTTTCTTTCCTTTTTTGGGAGTGTTAATTTTGTTTTGAAACTGGGGCATTGAAACTGATATATTACATTAGTTCTTCTAATATATCAGTTTTAATGCCACATGGGAGAATGTATCTCCGACAATAACAATAAAACTAATTCTTACATCAGTTTCACAACCACAACACTTTCCCGAAGATTAACCTTACATCTCTCTGACACTAGCCCCATTTGCCAACACTTAAAACATGACTGCCCCCCTTTTCAATATAGACACATACTAGTTAACAATACTAAAATAATACACCACGATATCAACACCAAAAGATTTAAAATTCTTGAAGCCCTCTACATAAAAACTAAACATCCCACAATAAATAATGTGAATTACAAAACTAGTCATAATATTTTAAAGTGTCTAGCATAGTAATAAACGTTACCAAATTCTTAGCCATTAAGCAATTATACGTTTGAATCTTGAACGCGCTCAGAATGTAATCAAATTTTTAACGGTGAAGCAATCAAACTTTTGAATCTTGCACGCTCTTAGAACGTAATCACATTCTCATGTAAGATCTTAATATTATAGACGCTCATTTTAAGTTAAATTACTGGCCGTTATAATAATAATAATAATAATAATAATAATAATAATAATAATAATAATAATAATAATAATAATAATAAAAAAAACTCAACAGTAAAGACATATTTTTTAAGAAACCAAAATTAACACGCCTGAAGATGAGTTGACGAATCAAATCGAAAGTACTCGCAAAAAGGAAAGAAAATTAAAAAAGAAACACCTGGAACTTACAATAATATTTTTATAAATAAATATTAATTATTTTTAAAATACCTAGAGACATCGATGTTTCATGCTAACGCAATCTTCAGTCTAGGAACTAATTCTCGACGATCACAAATCGCCTTTGATTCGCAGTCGGGGATCTTATCCATCAGGCCATCGCCAATTAGTTAGTAAATATATAGGAACTTTAACTGTAAACAGCTGAATCGGCGACTGTTTACCAGGCAGTTAGAGTGATCTTACGAAGCGGCGCTTCGGATCGTGCATATAGCTATTTGTACTGCTTGTTATTAAAGCTACCAGAGAGTGCCCAGCCTTTGTGGGGTGGGGGGACTGATAAACAATAATATTTTTATAAATAAATATTAATTATTTTTTAAATACCTAGAGACATCGATGTTTCATGCTAACGCAATCTTCAGTCTAGGAACTAATTCTCGACGGTCGGTAGGCGCGAACCCCGATCACAAATCGCCTTTGATTCGCAGTATATATATATATATATATATATATATATATATATATATATATATATATATATATATATATATATATATATATATATATATATATATATATATATATAATGCACTTTGGTCTTTATTATAGATCAGAGGATTATTATGCTCCGCTCTAAATCTACCACACAGTTCAGTTCGACAGTGGCTTTGTTCCTGTCGGGATGGGGTATAGTTTTGTTCAGTCCTGGGAGTTCTACCCTACGAAGTTTTACCTTCTCTCTGAGAGACGGTTGGTTTGTTGCTACTCGTATGAAGAACCCCTACCGGGGAATGCCGACGCGGCTGCCCTGGTATTTTATATAGGTCAGAGTGCACTCTACTTAGTGCACTGTTTTTTTCAAAACCCCACCTGATCTTGTGCCTAACTTCCTGCAAGGAAGGTAAATAAATATAATAGACAGCAACGTGTGTTTATTTTTAAATATATATCCGTCCCGTCACACAACAGTCTGCCCAATGAATAAGGGAAGGGAAAATACAAATCTATTTCTATAATAAGACTTCTTTTTTTCTTTCTGCTTTTTATACCGATTTCTTTTTTGTTCTTTCTTATTTCCTTTTTTAAACGTTCCAGTTTGAGGGCGTTTTCTTTTTATCTGTCTTATGTCTTCATGTTAACGACGATTGTCTTCTTTCAATTTCATTTTTAAATTCTTTGATGTGATCCGACGTCATTTTTTATGTCTACCCTCCCTCCATACACCTTCTAATAATCAAAGGAAGAAAATTATAAAAAAGAGGAACGTCTAGGTTGATGTTTAGCTTTTCTTCTTTAAGTCATCAGAAATGACTTGCGCTTTTTTTTTCAACCCGCGATAGTTCAGTCCTATCCTATTGAAATTTAAAAAAAAGGATTAGAAAGACTTATATTGAAAAACAAATAGCAAGTCAGAATTACCCCGCCGTCTAAGATGAATTTGTAAAGAAATCCTCACCTCTAAATACAAAATCAACGGGAGGTATGTTTTTTTAGGTCATCCTGTTGCGTTTCAGCCTTGTGCCACAACCCTAACCCAACCAAGTTGCCATAATTATTACAAAACTTTAAAGTCCAAAAATTGTATTCTTACCTTGGCCGTTGCATGTTTTCTTTATACGCGCTCCTTTGTGATTCTTCCCGACCGAGGAACGCCGTCTGTAAATAAGTTCTTTCATACATCGAAAAGGACAAGGACTGATGGAAAACAGTGGACATTTATTCAACTTGATCTTTGTTCCAAATCACTAACCAGTGGGGTGGGGCAGAAAAAGAGCGATCAAAATCACAGATTAATTATATTTTGTCAGCCCTATCATTTTACATGCCGACGCGCTGCGTGCTCCCAAAATGGACTCCTCTTCTCTCTCACACTCTTTCCTTGAACCATGTGACGTCATATCAGTTTCTATTAATTCACACAGTAAGCAATCCTCACGTCGAGTGCATCAAGTTGACCCCGGCTGACCTTTCATTCCTGTTATTCTCAACTAACCATTTCTATATATTAGTGGGTCTACTCGCCTACTATCTAACAATCAGAAATGATAATAATAATTTATATATGAAAAATCAAATTACTGACGTAATTCTATTATTTTATGTGAATATTAATGTGAACACTGGCGAAACAGTTTTTTTTCTGTTATTTTTGACGAAAGGTGTACACTAGTCTGTATAATATTACTCATGTACAATCGTTTGTACGTATGTTATTACTTTTCACACCCATTCAAAAATAAGATCGTCCGATCGTCAAAGATTAAATGCAAAATAGAAATTTGTGCTTATTTCGTGTCGTTGGTAGCCAAAAATTAAAACTTCACTCATTTCAAAATGAATTGTTCTAAAATCGAATATAATGTCATTAATAGAATTCTTTCGTCAGCGTTGACTTAAACAGTTTTAAAAATCTATTCTTCGCAACCTGTTTCATTTAGTTGTAATATTTGTAATTGTTATAAGTTTAAATAAATAAAAATGTTATTCGTTTTTTTTTTTCATAAACATTTAAATATCAATTATTTTACTGTAAAAAAGAGGGTATTTATTTTTAAAATATTAAAATTGTGTAGTGGAGCTGATACGAACGAGGAACTTTTCACTGTACACAGCCGCCCAAACCAATGAAAGAGACGCCAAATGGTGTGCTGTGTCTGCGGTTGAAGCAGGACAGTAGCTATCCCAAACAAGTGATTGTAAACAGACATCCCGGCAGTAGCGTGCAGGGGTATGGTGATCCACTGATGATGACCAAGCCCAACTATTTGATTGTATTTCGACCATGACCGAACTATTTAAGTTCGATGTCAAAGGTCAATGAAAAGGTCATATACGATGTGGGTCTTCATCTGCTAGAATATGGGCCAATGGGTGAGTCTCTACAATAAACAGAACCGAAGTAATTACCAAAAGTATGATTTTCACCTTTTCCTTGACCTTGACTTTTGTTATCTTCCCCCACAACGAGAGGATGTGACACAAGGTCGGAAAGTGGGGATTGAAAAGCCTACAAAAATGCCTGAGCAACCCCGTAGGCATTTCTTGGATGATTAGCAATAAACGAACCCCTTCTCAAAGCGTGAGAAGCTAAAGCCTGGGAGGAGGACCTTCTAGAACTGCACAGAACCAAACCTCAGCCTGACAGAGAAGGACCAGAAGATACCAAAACAGCCCATCCTCTGTTGGACTGATCGTCGATGACGTATACTTGGCATTTGACTTAGAACTGATTTAATTTTGAGATATCGAAGTGAGACCATGACCGATGTTTTGGCCAAGTTTGATGACGATTCGTCAAGCGATTTGGACGCTAGGCTGTACACAAACAAACAATGAGAAACAAACAAATTCAACCAAAAATATAACCTCTTTGGCGGAGGTTTTTTTTACTAATGAATCAATGCATATCAAGGCGGATAAGCCATTTGAGATTAATTGTTAATAAGCCACAGACACATACAGTGATTGGTGATGGTCGTTCAAACTGGACAACGTTTGATTATTTAAGAGTACGACTCAACAAGAATTTGTAAACATTAGAATTGAAAACAACCATGCTGTAGTCAGCTGCGAAGCAGCCCCTAAGTATTGTTCCACAGACGGGTAGTTCTTGGAAATAAACTCTGTTCATGGAAGTTCCGTTTAGCTGGAGCTACACTGAGGAAGACAGGAAATGTATTTACAGTTGTTGTAGCTAGACGGATTTTTGCTGTGAATGTTTTACAGGGGAAACCAGAGATTGGAGCTCAGTCGAGCACCTACCATAAAACTATTTAGTTGATAAGTATGTTTTACGGTTAGAAGAAAGAGAAGCAACAGTGGAATTTACGTGGGGTTCTGCTTGTTTACAATAATTGCGTTATACAAACCATAAAATAGTTCTTCTTCGTTAAAACAGAAAATGTATGGATGCCAGTGACATGCTAAGAATGCACTTTTGCGTAGTGGCTGAATATACGTCTTATCTCTTGTATTGACTCCAAAATTATCTGAGTAATCTCCCTTGGATTATATTCAAGTTATCATCCTTAAATTATATTGACTGACGAAGAGAATACACTCTCCTATTTCAGAAATTTAAAAATCTAATTCTGCCGACTTATAGAATTTAGAACAAGGCTCTTATTGCATGTAGCCGTTCGCCAAACAATTGGGATCAATGCTGCAACCAGACTCGATTCTCGTCTGACAACGGTGTCTTGTTGATGGCCTACCAGTCTGCCATCTTTAATTAGTTTTGCGAAAGGACAAACTGGGCGAAAATAAACCAGAGGACAACACGAATAAAGTTTATTGGCTCGTCCAGAAAAAGTCAATCTCTGTGATCGTCTTCAAGTACCTCTAGTACATGACGAGGGTTTCTATCAATACATCAGGTCCACAAAGAGTTCTGGGGAAATGCAATTTATATGTATACTAGCGTGGAGACCCGACGTTGCTCGGAATTGAATGAGGATCACCATTATCTACTCCTTCGCTATGCTCATAACACAATATTATTTTCTTTGTTTTAACTGCACCTCTCTTCCTGTTTTGGCCCCTAATATAGTCAGAAGAAGCTGAAATGTTGAAAATCTCTCCAAATTAGTATCTTATACATATGGTTTAAATTTCATTAAAATCGGATATATGTATTAGAAGTTTTAAGCGAGTTCTGCCGTCATGGTTAATTAGAGGTGGGGGCACGTAGATATTCGGCACATAGGGGGTAACGTAGAGATGCGGGACCACTTTCATTGTCATCTCTGGCGAATTTTATATAAATTATATAAATTTTATAAAAACACGATATTTTTGAAGTTAAAACTTCAGCCCCCATAGCTCACTTAGATTAGGAGGGTACTTAGAGATTCGGTAACACTTACATTATCTTCAAAAGAAAATTTTAGACATATGATTTAAATTTCATTAAAATAAGATATATTTGAAGTTTTAAAGTGGATTATACCCTTATAGCCCCCTTAGGTGTGCACTTAAAGATTCGGGAATACTTCCGTTGTTTTCCACGGTAAAGTTTAGATGAATATACTTTTAGAGTTTATGTAGATTCTCTAACCTTTCAGACATACACAGAGACATTGAGTTTTTATATTGAGAGACAATGGATATCCCCTGTAAGAATGGCTGCGCTTGTAATTGTGAAGCAATCCCCAACCTCACCTGAGTCGGTACTGCTTGGTTCCAGTGGCAAGGAGAAATCCAGGACGATTGGAAACAATGGTCAGATACGCGAATAGCACATGCAGCACCTGGTATTCCCAAATGGTCACCCATTTTAGTACTGGACAGACTCAATGTGGCTTAACTTTGGTGATCTAACAGGAACCGGTTTGTCAACGTGATAATGCCGTATATGAAGGTGTGTAAAATGTTCATATTATGATATTTTTGAAATGAGTAACATGAAATATTGTTACATAAACCTTCCCTCTTAGGGGAGCTCAAATGTCTTGTAAGACGCAATCAAATAAAGTACATAGACGTTCATAACAAGACTTTGTTAGCCGCTCAGTCCTGCACGCGTCTCTTATGTGATCCTGCCCGACTGAGGAAACGCCGCCTGCAAACAAGTTCGTTCATATACTGAAAAGGGACCAAGTCAAGACAAACAGCTGTAGAGACGCGAAGAGGTTTATTTGCCTAGATCATCCGTTCAAAATCACTAACCAGTGGAGCGGAGGGGGGGGGGCAGAGAGAGGGAAAGAGAGAGATCAGTAATTACTGATTAATCACATCTTAACAGGACATTTCTAAACGCACGTGTTCGCACCCTATAGCTTCCGATCGAACTACTTACTTCTCTCCCTCCATCTCCTCTAGCCATGTGACGCCACGTACGCTTCTAGCTACAACAGGCTGATGGGACATCTGAGTACATACGCTGACCCCACGACCTCGATTTCCTGTGTACGTGTCAATGTTGCCAAATCACCAAAATGAATACTAGCAAATGCACCGATTTACTATTTAACAGTACACATATATAATCTTTAGGTGCGAAAGACAATAATACATGAACATATAGAATGAAACTAGCTACCGGGACAGTAGCAGAAACTCGCTATGAAGCGAGTGAACCACAGAAGATATTGTTGTTTGGAAGAACTAGCTTACCTTGTTGGCTTGTATATATATTTATTTTTCCTCGGCTGTTTTACTCGTGGAATATTTCATTTCGGCCTCTAGACAATTTCGGGTCATCAGGATAGAATATGCACTATTTCGGGGCCTTGCTCAACGGCTTTTTCACGTATCGACCCCCCCCCTCACTGATATGAGGGCCCATTATCTGAATCTCATTTCAATCTAATAAACTGTTCAATGAAATCAAAACAACTGTTCGACCGCTTAGCATCTCATGTGTCATTTAATGACTCGGCGTCTCATGTTGTTTAACGGATGAGCGTCTCACGTCTTTGTTGCGTGAAAACGTTCTTTTATATCGAATAGAGAAAAGAAATCAATAAATAAATAAAATAAAATAATGAACATGCAGATATTTGTGAGTACATTAATCAGACAATGTTTTAAGTTGGGTAAAATGTTTGTACGTAAAAATGGTACCTAGAATATGAAGTAATGCTCATGGAAGCAAACAATAGATTTTGGATTTGATTAGTGAAGGCAGGGACACAAATTGTTCACATAAAATGTCCTTACTAAAGACAAGGAAATAGTACCAAGTTTATCTGGTATTTTCTTGTCCAAGAGATTGGTGAAAGATATCATCACTTCTTCATGCTTAGTTCCAAACTGATTTTTTCCACAGAACTTAGATGGCGGAGAAGTTATCACATGACCATCATACCATACATCTTATACATTTAGAGAGCATCGGAGGAATTCTTTGAATTCCTAGGAGTGAGGAATTAGAGAATTTTGCCAGACCCCTGACTTGATCTTATTAGCAAGTGGCAATTCAAACTAACTGGCCAGAGATTTTAGGAGTCAATAGCTCTAGAATTTCCAAGTTCTTTATGTTGCTAAACATTGTGGCACCTTAACGCGAAGAATCATAGGAGTCATAAAAGTAATTTCTACTGTTTCCTTTTTTAATTGTACTTTACATATTAGGTAGGTGTGTGTACATAAATATAAATATTAGTTTCCTAAACTAATCAACGAGACATTATGAATTTTGGAATATATATTCTCAGCAACCCAGCGAGTAACATAGACACATTATCTTTTTGAAAACTTTACCATTTATGGGATGCGCTCACCCAAACTCGCAACCGCCCCCCCCCAAAAAAAACTTTTAAAATAAGTTTGATACAAAAATTTAATAGAGGAAAGAATTAGTCTACATCAAATGTAATGTTATATTAAGTAATACATGCACACGGACGTCAAAAGTAGGCATCTACTTGGTAAAATGATAAACTATTGAACTTATTATAAATTATGGAATACATATTCTAGGCAACATGATGAGAAACGTGGGCACATTTTCTTTTTTTGTGAACTTTACTATTATGGGAAAGTGCCACTAGAACCGTAGCATACCTCCAAATAAAGGAAACATTTTAAAGCTAATGCTATAGTTATTACTTATATCCATCCTGGGTCGGGTATTCTACCTGTTTAAGTTAAAGGAGAATTGTAAAGTTTAAAACAAAGTCAATCCATCCATAAATCTATCAACTTTATTTACGTCTTGATAGAACAACCAAGAGTAAAAAGTTCAGAAAAAAGACTTGGGAAGAGTTCAAAAAAGGTCGAGAAGAAGAAAGTGTTGCTTTATCTGTATGTGCACGGACTTGTGTGTGAGTGAGTTTCTGAGACTGTGAATAAGCTGTCGCTAAATTTTAATAGTCCATGTTTCCCATGGTACTAGTAGCCAAGCGACCATGGCTGGATTTAGTTCGCCTGCAATCAGTCTGTAGCAGTTACTAACACCGTGTTAGGACTGACATAGGTTTCTGTGGCAAGTTGAGTCTCTCATGTGCGACTGTCTTTGGGTTGTCGCTTATGTAGCCAACGATGGGAGGTGCTCGGCTCCCAGAAGTTACTATTTCCGATTGATTGAAGTCCGAAATCGGCAACCAATCAGTATTAAGTACTTCAGCCAATAAACATCGAATATTTTACAGAAATTGTTTCTCTACTTCTGCTGCTGTTGATTTTGTTTCGCAAGTTGGACCTAAATGCAGCATCGAACATCGAGATGTTGATACCGCCTTCTTTTGATCGAGGTCCTTCCTGTAGATTTAGAGCAATTCATGTTTCTGCAGGATTTCAGGTTATCCCCTACACCGAGATCAACAGGAACGACCGGTTGCTCCAAGTCGTTGAGGAAGATTGTCATCTGTAGGCACTGAGTGGTGGTTTATACGAAGTCTATTTCTAATATTATAACAACTTTATTGGTCGTCTTCATTAAGATCTATGAAAGGAAAATGAGAGGGAATTGGTGTTAGTGAATGAACGCGTCCATGAATATGACCGAAGAGGAAAAAATTAGAAAGTAGGGAAGAGAAAAGAGTTAATATATGAAGGACATGTGTCCGTACACATGTGTGGCAGTCTGGCAATGTCCTGTTTGTAATAAAAAAGAAAGTGTTCATATATGAAAGACATGTGTCCATACACATGTGTGGCAGTCCGGCAATGTCCTGTTTGTAATAAAAGAGAAAGAGTTCATATATGAAAGACATGTGTCCATACACATGTGTGGCAGTCTGGCAATGTCCTGTTTGTAATAAAAGAGAAAGAGTTCATATATGAATAATGTTTATGTCCGCACACAGCAATGTTCATGTATGTAAGTATTAGTGCGTGTTGCATTAAGTAGTCCACGAGTGTCGGCACAAATATCCATGTTAGAATCTTGGGTGTTCTTGTAGAATCGTGGGTTTCTGTTGACAGAAGTTAGGGTAAGTAGGAGCGCCCTGAAATAAGTTAGCTCATTGTGAGGTCACCTGACCGGAAAGAGAGAGAGTCTAGCTGATGCTCCCTTTTATAATCTCTTGTCATGTGGTCAGCTCGCATGAGAGATGGCGCCTGATTGGTCAAGCCAGAAAGGAAGTTAAATGCTTGAACCAATCAGTGATGTGCTTAGAAATTACGCACAGATTGTACGGCTGCTAGTTTTACATGCGCCAATACAACATTGTTATCCTCACTCTGCATTGCGAATAGATGATTGAACGTCCTTGCTTTCTGTAGATTGTCCAGGGACGCATTGGCAAAAACGACCAGAGGCCGCCGGATCCCGATGCAGACACCTTTGGATTTCACCAGAGTCCTTTTCAGACGCACGGCAACCCTAATTCTGCTGGGTGTCAGACCAATCCGTCTTATGTGGCCCTGCCAAGAACCGATATTCCCTGCGGCATAGTTCTTACACTACCTGTTGCCACAGCCCTGCCACGTAGAGAAGGGGGTTGGACTTTAGGGCCATGCTGTCGCTGCTGTTGCTGCTGCTGCTGCTGCTGCTGTTGCTGCTGCTGCTGCTGCTGCTGTTTTACTCTACTACTGCTCGAACATGGGTTCCACAGAATAACTCTTACCCTTCATACAAAAATAAGCCCGGTCGAGTCTAGGCTATTTTTGAAGATGGCTTATTCCCTGTCGGCCTGAGGTCTTGTCCTGGTCAGTTCAAGGAGGTCCACCTTCCCAGGCTTTATCTTCTCGTCCTTTCAGAAGTAGTTGTGTTATTGCTAATCGCCTGAGACGCCTCTACCGGGTAATGCCGACCGGGCTGCCGAGCCTAATTTTTTTTTCAGCCAGAGTGCTGTTCCGCTAGAGCGCTTGTTTCAAATCCCACTTTCCTGACATTGTGTCTAATCTTCCCACCGTGGAAGGGAGATAAACAAAACTCTTTCATTTTATTTGTTTTAACTTAATAATTAGTCAATATAATTAGTAAAATAATTAGCTTGTTAATTAATTAGTTAATTAATAATTAGTAAAATAATTAGCTTGTTAATTAATTAGTTAATTAATAATTAGTAAAATAATTAGCTTGTTAATTAATTAGTTAATTAATAATTAGTAAAATAATTAGCTTGTTAATTAATTAGTTAATTAATAACTAGTAAAATAATTAGCTTGTTGTTTTTGTAATGACACTTACATGATGTTATTTGTTGCAGTCGAATTTGAACCTGTTCTTTATTTTACTTATTCGTGACTTACATTCATGATCTATGATACTCTATTCCTCCCCGGCCCCCACTCACACACACCTACCGACCATGATACGGTACATAAATAATAAGTCTCTGTCTCAAAGGAGTCGACACGACCCGGTGATTGCGCAGCGTCGTTGGACAACGATCGGGTAACAAAGGGTGTAGAGTGACCCGATTTGATGATGGACAGTATCTCGTGTGTCCGGCTTGATCGAGAATAAATGGCTATTCATGTCTGCGTATTGAGATATCATCATCTCGTAGAAAAGAAATGGAAAGTCAATCGCGATGATACACGCAGCGTGAAAGAAGATCACGTGAGATAAGATTAGCGACGAAGATCCATTACCGATCCGGAAGTTAAATTATGACAGATTCCTGTTTGGAGGAGGGGGGTATCAAGATTAGAAGTTATATGAGCCGGCCAACTACGAAAAGATGGCCATAATAATCTGCCTTGGAATAAAAAAGATAAAACATAACGCCGAGATACAAGCGTCGCCGAAAATATTAACAATCTCTTGTTCGTTGTGTTTGTATTATGCATGCAATTGTCTTACGCACTCGAAAGAGCATTACAATTGTCGGCCAAGGGAAGAGTCTATCAGGCATGCGTACGCAATGTCATGATGAAGTGAAACCTGGCTAGTGAAGGTAGAGGACATGCGTTGCATGGAGAGAAACGATACGAGAATAATACTATTGATGTGTAATGTCAGTCTTAAAGATTAAATCTGGACAGTATAGGAAGATGTGTGCAGAACAGGATACTTCGATGGTATGGCCACAGTGAAAGAATGGATAAGAGTTATTTAGTTAGTAGATGTAGAACAGTTGAAATAGCATGTCCAGTTCGCAGAGGGAAGGCCAATGTAAACATAGGGGAAGTAATAAAAATGAACTTGAGAGAAAGAGGGATAAATAAAGACCTGACAGAGATATGTTAGTTTGGAAGTCAATTTCTTAAAGCCGTCCAACGCATGCCACCATGGAAAACGGACGTTAAACCGATGATGATGATGTAAGTCTTTCTTCAGACCACTTGCCTTTGAAATTCCCTTCCTGCTCCCTGTTTTGCCAACCGCACATGCAGAAATTTAAATGTAATGTGAACAAACACCTTGCTGCCCAACTCCCTACCCAGGTTGCCCCTATACATCTGGCTCCTATCACAGTAGCCCATTGCGTTTCATTTGTTTTTTTACTTTTTTACTACAACAAATTGTTAAAGAGTCAATTGTTAATTGTCTGGCAAGGGGGACAGTAAGAGTTTCACTCCACATCTAAACTAGAAGACTTATATCAAATAAGTTGCGAAGGTTGCTGATAAAAATGGTTTAATCATGCTACCGCAATAGAAAGTACCTGACTCCTGATGCATTTCTTGACCTATATAAGAGTCAGATACTCTTAAGATGGAGAACTCCTACCACATCTGGTGAAATGCCAGCCAGAGCACTCTTTCATGCTTTTACAGAGTACAAAATCGACTTCGAAATCTAGTGGGAGTGATCTCTTCTCTTCCCTAAAGCCTCTTTCACATAGAAGAGACGTAGTTAGTCTCTCTCTACTCTATCGTTATTTCCATGGAAGGTGCTCGATTGAGCTCCAATTTCTTTGTAAGACATTCGCAGTAGAAACTCGTCTTCCTACCACAACGGAAAAAGTATTTCCTTCCCCCCTTTCTCATGAGTTCGGCGTACGATCGCTTTTTATCGATTTAAAAGAGTTTGATTGTCTCAAATAACTAAACATCAATGTAAAAATATTCGTGAACATTTATTACATATTTGTTATCCATTTTTTAATTAAAAAACGGATCAATGTTTTCTCTTCAAAGTAAACAATATGTAGTTGTTCGATCGGTTAAAAGAGAACGCTCAAAATGTTGGATCATTTGTTTCTAATGTTATTTTTACGTCCATTTAATTTTGAATAATGAGTTTTTCAAAAGTTCAAGAACTTTTGACATCGATAAGGACATTGGCTAAGATGCGGTGAGTTTGGCTCTTAATTAGATCAACCGTTAAACTGTAATGCCGCGATACA
The DNA here is from genome assembly GCA_963556195.1 of Sepiola atlantica. NCBI lineage: Eukaryota > Metazoa > Mollusca > Cephalopoda > Sepiida > Sepiolidae > Sepiola > Sepiola atlantica. The sequence goes on from OY744516.1 coordinate 74,370,804, forward strand.
CATACAGACAACTTTGTTTTATATATATTGAGATAGAGAGAGTATATAGGATTTTGAAATCCCATGCATTGAATAACCATGCAAAAAGTATGACAATCCGAAAAATTGAAACCATACTTACTCATCGTTCCACTGGGCAATGAATGACATAGTATTACATTTGAGGAGACAGTTCCTTGGATTATTATCCGTTTAGAATAGGAATATGTAGTGGACGTTATGAGCCAACACCTGGAAATAGCCTTGACTCGCTACCATAACAGAACCCGTCCTTGTCTAGCTTGCAGAACCTGAATATGAGAAAGAACAGGTACACGCTAGAACGAGAGTACTTATGAGTATCGACCACTTATGACTGGTATGCTTTACTATCCATAAAAGACGAGCCTAATAGAAGGTGTCAAAATACATTTTAGCACTCGAACGGCTAAGATCATTGAGCGATAGAGATCGGTATTGAAAACGGTGTTGTTGGAGAAAAAGTATACCATGTAACGAAGTTCCAGTGGCAACTACATTGTTCCCGAGATTGGTCTTGAAAACGGTGGTGTTAGAGTAAAGTGTACTACGTGATAAAGATGTAGTTGCAAACACGTTGTTTGCATTGAATACGATTTCACCTGAGATAAGTATACCACGTTACAAAGTTCCAGTGGTGAAACCACCTTTCATTCGTTTTTTTAAATTTCTTCTTTATTTCTTCACAATACATATAGACGAAGTATTTGTCCGTTATCACCTCTTTCGAAACACCGCAGGCATCAGGGGAAAACTTCTTTATGGTCTCCCCCTCCCTCTTATTTGGCAATGGATGTAGCATAGCTGTTCGTCTCTCGGAAGTAATTGACGCCGTCTAGCTGTAAAGATAATGGTGATGTAGCTGTCGTTGAGATATGGAACTTTTCTTTTTTCTTTATCTTGGTGGTTGAAATAATAAAAGCAACGAAAACAACAAATACATCCATTACTTGCTCTGAGATTTTATTTGCTTCTTAGTTGGCTTATTAGATAACGACGTCACCCGCAGTCGCAAAGATGTGGAACTTTTCTTCTTCCTTCTCTTGATGGCTGGAATAATAGAAGCAATTAAAAAGAACAACAAATAAATCCATTAATTGCTCTGAGATTTTATTTGCTTCTTACGGTAATTTGCAGCAAGTACATCCAGGTGAACGGCATCTTCCCCACCCAACTCGCATACGGTTGAGCAGTGACGTGCAGATGGAGGGCGACAGCACCTGGCATCCAAATTGGAGGCAGGAGGCATCCAATCAAATTTAAACTATCTCCCTTTGTAATAATATTTCTTAGTACTAGGACTTATACTTAACTCTTTGGGAAATGCAATCAAAGAGTTGGGCCTGGTCATCAGAAGGGCATCGCAAGAACGCTGCACGCCACCTGGGTTGAGAAAGACTCGAAATCCATGTCTGATCACCTCAACGTCTAATTTCTAAAGGCAGGAACTCTCTAGCTTTTTTCTCCACGTACTTCCTCCCACTACATCATATGCTTCCACGTAGTTGTAATTTTATAAGTGAATTTTTCCATTTTTCTACTTTATTGTAACTTTATGTGGAACATTTCCGATTTTAACCTTACTTTTACACATGCAAATATTGCTACATCGAAAACATGCAGAAGCAAAGCGCAGTATCTGTTCTGATACCACACTTCAACTTTTCTGTTCTCGGTCAGGCAATTTTAATTTTTGTCCCAATCCAGAGTGCCTTTTTTTTTGGGGGGGGGGGTCGAATTACCCTACATAAAAAATGACCTTATGTCTAACTCTGCCCTCGTAGGGAGACAAGTTAATAGGGGCATGCAACCGGGTGGGATGTAGAAAGGTCTCCAAATGTTGGGACGTCTTATTTTAGCCGCTTTTCTGTCGATGGTCGGTTAATAAAGTACCTTATCCTGCGCGATATCTACGTGGAAAAAGGGAGAAAAAAACAGTTTGAACTCGCCAAGGTTGTTGCATTAAATTCGTCAGTACAAGACCGCACATATTCGGGTTAAACATCTGGTAGTAGTGGGTGGGGGGGGGGGCACATGTGATGCTGATGGAGGTGGGGGTGGGATTTCGGAAAACAAAATAGAAACGAACGTGGGTTAAGGTTGCGCAGAAAGAAAAGGAATTTGGCAAAACAAATACAAATTTCAAGTCTAAGATTTCTCGCTCTCTCTCTCTCTCTCTCTCTATATATATATATATATATATATATATATATATATATATATATATATATATATATATCGCTCTCTCTCTCTCTCTCTCTCTAAAGAGAGAAAGAGATACATAGAGAGAATATATATTATTATACTAAAGCTGAAGTAATCATCGTTTATTTCTATAAGGCTTTTTTTCCTAGACATTTTAATCACACAAAATATATTCTAAAATATTCCAGATTGAGTTATGTTTGAAAAAAAATTCATTTTATTGCCAATTTACTCAGAAACATCCTTACACAAAGTTTCTGTCTCTGTCTGTCTGTCTGTCGGTTTGTCTGTCTGTCTATCTCTCTCTCTCTCTCACACTCTCTCTCTCTCTCTCTTTCTCTCTCTCTCTCTCTCACTGAATATTGTTGGACACTGTACTGTTCTTAGTTATACAGTATTTATCACTCTCGGTTGCGTCTCTCTCTCTCTCTCTTTCTCTCGTTTTTATTTAAAGAAGATTCGAATAGTCCATTAGACAATAAAAAATATAACCATAAGTATTTATAAGAGAGAGGATTGAGAGAGAGAGGTGGGAGAAGGGGATATAGTGAACAGAAAAGCTCATTTTTGATTTAGTCATTCCATTTCTTTTAATGAACTGGCTTTGCAAACTCAATTTTCCTGGTTCGAACAACCTAACTCGAACTCAATGGGTGACCCACTCGATTACATTTTTTCTGCGTGGGAGATTGTTGTTTGTATTCTTTGGTGAGATGTGAGTGGGAAGCAGCAGCGATTGTATTTCTTGCGCTTGGGGACACTGCTCGAAGTTTGTTTTTGCAACACTTTCCAGCGGCTATATATATATATATATATATATATATATATATATATATATATATATATATATATATATATATATATATATATATATATATATATATCTGTGTGTGTGTGTGGGGGGGAGTGAGTTCAAGAACCAAAACCATTCAAGATATCCCCAGGAGATCAATTAATAAAAAAATATTTTTTAAACAAATTAGATCTATGAATCTCCCAGGATATATTTAAATACTGCAGATAAAAATAAGCTCAATGGTTAACAGGTTATGCCAAACAGAGCTTTTATATTATAATTCGGTAGATTATAAAACTTATGACATAATTACTTAAATTTTTGAATATTATAATCCAGCTCGGAAAATCAACATTTCACAATGTTTATCCATGTGTACGTGCGTTTCAAAAAATCATTTTATTATCACTATTACATTAGATTCAGTGTTGGAGCGATTAATCGGAATCAGGAATCGAAAAACTCGGAACTTTTTTTTTTGGGGGGGGGGGGGATATTAATCGATATCGGAATCGGAAAAATTTGAGCCTAATTATCGATACCAAAACTATTCTTTTCATTTTTTTAAATTTAATTTTCTATTGCTAGTTATAATGATAAAATGATAAATATTTATTGATTTTAAACTATCAGTAAAAATAAAATCTAAAGATAATAATAACGAATTTAGGTAAAAATGGCACCGGAAAAATGGTACAGGTAAAAATTGCATAGGTAAAATGGCACGGATAAATAAATAGAAAAAATGGCACACGTAAAAAATATAGTTGAAAATAACGTAAATGACTATTTTCAATTAATTACGAGAAAAGATTAGATAAAAAAAATAATTAGAACGATCTATTCGTGTAATGTACACCCCTCCCCAAGTGTATTCTTACCTTTGCCATAATATATGCACACATAACATTTTTTTTACGGTAAACCGATAAAAAGTTCTATAACTACATTTTTTAAGTATTGGAATCAGCAATTGTATCGGAATCGGGAATATAGAATAGAATCGGTAACTGTATCGGTAATTGTATCGGAATCGGGGAAATATTAGAATAATAACACATAAATAAATCATGAGAAAAATATTTTAAAAATAAAAGGTATAATTAAGCTAGAGAATTCTGTTATTTTTAACAATGTTTGCTTAAATGAAAGAATGCTGCCTAAATATATATATATATATATATATATATATATATATATATATATATATATATATATATATATATATATATTTGTGTTATAATGAAATAATTCCAGGAGGAGATCCGGGTATGAGAGCTCAATGTGATAAACAGAGCAAGAATAAAATGAAATATAATAACACGAAATTACATAATAATTGATGCAATAATTTATTTCAACCTTGTGGTTTTTTTAAGCATCCGATCCAGACGATTACATTTTTGAAAGTTTCAAAAATGTAATCGTCTGGATCGGATGCTTAAAAAAACCACAAGGTTGAAATAAATTATTGCATCGATGATTATGTAATTTCGTGTTATTATACTTCATTATACATATATATATATATATATATATATATATATATATATATATAGGCAAGCCACATGCTAGGGCAAACCATACGAAATAAGGGTTTTAACTATAAAGAAATAGTAGAGAATAAAAATATAAATTATTATGTTCAAATGAATATTCCAGAATGTGAATGTAAATCCTCCCCTTGATGTAATAGTGACATAGGGCATATAATTACCGGTAATCTAACGATAGTTGAAAATTCTACATTAAGAAAACTCCTTAGTAAAGGCTCAAACTATAGAGAACCTAAATGTTTACATCATGCGAAATGTGTTAAGCGTTAGATAATTTCATTGCATCCATGGCAAAATAGCATAACTTAGTACACTCTACATTTGACGCATAAATTAATCAGATTCGTTGAACGGTTTAAAAAAAAAATGTTAATACCCTAAAAAAAGACGAATCTCCTCCTTAGAGATCTACATATAACTTGGAAATTAAAATGCTTCAAAATAGGTTTGTAATAGTTCCTTTTGATAAGGCAGCAAATAATATAGCTTTTATCTGTAAAAGATATTATATACAGCGCTTATTGTTAGAAGTAGGAATTATAGATGAGGTTTCAGACACTTATAAATTAAGTAATAGTAAAATCGATAGTATTATTCTAAACAACACTTTTATTTGTTAAAAATTAGGACTAAAA
>OY744516.1:74391013-74406013 GCA_963556195.1 Sepiola atlantica
TTTAAGCTCGTGTCTTTCAATTGTAGGCGTGTTCCTTTCTTTCCTCAGCTGTTTTATGGATGGCTCTGTTCTTGAGGAGAAATTGACTCTAAAACTTCTTGGTTTTCCTTTCTCATCAAATCTTTCTTGGAGTTGATACATTAGATCCATTGCTATTTCTGCTTCTCGTAAATTCGGTACTCTCGAGTGCTCCAGACACTTTTTCACACCTGAGACTATTCTCTATCTCTACAAATCTACTATCAGACTATGGTGTCATATTTAAACTGGTGAATCTCACTTAAGGGTTTTTGATAAGGCTCAGAAACGTATCTAATTTGGCCCTACCCTTTCTTCTTCTCTGCACCCTTTATCTCACAGACATGGTGTTGCTAGTCTCAGTCTTTTCTATAAATACTATTATGGCATGTGTTCTTCAGAATTGTTTGGTTTATTCCCTGCTTTCTTTGTTCCAGCTCGTTTGACTCGTTGGTCTAGTGGGCCCCATCAATTAGCTGTTTTGATACCTCATTGCAATACAGCTTTCCAAGAACTGCAGTCTTGCATAACTCTCTTCCTGCTGACTGTTTTCCTCCTACCTATAGCCTTGGTCTTTTCAAGACTAAGCTTAATAAGCATCTCATGTCTTTGCGATTATCACTTTTCATTCTTGTCAGCTCCTTACATCAAGTGGCTTTATGCCTTGTCTGAAGCGATTTCCATAAAAAGAATGTGTGCAGATTAAATGTGCATACCTTAAGAATATCCGTAATTGTTTCTTTAATTCACAACTGAGTCGTTATTTGGCGGAGGTGAATTTTGTATTAATTTGGATCAGGTGTTCTTAAGTACCTCTCTTCTCGATCGGCGAAACATACGCATATATGTTTCGGAATATTTTTGATGAAGATTGATAATTTCTATGATTCGAATTATTCGAACTACTGTTCTCATCTTGGATGTTATTCTCACAATGTTTCGGCTGGTGTTATCTTTGACCTTCTTCAGGTGGTGCATCCTGTCGAACTCGGGAATCTTTCTGTCGAACTTGGGAATCTGTACAAAATTTCGAATGGATCCCGTTCATTTGATCTATGAGAGTAGCTTGCTCTTATTCCGTCATCCATGATCGGGTAGAAGTCTGAAGTAATTCGTAATTGTATTCTTAGTATCACTCACACTGAGGATTGAACCTTAAACCTCCGTAAGACTGTCACTTAGACCTTATTACGCCACGTAACAGATATAAGTGCTAAGTACTAATCAGTTCTAAGTAACAGTCTTCTTGATGTTAAAGGTTCAATTCTCAGTATGGGCGATACTAACTGATGGAACTAGAGCAAGCTACCCTCATGCATTAAATAAAGGGCTCTGTTCGATATTCCGTACAGATTCCCAAGTTCGACAGAAAGATTCCCGAGTTCGGCAAGATGCACCTGAAGAAGGTCGGAGGTTACATCGGCCGAAACGTTCTGAGAACGACATCCAAGATGAGAGCAGTAGTCCGAATAATCCAAATAATTGGTTAAAAGGAGGAGGTGAATCTTGTTTTTATTCGGATAAGGTGTTCTGAAATACCTCTCTTCTATTCCATCGGAGAAACATACGCATATTACTTGTTCCGTACCTGCTCTACACACGGTGGACGCGGTCGTAAAATGGTTAAGAACCTCTTAATCGTTTCCCCCTCACCCTTTCCAGAAATTCCAGGATAGTTTCATGTGAACGGACCTACGACATCCATTCATCTTGCAGCCTCGTTTTCGACGCTGCTCTTAAATCGAATCTATCTTAAATCGTGGAAGAATAAAATGGCGAAATATGTTGAGGAATTTTCAGGTATTCAAAATCGTTCTTTTTCTTCCTGTCTGAGGTAATGGAAATCCGTTCTTTGTGCGCGGAACGACGTCCTTCACGGCGGTGGAACTAAATGAACAGTGCCAATAGCGGCGGGGGGGGGGACATAGTTTCTGTTCATTACTCTCTCTCTCTCTCTCTCTCTCTCTCTCTCTCTCTCTCTCTCTTTCTCTCTCTCTCTCTCTAAAAAAATAAAAAGAGAACAAGGTTACCTTCCAATTCTAATAATCTGCCCGGCAAAGATTCTGTCTGTCGTCAACGTAATTGAAAGCATTCAGCGCCAAGTGCGAGAAGAGTAGCGGTGAGAGATAATGATGGTGTACAGAGATGAAAGGTAGGGGGCGATTGTGCTCTTTCTGAATGAGATGTTTGGCTATTTTGGTAAAGTCTTTGATTTAGTATTGAACTATCTACCGCAGCACTTCATAAAACGTGGCATGCCAAATCTTACTTCCCACGCAAAAAAGAAGAAAAAATTCCTCATCTTATTATAGCGAACTACAACAATACTCGTCTCCATCCTTCTCTGTCTCTGTCTCTGTCTCTGTCTCTGTCTCTGACTCTCTCTCTCTCCCTCCCTCTCTCTCTCCCTCCCTCTCTCTCCCCCTCTCTCTCTCTCTAAACATCCTCAGTCACACTACATTTTACCCCCCACCTCTGACTCTCTCTCTCTCTCTCTCTCTCTCTCTCTCTCTCTCTCTAAACATTCTCAGTCACGTAATGTTTACCCCCCCCCGACTCTCTCTCTAAACATCCTCAGTCACGTTACTTTTAACCCCCCTCCTACTGACTCTCTCTCTCTCTCTCTCTCTCTCTCTCTGTTCAAATTCCATTAGCAAAGATCCTTGTTGCTGGTTTGCATCCAAGTTTTCTTGCATCATCTCACTTTCCTCCGGCCATCCACCTCGAGATCTCTGCATTTTCTTATCCAAGAATCGCTCCTCTCAATGTGGTCCAAACTAACCGTCTGGAGCCGATCAAGTTTTGGTATATTAAGCCTTGGCATTTCTATATTTAATAAATTTAGTATTTCAATAGATTGAAATTAATTTAACCCATCCCCGATGCACAAGTGTGATACTATTGTGGCGTGAATATATCCCTGGGTTGAATCGTGTGCCACAAGGATCATGTGAATTCAGACTAGTTGCTCTGTCAATAGCTCTGCCCCTATGCTGCGTCTAAAGATCCACTGGTTTGGAACTGGGGGTAAGAGTCTGCTAACTAAAAAAAATGGCCGTATATAGAAGTGACAAGACATTTTGTCCTAAAAAATATATACATTATTATATCATTAGCTAACGCATCAACTTGATTACATTATGCTGTGAACAAAGCCTAATAGCTTTCAACACATCCCTTCAGTATGACGCTAACCCACAACTATTTTCTCCAACTCAGAGAATCTGCCATGCACCCCCCTCTACTCTTTCACTATCTCAAATCGCAATAATAAGCAGAAAAGTTTGAAAGTTTTCATGGCAGACACCGAGAACTGCCAGTTTAGTCAACTGCAAGTATCCCACCTTTGCCCTTGTGCTCCAGTCATCAGCCTGTCACCCAATATGAAATCTGACATTTCAAATCAATTCTGTTGGAGAAACAATATTTCGTGATATTTCATGTGCCAATTCCAAACTACTTTTGAATCAATTAAACTTGCACCAAACAATTCCTCATTGTTTCACACAATTCCATCTACCAATCCTAGTATATCAGACTAAGCTTATGTATTATGCTTCTTTTTTAAAGTAGGCTTAGGTGGTCCCTCGTATTCCCAGCACAGCAGAATAAATTAATCGTTTGTTTAGTGATATTAGCAGCACAAACATTAGCATCAACAAAAAAAGGCGGGTCCAGTGTCTCACATGGGCTCCAAAATAAAACATGCGGACGTTCAAACGCATACCTCGTATCTCCCACATTCAACTCTAGCAATCCTCCATGACTGAGGCAGTCTGTCAACGATCGTCTTAGGGGTGAATTTTCACTGGAATTAAAGTTAGAAATACAACAAAAGTTGATTATTTAATGCATAACATACATTCGGAAATAAATTACAATATCAAAATATATTCGACTAAACAAACTTAATTATTTCTTGGCAAAGTTCTGGAATTTTAAGCAAACTATATGGCCGAAAGAAATTTTAATTTAAAATTTATATTCGTCTTTTTTGCTGCTTATATACACCAACTATGATATCACGATGCTCGACAGGCGAATAAATAAAACACACACATATCCAATAGAATCGCTAAATCCTTAGAAAATGACTTCCAGTCTGTAGTAGAACGGAGCCAAAAATCGATTGCCACATTTAATGCTACCAAAACAAACCTCCTATTCCTTTTACAATTATAAGAAACATTTCTAATGACCGATTGCTATGACTGATAGCACCCTTTCCAAGTGTATGATGTTTAAACTCCTTGGCCAAACATACACAGGCAACATGAATTGGAATAAATACATAGAAGATACTGCCAAGTCTGCTGCAAAGATTGTAGATTCCCTCAACCGGTCTATAAAATTTCTCACACCTGCCAGTATTCTATATCTCCATAAAGCTACCATTCGCCTATGCGTGGAGTGTTGTTGCCACATCTGGGCTGGTGCATCAACCATTAGTCTTTCTCTCTTGGACAGAGTGCAAAATAGAGTACCTAGCCTCCACCCCTGTCCCATCGCCGTAATGTTGCATCCGTACTTGTTTTACAAGTACTTCAATGGAATGTACTTCGGCAAACTTATTGCACTTGTAGCCTCTCAACATAAATACTCTCTGATCAACCCGACTAACAGCAAAATCCCACCCCTTCACTATAGAGGTCCCCAGATGCCAGGAAGCTTTCTACTTTAATAGCTTATTTCCTCGGACTGCATGCCTTTCGTTATTCCCTCTCTGTTCCTTGTTTCCCCAACATGCAGAATTTTAAATGTAATGTGAACAAATATCTTGCTATACAACTTCCTACTTAGGATTCCCCTATAAATCTGGTCCCTAATTACAGTAGCCCCTTACGTCTCAGTGGCAATATACATTGTTTGGGATTGATAAAAGTTTTTAAAAGTACATGAAAACCTTACATGGGACCCAAAAGAAAGAAATTTGAAGAAAATATAAAGAGGCATGCATAAACCAGTTAAAATACTTCCTACATTGGAATAAGCAGAAAATTCGGTTTCCTCCTCCTCCTCCTCGTCCTCCTCCTCCTCCTCCTCATCATCATCATTATCATCATCATCATCATCATCATCCGGTTTATTTGTTGAATCAGGCTACAATTGATCTTCTGGTGAGGGTGAGGCTTGATTGTCTAGTCGTATTTTGACTAGACATAGTTTTTAAGGCAATTTTATGGCTGGATGCCTATCCTTCACAAACTTGAACACTTTTGGCAGTCCAAGACCTCCATCGTTCCCATCTAACTAGGGTTGATGTGGTTTCCACGTAAGCATGCACCAATGTCACATATTACCTATGAGTTGCCTCATACACTACTGTCACCCAAGTTGTGACAGGCCATCCAAGGATAGCATTTACCACATGCCTTGTGGACGAGGATTGGATTGGTGAGTGTTGGGCCATGTCCACATACAAGCGGGCCCTGCATACTGAACCTCTAGGGCTCTAATCTACTCCGAGATCCTTAGCCAATTAGCCTGGGGCTACAAGGAGCCGAGTATCCATGGTGTACCATGGGAAGGTTTGGCCAGAGTCTTGTCGGACGTGGGAAGCATATGCAACCACATTTGCAAACAGCCACACCAATTTACATATCACATACACACCTGTGGTATATACCACCACACCACTGTTGGGTGTATTTTCGCTTCTTCAGTTCTAATTCAGAGCATTAATGTTTCTCCATGCGACTTCTGGTACTAAATGATTTCTTCCATCTCAGTCTCAATCACTCCCCCATACTTCCAGTGCAAGAGAGATTGTATTTCATGTTATTTTCAACTGTTTCTAGTTTTTTTTATTATTCCTTTCTATCTTTGTTGTTGGCGTTTCATACCTACATCGGCACTTACCTGAAAGCCAGAAATGAAATCACTGCGGCTTCCCACCCACGTCTTGCCTATGGCAAAGAAAACAAAAGCAAAAACGATAGCACAATGGACATGTCTGAAACGAATTGGATCAAAATGTTCATGCTTACGTTGGTTACTATAAATACATCTTTCATTTTCAGAAACACTCAGTAAATTAGATTTAATTCAAAACCGAATATTCTTAACTAGCAGGACCTGTGGAAATTCCATAGTTGTATCTTTCATCTATGCTTAAAAATATTACCATTCTATGGACGTCCGGCACGAACGCAGACCCCACAATATTATTGTCCAACCTTTGTCCAAACTGAAACATACGTATCTAAGTACTCTGGTTAAAGTTTCTGAATATATTTGGTTATGAGGGTCTATTTCCAAAACTATTGTAGAAGTTTGTGACATATTTCGATTCTATGGACGTCAAGTGTGAGCACAAACTCCACGATATCCCTATCTTTGGACAAAACAGATACTACAATCTGATCCTTGATCGAAGGCCAAGAAAGTTTATTTTAGTTCAAGTTTCACGTTCAACAACTTAGCGCCATCAGATGAATTGTTTCTAGTAACTTTTTGCATTGCATCTTTGCCGATTGGGTGATCCCATCTTTTAAAATAGGGATAGCGGATGATAACGTACATGCGAACATGAAAATGCCTTAGCATATTATTATATAAACATGTATTGGTGTTTAATTGCCTCTCATGAAGGCAAGATATGAGTCATTTTTACTGCAGGGTGGGGTAGGTGAGGCTCAACAATATGCCACCATACACCTATGATGTGTTTTTATTATCAAACGCCCAGCCAGAAAAATATAATCAACACCTACCACACTTACCACACACTATTTCCAATTTCTTGAAACATCTGTGGCAGGCTGTTTCAGGCCGCCAGAATTGTATTAGCCATAATAGAGAATGTCTACGATGAAGATGAAAAGAAAATGACCCATACTCTGAACGAGTCCTACCAATGTTCAATGGAGATATCTCTTCATGTATAAAGTTGTGTATGTGCACATGTTTATATATGTGTTTGTGTGGGGTAAACGTCGAAACTAATTAACCGATCATTATGAATTTTAAAACACAGCTGTTAGGCGTAAAGATGGGTAATGTGGAGTATATTTATTCATGTATATTCTGCTAGTATATATATAAAGTGTGTTTCTTGGCTAAAAATAATGAATTTCTTCACATTTGACAAACAAAAATGACCTTATGCAAAACATAAAAGTATGTAGAATTATAGTTGTTATTATTAATTCAAATTTTAATATTTTGAGCGGTATTACACTCTTTATCAAGAAATGTATATATATATATATATATATATATATATATATATATATATATATATATATACTTCTTTGTAGAATGGTAGGAAAAATCCCAGCAGAGTGCTCGATTAATTAAGAATTAAAGTTAAAAATTAAGAGCATGATATTTATTTATTCTGGTACAGAAAAATTAGTACAACATTCGTACCGTCGGTTTCAAGCACGGAAGGTCTTACCCATCCGGCTCTCTTCAGCTTCTGTTGTCATCTGTTTTGGAAATGTGAGGTCACATGACACTCTTGTTGGGACGCGTTATTTGCTCAGTGTGTTGTGTGTGTTTGTTTAAATTTGAATTTAGTGTAATAAGACCGTTGAGATTTAAAACACGAGGGAATTCAAGATTAAAGGGAATAAATACCTCATCAACCTATATCCACTTAAACTTCAAGAGCAAAAACTCCGACCTTCACAAAAATACAAAAATATTTAATTTATTTATCAGTCACTAGATTACTCTACAAATCCATTTAAACAAACTATATCCACATAAATTCCAAGAGCAAAAACTTCGACTTTCACCAAAATACAAAAATGCAAAAATATTTAATTTATTTAATTTTATTTAATTTATTTATCAGCCACTAGATTAATCTACAAACCCATTTTAACAAACTCAAATATTTCATATTTCCAACTAAGTGACCTCCCTTAGATCCGAGATTCTTCATTAAATCACTCCAATCTGGGAAAAAGATTCTTACACATTAACGGTTTTTTAGAACGCATACCTTCAAAAATATAACGGCTAATGATACAAATTCATAATTTGGCTCACGAGAATTTCAGAGAAACCCTTTCTTTATTTTTGTTTTTAATCTTTAATTTTTAATTTTTAATTTTTAACTTTTAATTTTTAATTTTATTTTTTATTATTATTATTATTCTTTAAATTTATTTTTAATTTATTTTTATTTATTATATTTTTATTCTTTTTATTTTATTCTTTCTATTTTTATTCTTTCTTTCTCTCTCACTCTTTTTTATTCTCTACATTTTTATTCTCTATATTTTTTTTATTATTTTTTATTTTTTTATTCCCTTTTTATACTCTTTCTCTTTTTTTATTCTTTTATTCTTAGTATTGAAATGTTTTATATATATATATTTTTTATATATATATGTTTTTTTATATTTATTTATATATATATATTTTTTCATATATATTTTTTTATTTTTTACCCCCCTTTTTTATTCCCTTTAATCTTGAATTCCCTCGTGTTTTAAATCTCAACGGTCTTATTACACTAAATTCAAATTTAAACAAACACACACAACACACTGAGCAAATAACGCGTCCCAACAAGAGTGTCATGTGACCTCACATTTCCAAAACAGATGACAACAGAAGCTGAAGAGAGCCGGATGGGTAAGACCTTCCGTGCTTGAAACCGACGGTACGAATGTTGTACTAATTTTTCTGTACCAGAATAAATAAATATATATATATATATAAAATAATTATCTTTATATCATTCAAATATATATATATATATATATATATATATATATATATATATATATATATATATATATATATATATATATATTTGAATGATATAAAGATAATTATTTTATATTAGATCCTATCGTGATAAGGAGATGCTCGATATTGGGATAGAGCATTGTTATAGGAAATATTGAAATAATGAAAAAGGTAAAGTTATCTATTTTACAAGTTTATTTTAATCATCAGGTGTTTAAACAAGGAATATAATAAAATGACCTTTAATCCATGGATTTTTAAAGAATTACTCTTATCAACATCAATAAACATCAATAAACATCAATAAATTGCTAATTATTGGTAAGTATTAATTTGAAAATTAGTAGTAAGATTTTAAGATATGCTTAAAGCAAAAATAGTTCAAAGAAAGTTTCAATAATGAGCAGAAAGACATTGTATCAATGCAGTTGTTGAAAAATCCAATTAGAATATGGTATTATGTAATGGAGGGTGATGGATTCCAATAAAGTTCAGAAACAATTCAGAAGTCTGTGAAAGGTCAGTAGAAACATAATGCCATAGGTTAAACTTCCTTAGCATGCAGGTAAATTATGGTGTGGTTAATAATTATCAATTTATTGGTGATTGATGAAACCGTTGTGAAAAACTGGACATTTCAACTTTGTGCTGCGTTCAGGCTTTATCTTAACATGCAAGTCAGTCCACGCGTAGTCGCTCTACCGAATGGCAAAGAAAAATGTTGTCTTTATCTCATCGATAATTACCTTTAATAGCAAATGATTCCTTGAGCCAACAAAGTTTCTTTTCAAAACAAAAATTCTTCTCAGTCTGTGAAATAATTCTACATATTCCAGGTTTCCACATTGGAGTTCAGACCTGTTTTCTGCTCAGTAGATTGGTTGTTACTATCATCCAAACTAATGTGTGAAAATGAACATCGACACTGTAGTAAAATTAAGGAATCTTTCTTTGTATATTCAACAAGGAGCAGACAACAACGGATTTTTTTCCAAATTTATCAATAATCGAAATTTAATTTCTGTCTGAAGCCGAAACTATCCTATTACTTCTATTAATGTTCAATTCAGTTTACTATACTATTTCAAACCAATGTACTATCTTTCAGTGTTCAATTCAGGCGAGTAAGTAGTTCAGTATCTGTTCTGTTGTCATGATACCATCCTTCCAGGTATTACCTCATCCCTTTTGGGAGGAGAGTGTAGTATCTGTTCTGTTGTAATGAGACCATCTTCCCAGGTATTACCTTATCTTTTGTGGAGGTAGTATCTATTCTTTTGACATGAGACCATCCTCCCAGGCATTACCTCATCTTTTTTGGGGGGTGTAGTATCTGTTCTGTTGTCATGAAACTGTCCTCTCAAATATTACTTCTACCTTTGGGGGGGGGGGGGGAGTAGTATATGTTCCTTCGTCATATTGCAAAAATGTGCGACAAGAGAAAGCCTAGTTTTCAACTGAAAAGTACAAAAGTTTTAGCTGAGAACATTATTAACCAAAATTTGTAGAATAAAAATGTGTAAAAACAACAATAGAACACAGTTCTATAAATTTTATTTTCATTCGTAACAATATTTTTTTTTTTTAAATATTGTTACGAATTACTTTATTCAAATATTGTTACAAATAACTTTATTCAAAATATTGTTATGGATTACTTTATTCAAATATTGTTACAAATAACTTTATTCAAAATATTGTTATGGATTACTTTATTCAAATATTGTTACAAATAACTTTATTCAAAATATTGTTACGGATTACTTTATTAAAATATTGTTACAAATAACTTTATTCAAAATATTGTTATGGATTACTTTATTCAAATATTGTTATGGATTACTTTATTCAAATATTGTTACAAATAACTTTATTCAAAATATTGTTATGGATTACTTTATTCAAATATTGTTATGGATTACTTTATTCAAATATTGTTACAAATAACTTTATTCAAAATATTGTTATGGATTACTTTATTCAAATATTGTTACAAATAACTTTATTCAAAATATTGTTACAGATTACTTTATTAAAATATTGTTACAAATAAGTTTATTCAAAATATTGTTATGGATTACTTTATTCAAATATTGTTATGGATTACTTTATTCAAATATTGTTACAAATAAGTTTATTCAAAATATTGTTATAGATTACTTTATTCAAATATTGTTATGGATTACTTTATTAAAATATTGTTACAAATAACTTTATTCAAAATATTGTTATGGATTACTTTATTCAAATATTGTTACAAATAACTTTATTCAAAATATTGTTATGGATTACTTTATTCAAATATTGTTACAAATAACTTTATTCAAAATATTGTTACGGATTACTTTATTCAAATATTGTTACAAATAAGTTTATTTAAAATATTGTTATGGATTACTTTATTCAAATATTGTTATGGATTACTTTATTCAAATATTGTTACAAATAACTTTATTCAAAATATTGTTATGGATTACTTTATTCCAATATTGTTACAAATAACTTTATTCAAAATATTGTTACGAATAACTTTATTCAAATATTGTTACAAATAACTTTATTTAAAATATTGTTATGGATTACTTTATTCAAATATTGTTACAAATAACATTATCTAAAATATTGTTACGTATTACTTTATTCAAATATTGTTACAAATAACTTTATTCAAAATATTGTTATGGATTACTTTATTCAAATATTGTTACAAATAACTTTATTCAAAATATTGTTACGGATTACTTTATTCAAATATTGTTACAAATAACTTTATTCAAATATTGTTACGGATTACTTTATTCAAATATTGTTATGGATTACTTTATTCAAAATATTGTTACGAACAACTGTTATCTTGCCATGCGAGAAAATAATTAAAAGAAAAGTTTTAACGGCAATCCAACTTCCAACCGATTTTCAATGCTACCACTTTCTCTCTGCAATGAAAATCGCTGCTCCTGTTTCCCAGCTGTCCTCTTCATATATATCAACTGATCTTCACATATGCAAATCAGACTCGACTATAAAAGTTTGCACTTATGAAGAAAAGCCGTTTTTTATTTTGCAGACACGACATGCAAAGCACCTCATTCTTGTGGTGAGTGTTCCTCTTTATTGTCACACTCCCCCCTAATCGTATGATCACACAAGTGACATATGGTGGCAGGTCGCTTTATCCTAGTACTTCTCCGTAGTGGGACAGTTATTTCTTCCTCTCTTACATCAGATGTACCAGGACCTGAATTAGCAGTGGAATATGGCAGCTCAACCAATGAACGTCCGTTCTCTCCCTCACTTTCAGACACAGAACCACTACTACTTGTATCGGAATCTGGTTCTCTCCATTCAGTACACTCTGATGATGGGACATCACTGTCATCCACTATCGGTGCTAAACTGAAACGTGGGCGCACGTCTCCTACATGTGGAGGTGTACTATTGACAACGACTGACTGTGGACTTTTAACTCCAGTGACATGACCTGGTCTGAATTTCGATGTCTAACGTCCTTGTGGATTTTTCACCCAAACTGTGTCCCCCTCTTTATAAAGTGTAGAGATCCTATGGTGATCCGGATGGGGCACAACATTGACCCCTTTCGCTCTGATATGACATGAGTGCAGCAAATTGACAGGTGCTGCTGAGGCGGACACATCGTTCTTGGGGGTAACGTTGTACCAATACACAGCCTCCATAACAGGGCAGCTCTTTCGTGCAGCTGTCCTATGATACCTTTCTATAATACCATTTCCTGATAGCCTATATGCACATCGTAGTCAGAAGTTGACACCCTACTCGTTTATGAACTGCCTGAATTGTTTACTGCAGAAGGCAGTGTCATTATCAGCCAGAATCTCGGCCGGGGGTCGGGGTCGAGGAAACATGTTAAAAAAATCACTCATTCTAATTACCTGATATCATGTGCAGTTTCTTGCTGTTGTAGTGACCGCCAGATTTAAAACTGTGTGGGTCCACAATCGATCGGTGTCAAAAAATGGCAACCATTGTAGTGTGTCATGTCCATACCTAGCCGGTTCCATACGTCCTGCACACTGAGCCCTCCCTTTTTCCACTGCACTGGATCTGGGTCTAGTGTCTAGCATTCCACACCATTTTGAACAACTGCCTTTAATGCCGCTTTAGACATGAACAGGTCGATTCTATGCACAAAATATGATGTTCGCCTGATTCTCGGATGTCCACTATGTCGATGAATTAGGTCCATCTGTGTTGGGTTAAGGTTTTCTTGTGGCAAGAGCACACACTGGCTGGGTTGATTCAATCTCTCTCTTCACATCATTGAGCCACCGCTTTGGAACTCTCATCAGGGAGTCTGCTCGGTTCTCATCAGATTTTACTAGCGCTATATCAACCAACATGTTGTACTCTTTCACAAGTGAAATTATCGTGGCCAGTCTCCGCCTTATGAGCATCTCACTTGCAAACTTGGTGCTCAACCGAGACTTTCCCAGAGTGCATTGGTCACCCAGTGGTACACACACACAGAGTCTGTTTTAATGTGTAACACATTTGCCTTCCATTTGAGCATGAGGTTTAGTCCTTTTAGTACGGCATCCAGCTCTGCCACGTTTATATGTTGGGTATCCTTTGTTGGTTGCAACCAGCATGCATCCATGATGGTGGCTCCATCAGCGTCAAGAGTCATGCCCACATCTAGTTCCATTGTGCCCACGCACCACTTTCACTTGGATGGGATCTGATTGCTGTACCCAGAGAGGTGTATCTGCTATAATATGCCCCAGAGGAGCATCGCTAACCTTGTCATCTCAGCTAACCTTGTCATTGTTATCATCTCAGTTAACCCTGTCATTGTTACAAATAACTTTATTCAAAATATTGTTACGAATAACTTCATTCAAAATATTGTTACGAATAACTTTATTCAAAATATTGTTACCAATAACTTTATTCAAAATATTGTAACGAATAACTTTATTCAAAATATTGTTACGAATAACTTCATTCAAAATATTGTTACGAATAACTTTATTCAAAATATTGTTACGAATAACTTTATTCAAAATATTGTAGCAAATAACTTTATTCAAAATATTGTAGCAAATAACTTTATTCAAAATATTGTAGCAAATAACTTTATTCAAAATATTGTTACCTATAACTTTATTCAAAATATTGTTACCAATAACTTTATTTAAAATATTGTAACGAATAACTTTATTCAAAATATTGTTACGAATAACTTTATTCAAAATATTGTAGCAAATAACTTTATTCAAAATATTGTAGCAAATAACTTTATTCAAAATATTGTTACCAATAACTTTATTCAAAATATTGTTACCAATAACTTTATTCAAAATATTGTAACGAATAACTTCATTCAAAATATTGTTACGAATAACTTTATTCAAAACTAGCTGGACCCATCCCCCAGAGTTTCCTGGGAGAAATATAAAAGAATGAATTAAAATTTGTCAACATCCGATAGAACGCAAATAGGTCACTACGGACAATTTTAATGTTTAAAATAATTGTTGGTTTGGAATTGTTGAAGGGTGAAAGGAGGAAGAAAGGAATGAAGGAAGGAGACGCGGATATAGGAGTCTTCCTGCCCATTCCATGGTATTTCCCCAGAATTTTTATTTTTGATTAAACACCTGCTCTATCTATGATAATGGGCACTTTTAAAATTAAAGAAGCCTACAGAGCTCTATTAAATCCACTTCCCCCGTTATCTTTGTATAGAAATTCCCTTTTTGTGTGAGGAAAGAAAAAAGAAAAATGAGTATGCCTCCTGAACACTAATGAAACACACAAATATAATAAAGGAACCTGTAGAGCACTAATAAACCATGTGTGTTCGAAGAGAAATGATGATATTCACAATAGTTTAAGTACTACATATTGCATTGTTTTCTTTTCAAATTACTACATAATAACGTTGAATTAAAAAAATACGGCCCATAGTCCTCCGTTCCCCCTCTTCCTCGTTTAACAATGTAAAAATAAAAATTGTGTGAGTCGACTGGGATCGAACCTAAACCTCTTGGTCTTGGATATACGTCGATAACTTCCTGGACACGAAAGCAAGTCGGAAATCTCTTGAAAAATAGCTCACTTAAACGAAGCCTGTAGCTAGCATACTTTTTATTTTATGATCCACCAAAAAGCACTAAATTTAGGGTCCACCCATCACACGTTTCGAGTCATTTCTATATGATGAAATCGATGTTTTTCCCCAATTTTTGGATATTATGCGTGTTAAAGGTGTAGGATTCAGAAAATGTCAAGTTT
>OY744516.1:74411013-74443513 GCA_963556195.1 Sepiola atlantica
ACCCTAATGTCTCAGTGGCAATATGCCTTATTTAGAATTGTTGCCCACTACTCCTGCCTGGACCGTGGCAGTACGCGTTTCGTATACTCGTCGGGTAGAGGGTTGGTCGTGTTGTCCAGTGAGTGGTCGTCCAGTGGATGAATTCTTTCTTCTCTGCTGTCGTCTGTTATCTGCAATAAAAGCCATGTTCTGTACTCCGAAGACAAACTCTTCTGTTCAATTTAATTCATTTATTCAAGCGTTGTTATTTTATCTGGGGGAAATTAATCACGCCGAGAGATCCTACTTTTTCATAGTTAGTTATTAATGGTTTCTTAACTATTCCTAGAGAGGGGGGGAGGATGCTCGCGCTTGTCTTCCCTGAAAGGAAATATTCCGTATCTTTACATTGTCAATCGCACGTCCTCTCAGTTCGCTTTCCGAAACAGACTGACTAAAAACTCGCTTCTCACGAGAACGAGTGACGTCACAGATCCCTTTGTTTACCACGCAGGGCCCGCGAAGTCACAGAGC
This sequence comes from Sepiola atlantica, assembly GCA_963556195.1. Taxonomy (NCBI): domain Eukaryota; kingdom Metazoa; phylum Mollusca; class Cephalopoda; order Sepiida; family Sepiolidae; genus Sepiola; species Sepiola atlantica. The sequence goes on from OY744516.1 coordinate 74,411,527, forward strand.
CTCTCGCAGGTGTAGACTGACCCTTGATCTGAGGTCTCATCACACGTAACCTTGTCACGTCTGTCAACTCCGACTGTGAGAACAAGCCCTGTTCTGCACTCGACGTTAATTCGCGCAAATCAAACCCGATCTCCAACAGATACGTCCATTCCCATAGGGCCATTATCTAACAGGATGAACAAAAGTAAAAAAAAAAAAAAAAAGACAAAGAACAACACCATGAGAGGAAGTTGGAAACATGGGTGGGATGGGAAGAATTTGATTATCCAAGAGGACAGCTCAACAAGTATTTGTTAACAATGTTTATGGTAGGCCAGTCGTCAGGTGAAAGAGTCATAAACTTGGATTATGATTTTTTAAGTTGTCCAATTTTTTTTAGTTTTTTTTTATGATCTTATTTTATGACTACCATTTATATTGCCGATAGAATTTCACTGTTTTTTATGGATACATAATTTCAAATTACTCCAGATATGTCCTTCAAAAAATAAAAAGAAAAAAAATGAAGGTGCAGACATGATTACAATACATTCCAATTCAATTGCAATTATACTAATCAAAGCAAACCTTAAAAAAGTTAATGTACAGAAAGAAAAAAAAGTATCACTAATAATGAGCTATGTTATAACAGAAAGACACATGTCTCGTAATAACGCCAAAGAAAAAAAGGCACAATTTTGGATAGGAAAGAAAGTCCCTATTTACTTGCCTCCCCACGAGAACATAGTTAGACACAAGGTCGGTTTTTAATGTGGGGAAAATTCAGTTGCCCCCCAAAAAAGCAAAAATTAAAATTGCCTCAGTCTAAATGGATTTCTACTTCAGTGACAGAAAAAATAAAGTGTAGTATCAGAACAAGTACACGGCTGTTGCGATGACACAAAATTATTTGCAACGGTTATTGAAAGAGGTGGAGAGTGCTGGAAATCTGGGGAGACTTGTTGTAACTCAGACTCCAAGGGAAACCACTTGTCAGTGACCAATCACTGACAATGACTTATGTGAAAACTCCAAGTGAGTGAATAATAATAATAATAATAATAATAATAATAATAATAATAATAATAATAATAATCACTGACGATGACTGCTGTGATGACTCCTAGTGAGTAGATTATAATGCATTGGTTGCAGAAAGCTAAGATACTATTTACCTCCTCTCCAAGAGACGTTAGACACAAGGTCAGGTGTGGGTTTGATAAGCTATAGCACTAGGATAAGCACATTCTGGCCTACAAAAATGCCTGAACAGACCCGTCGTCATTAGCCGATAGGGGCGCCTCAGGCGATTAGCAATAAGCTAACCCCTTCTCAGAGAGAAAGTAAAGCCTGGGAGGGTAGACTTCTTAGGACTGAACAGAACCATACCTCAGCCCAATAATAACAAAGCCACTGCAGGACTTATTTGTATCATAATTCCATGATATTGCAGTTATATCCTCTCAAGATATCATATTAGCTGATAACACAATATGCTAATCTATCTTTCGCCCATAACTCACACAGAATTTTTTTTAAATGTTACTTACCCCAAACCAAGCATATTGCCACTGAGACGTCAGGGGCTATTGTGATAAGAGGACAGATTTATAGAGGGCATCTTAAGTGGTGCGTTGTGCAGCAATGTGTTTGTTCACGATACATTTAAATTTCTGCATGTTGGTACAGTCGGGGAAACAGAGAGCAGAGAGGAAATTCCAAAGACAAGCGGTCTGAAGAAAGAAGCTATTAGAGTAGAAAGTGTTCTAGTATCTGGGGACCTCTACAGTGAAGGGATGAGACTTTACTGCTAGTCCGGTTGATCGGGGATATTTACGTTGAGGAGTACAAGTGCAGTAAGTTCGTTGGAGCACATTCCATGAAATGTACTTGTAAAAGTACTCGTGTTCGTCAAGGCTCTATTCTAGACCCAACATTGTTTCTTCTCTATATCAATGATCATCCTGAGAATATTCTTCATAAGATTAACATCTATGCTGATGATATCACTCTCTATTCTGGTTTTGCTTCTCGCCCATCTACCTGGGATCAGTTGAAATATGAAACTGATCTAGAAGTTGATCTGAGTTATGTTGTGAATTGGGGTACGAAATGGCTTGTTTCGTTTAATCCTGTTTAATCGTGTCTTTCAATCGTAGGCATGCCCCATTTCTTCCTGAGATTCTAATGGATGGCTCTATTCTTGAGAAGAAATCGACTCTAAAACTTCTTGGTCTTTCTTTCTCATCAAAACTTTCTTAAGGTTCATACATTAGATCCATTGCTCTTTCTGCTTCTCGTAAAGTCGGTTCTCTCTATCGCTCAAAACATTTTCTCACACCTGAGGCTATTCTCTATCTCTACAAATCTACCATCAGACCATGTATGGAGTATTGTTGTCATATTTTGGGCTGGTCAATCTCAGTCCCATTTGAGGGTTCTTGATAAGGTGCAGAAACATGTCTGCAATTTGATTGGCCCTACACTTTCTTCTTCTCTTCACCCTCTCTCTGACATATGTGATATTGCTAGTCTCAGTCTTTTCTATAAATACTATTATGGCATATGTTCTTCAGAATTGTCTCATCTATTCCCTGTTTCTTTTGTTCCAGCTCGTTTTACTTATTGGTCTACTAGTCTCCATCAATTTACTGTTTTGATACCTCGTTGTAATACAGCATCCTATTCCAGTAGTTTATTTCCAAGAACTGCAAACTTATGGAACTCTCTTCCTACTGACTGTTTTCCACCTTGTATTTTTCAAGACTAAGGCCAATAGGCATCTCCTGTCTTTGCAATAATCATCTTTCATTCTTGTTAGCTCCTTACATCAAGTGACTTCATGTCTTGTCTGGAGCGATTTCCATTAAAAAAAAACAAGCACAGAGATGCAACATTACGATGATGGGACAGGGGTTGGAGCCTGGTAGACAATGCGGGTCCTATTAGGTTAGAGACTTTTTTTGCACCCTGTCCAAGAGAGAGAGACTAGTGGTTGGTGCACCAGCCCAGATGTGGCAACAATACTTCATGCATGGGCTAATGGTGGCTTTGTAGGGATATAGGATACTGGCAGGTGTGAGGAGTTTTCTAGCATGGTAGAAGGAGCTCACCTTCTTTGCAGCAGACTTGACAATATCTCCTATGTATTCATGTTTCCTGTGATTTTTAGGCCGAACAGTTTGAATGTTAGACTCTTCTTCTCTGCACCTTCTCTCTGACATATGGCAATCGGTGGTTGGAAAGGTTTCTTATAATTGATAAAAAGGAAAAGAAACTTTGTCTTAGTGGCATTAAATATACCCATCCATTTTTAGACCAATTCTACTACAGAATGGAGGTCATTTTCTAAGGCTTCATCCAGTGACTTGGATATGTGTGTGTTCGATTTCCCCATATGCTTTTGCTTTCTTTTATTTTTTATTTTACTTCAATAATTTCTCAGAAATCAAGGAGTCCCTTCCTGGGACTAACACTTAGTTTCTTTGTGAGATACATAGATATCCGAGTGTTCATTTAACATTCTCCTTACTTGTCAAAGCTTGAGTTAGTAAAGCAGTGAAGAATATTACTTTCCTTCTCCCCAATTGACCACTGGAATATGTTATGGTTTATTCTTTCTTGTGGTCTTTTCTTGGTTTAGCCGAATACCGGGACAAGGATTCATCTGGTTTGGGGATCTTATTTGGACTTCGAACGAGAATAGAGTGTAGTGTCATCAGCAAATATACTCATCTCGGACACGATTACATCAAGGGGGTGGTTTATGAAGATCAGGAATAATAAAGGTCCAAGTATCAACCTCTAGGACACACTCATAATAGCGTGATATTGTTTAGATGTACGGCCACCGAGAAGAAGCCGAGGCGTTTGAATAATTCACAGACAAAGTAAAGGAGAAATAACGGAGAAATATTTGTTATTTAGATTATAATTTTACCCATTTTAAATCGATATGAAAGTGGGAGGGGGCATTCTGAACATCATATTAAGAATCCATTATCCAAGAAAATTGCTTAGAGATTAATATACATGTTTTCTTTCTATATTTGTCTAATTCTTTTCAAAAAGCTACCAGATTCCATTTTGATACGATGCTATGACAACAAAATAAAAATAAACAAAAACTTTAAAATAAAAAATATACAATTTATGAATTCATTAGCCGTTATTATTTCTCAAATGGATGTTTTTAACAATGGCTGAAATCCAAAAAGAGATTAGTATTTTTCAAATCCAGATAAAAATTAATGGGAAAATTCACAAGGAAAAAAAGTCACAGGGAAAAAGTCATAGAAAAAAAAGAAACATGATAATCTGAGATTGAAACAGAACTGCATTTGTGTAGCATCTCGACATACTTTTGTACATGTTTTTAATATTGGAAATTTATTTCAGGCAATATACAGTATGTTATGTATTGTTGATGTTATTGTTTACATGGATAATATTACTAAACTAGAGATTATTTAGTCTGCGGGGCTGGAAAAAAAAAGAATACCACAAAATGAAAAATAAGACTCACATAGGACACGAACCTATGCCCCAGGAGAGAGTGAGTTTCATTTTTCACTTTGTGGTATTGTTTGCTTATTTCCAGCCCCGCGGAATTAATAAACGCTAGTTTAGTAATATTATCTGCGCAAACAATATCATCAACAAAAAAGCAGCTTAATACACAACATACTGTATACTTTTGTCTGTAAATCAGATGTTAAAGCAATGATGATGATGATGGTGCTGGTGGTGGTGGTGATTATTATTATTATTATTATTATTATTATTATTATTATTATTATTATTTACTCATTAGGAGTTTTCATGCAAATCACTATCAATGATTGTTCATTGACAATAACCAGTGGCGTTCCCTGGATTCTGAGTGACAACAAGTAACCCCGGACTCTCCACCTTTTTCAATTTCCATTGCAAATCATTTTGCAATATCGCAACAGCCGTCAACTGTTTATGTCTTGCTGGCAACAATCATTGGTCGTTTCTGGAATTTGAGTAATAATAAGTCTCCTCAAAGTTCCAGTACTCTCCACACTCTTCCGCCTCAGTCGGGTCCTGGGTATGACCTTAAACGACATCCAGTGGTGAGGCCTCCATTTGGGAGCTGTGGGGAATGTGGAGTTTCCCCTTAGTTGCCATTGCTCTCAGGTCCACTCTGGCCCGAAGTGGTAGTACCTGTAAGGGCCTCAAATAGAAACTACTGGCGCTACCAAATCCGGCTGTCTGAAGTTATTGACTTACTGACTCAAAATGCACCAAACATTGATGTTTTATTGTTTTTTTCCTTTGCAAAACTCAATCATGTTCTGCAAAATCCAAAACAACATCAACAATTTCCCTCACTCTCCCCTTTCCCTCCATCTCCCTTTTCTCTCACCCTCCTCCCTTCTCCCTCCCTTCCCCCTTTCACACAACCATACACCATGAATAAATAATTAAACATATAAAGAACTTGAAGCATAAAAACCTTTACCAAAATGATCGGATTCAGCATTAAATAACCTGAAAAGGGTTGATATGCCGTAAAACAAAACCACCAAACCAAACACTATGACGAATACTTGAACATGTAACGAACTTAAAGCATGAGAACTTTTGCCAAAATGACCGGATTCGGCATTGAATAGCCCGAAAGGAGTTGATATACCGTAGAACAAAACAACCAAACCAAACACCAAAAATATTAAAATATATAAACGTGTGTTTTTTTTAGTTCATTTTAGTCAATTTCTTCCAATGAAAGGTAGGGGCGCCCTTGAAGTTTATGGGTGTTTTCTATTTTATTGTGGTTCCTGTCGGCTATGTGTCTGCGTGTGTGTGTGGAGTGTATGTGTGTTTAGGTAAGTGCGTTGGTTTTGGTTTACGTACGCAGATGTATATGTTTTTGTTTACACACACACACTCACCCTCGTTTTTATATGCATGCAGATGTGTGTGATCTGTATGTTTTGTGAGTTGTGCTATGATCTATTCAATGCTGGGGTAAATTTACATATAAAGTTTTTTTCTTGTGTGAGAAGATATGAATTATCTTGAGTTTGAAATATAGGCATGACCTTGAATGTACCTCTGTTGCATGAGTGTATATGCTGTGAAACAAATAATATTCTGTTTTCTGGGATATATATATATATATATATATATATACAGGGTGGGCAAAAATAAGGGTCCTATTTTTAAAAATTCATAACTTTTTTATTTATTGATTTTTTTAATTTTTTTTTTTTAGAATAAGTAAAGGACCCCTTCCGAAGCAAGCATGAGCCGTATTAGCCCTAAGGAACGTACCTTCATTTAGAAAACATTATTTTTGCTTAAAAAACTCAAAACAGTGTAAAAAACAATACTTTAGTTTTTGTAAGTTTTAAGAAGTGTTTTTCGGCTGAAATTTGTTTTGTTTATTTCAAAAAATCTCGGAAGGGTCAGTCTACACACACATAAAGTTTGGTGAGTTTAACTTTTATTTTGTGGAAGTTATTCAAATTCAAGTTATTCAAATTTAAAGATAGGACCCTTATTTTGGCCCACCCTGTATATAAATATATATATTGAATGTACCTCTGTTGCATGAGTGTATATGCTGTGAAACAAATAATATTCTGTTTTCTGGGATTTATATATATATATATAGTCATCCACATACAGCCTGTTTCACTGTTTCACAGCTCATCAGTGCGGCTAGACCAGTTAGTGTCTCAAGCCGGGATCGAAACGCAACCGTCGAGCTGCTAACCCCTACGCCATCATGGACACTGACTAAATGTAAGTGATATCTCAATGTAACGAAATGTAAACATTGCAAATGCCTGAGCTCGGAATTAGTTTTACCTAATGAGCATTGCCTTAAAGCTAATGGCCGTTTACGATACCCTTACAAAAATAAGTTCTACCCGGAGGGAGCTTTTTATAGTAATCCACATACAGCCTGTTTCGCTGTTTCACAGCTCATCAGTGCGGCTAGACCAGTTAGTGTCTCAAGCCGGGATCGAAACGCAACCGTCGAGCTGACAGTCGGCGATGCTAACCCCTACGCCATCATGCGACACTGACTGAATGTAAGTGATATCTCAATGTAACGAAATGTAAACATTGCAAATGCCTGAGCTCGGAATTAGTTTTACCTAATATATATATATATATTGAATGTACCTCTGTTGCATGAGTGTATATGCTGTGAAACAAGTAATATTCTGTTTTCTGGGATTTATATATATATATATATATATATATATATATATATATATATATATATATATATATATATATATATATATATAGGAAAGATTTATTAAAGCTGAATTTTATTTTTTTAAAAAAGAAAAGAAACTAGAGAGTGAGATAGGAGAGGTGCGATGGAAACAGGTATTTAAGCGAAACTTTTACACGTCCAACAACTCACAAAAATCGCTGCCTGGAGCCAATGAGAGCAGTGAGTCTTACATTCTTGTAAACCTGGCATGAAGCTGAAACCGCTTCGGCTCAAAGCGTTTTAGTTTTGGAAATGAGAAATATTCAGGGGGGGGGGGTATGATAAGACAGCTGAATGTGTGTGCATGTGTATCTGTCTGTATGTGTGTGTGTGTGTCTGTAGGAGGAAAGGAATGCAGGAAAAGACGTTAAATATTTGGATTGGAATTATATATAAGAAAAATTCATTTGTTTAGAAAGTTCTCATCTAAAACTAGAAATATAAATTCCCCGAACAGAACAGTTTTACACTACTTTTATGTCCCCATACAAAGATTAAAATCAAGATATAATAATACTAAACCTTATGTATAGAATACTTATTCCAATTTTGAATTAAATCCATTGCATCATTTTGGTTCTAGAAAATGTCTACAATTTTAGGCTTTATGCGTTTTAAAAAGAAATTGAAGTTCTGAGAAAAAGATTAGGAGAAATTGGAACCAAAGGAAAAATTAAAACCATACAATACATGACAATAATGAAAAAAGCCGAAATCCTTAGAAAAAACCTCAAATGCGAAAGCTAACCCAAATAAGCAACGAATGCTGATCAAGCAGAGGTAAGTTGAAATAGAAATATAACAGAAAATAGAAAAAGAACTACACACGAGCCCAATGGAACTGAAACTGCTATAAATCATATAAACTGACGCCCCCACAATCACCAAAGAAACACACACACCAACATATGGTAGTACTAGCCTCGGTTGGTATGACACAAAATGGTTGTGAAGGGTCAAGGATGATGGAAAGACTGAGGAGGAGGTAAGGTAAGATATCGCTTAATGGCACGTCAACCCTAAGGGGCATTTCATGCCATAAATGTGGAAGGGAATATCCTTCATTTGAGTCTCAAAGCAGTGAGTCATTTTAATATCTAGTTTTTTAAATGTTAATGTACTTTAATATCATTTTAAGATAAAGGTCAGAAACACAGCACGCATGATTAAAAAAAATTCATAGCTTTGACCCAGAGAAGTAAATGATATGAAACACACACACACGCATGCGCAGAAACGCCAAACTGTTAAAAACAAACCCATTTTTTCAAACGAAAAGAATATCTGAAGAGAGCCAAGATGCGCAAAACGCGTTATAAGATTATAAAATAATACTATTATAAACAATTTAAAAATAAGTCTTTTTAAATTTATAAATATTGGTAGCCTCACTTCTTTAAAAATATACACTTTTCCCTCGTTGGAACCGCACTACCCTCTACTCTCTCTCTCTCTCTCTCTCTCTCTCTCCTATATATATATATATATATATATATATATATATATATATATAGAGAGAGAGAGAGAGAGAGAGAGAGAGAGAGAGAGAGAGCGTTTGGAAAATTGATGGCATAAAATCGGGATTATGTTCTATATTTGTGTACACCCACCGTCAAAAATAACAGAAAAAATGTAGGCTTTGCCAGTGTTCGCACTCGCTATTTATCTGGATATATTACTAAAATATTCATATAAAAACATAGAATTACATCACTAATTTAATTTTTCATATATAAATTATTATTTTATATAAGTTAAAGAAAGAAAAGCACCAATCATTGACATTTTATTATAGAGTAGAGGATTTCTTTCCAGATTTCTTTCAGGCGTCGGGATAAGTCTGAGGTGATTGTCTCGCATGCTAATTGCTTTCTCCCTTTCCCTTACCACTTGAAATGGTTGCGTCCGAGAACTAGAAAAAGGCACATGTTTCATTTGCTAAATTTTAGGTAATGGGATAGAAGTACACATATTATATATATAAGTGATCGACTGAGCTCAAATCGATGGTCCTCCCTGTAAAACATTCACAACAAAAACCACGGTAAATTAATTTTTCTTTCGTCCACTGTTTACCTAAAACTAAACGGAACTTCCATAAGTAAAGTTTATTTCCAAGAACTACTCGTCTGTGGTACACAATACCACAGGGATGCTTCCCAGTAGACTACAGCATGGTCGTTTTCAAGTGCAATGGTACCAAATTCTTGTTGAGCCGTCCTCTTAAATAATCAAATTCTGCCAAATAAAACCCATCGTTAGTAATCCTCACGTTTCTGTTGTCTAACGCTGGCTATTTGGCGTCGACTGTAATAATATTTATTTAATTATTAATATATATATATATATATATATATATATATAATTAAATAAATATTATTACAGTCTACGCTAAATAGCCAGCGTTTCGATGATATTACATTAAATAATTATTTTATTGATATTTTTTAGATTTAAAATAATTACATAAAAAAGAAATTATGCAGTCTTTGCTAAGTCCATTATAGCTTTTTTATTTCGGTTAATAACTTCGGACGCGTTCACTTTTGTAAGTAGTACTTAACTTAGTCTTTTTAAGAACACCACTGTGCTGACAGTTATTTTTATTATTTGACCTCATATTGAAAATGCCATTTTAAAACGTTTCTTTCAATGTAATACTTGTAAATATGACTATATTTGAAATTATTATTTTCCTAAGAAACCTCATGACCAGCAATATATCTCCACACAGGCAACGCCGGGTAAACATCGCTTGTGTGTATATATATAAACACTGGATTGCTACAATGTTATGCTTTTCTGCATTTTAACATATTTCTGTTTCTACTTCTGTAGTCTATATTTAGACTCTCTCCAAACCTTCTAAAATAATCCTAAATAAATCTGTTGGTTAATGTTTTGAAAAAACAGCCGATGCCAAAAAATGAGACAACTCTTTAGCATCCAGAGGTAGAAATTGTATTCGCTTGCCTTCCCTCGAACCCAAAACGTCCTTGATTTTATTTATTCTTTATATATAATTCTTTATTATTTTTTTTATTTCTCTTATTCTTTTTTTATTATTTATTTATATATTTTTTATTTCTAAATGTTTTCATTATTTTTTTCTTTACATTTACTTTTATTATTTTACAAAAGAAATGATTTTTTTTTTCGTTTCTTTTTATTCGTCTTTCTTTTCATTTTGCACATGCGGATTTTATCGTGTGGGCAGTAGATTAAATGCAGACTACGAAACAAAACTGATTGCGAAAGATAAACGAAATTGAATAAACGTTTTGTTTTCTTCTAAAGGCTAGACGATTGACATCATAACCTCTAGTAAATACGTGCGCCCTCCAGATGCAAAGTGGAATCAGCTATGTTAAGTTTGTAGAGAAAGGGAGAAGAATGTCGAGATTGAGATTTTGTAGTAACTCTGTATTCATTTGACTGACCTTGCTTGATTAGAAGGAAAAACGGTCACCAGGTTCCAGTTAAAAAGACAAACATTTTCTCCACAATTTATATTAATTTTATTTAACAGTTTAATCAACACAAGAATATAAGACAAGTCGGTTCGGCCGGCATGTATTACAGAAGTGTAATTTAGCCCAGCTCTTTAGTCTCGCATCTCGACTAAGTCATGACAAGAGGCGAGCAATGGTTTTAACGTCTTGTCACTTTGGCATCTCCACTGGAACTGTTAATAATAGGTGCGAAAGAAGGCCTGAGCAGAAATTGACAGAAAGGCGCGCATGCGTAAAGGTGTTCTAATCGGCTGATGTATTACTACGCGAGTTTGAACATACTTACGTTATCAAACTGAACTACTTACCAATCACTACGCGGGTGATTATATGTTAGTACAAAAGAAAGTAGATCTTACTCATGTAACTGCTACAAGTTACAACAACAGATAAAATAGCAACTCGTGTTCAATTAATCCAGAATTATACAGAATCATTTACAATAGACATTTTGCTTCAGCATTACTTGACTTATGTGCATACGCCAAAGAACTTCGTCACATGTTTGAAAACTAATTCTGTCATTGGTCAGAGTCTTGGGTCAGTCTTTCAGCTGTTGGGAGCGGCATACCAGTCGCAACCTTTATCTGGTCGGCCCATCTCTTTGCTGGTCGCCCTCTTGATCGTTCTTCAATGAATTATTCTGTACATGATTTCTTCATATAGCTGGGGTATGATAGCCGGGAAACATGCCCAAAGCACATTCTTTATACGATTGTTTTACATAGCTGAAGTATGGTAACCATGTAAATCTCGCTCTTTTTAATAACGTAGTTGATGGATCTGTTAATATAAGACTCTTTCTGATATCTGCATGTCTTTGTCTATTTCGCAAAGTTACTCCAACGATAGTTCTTACACATTTCATTTGTTTCACTTGCATATACAGCAATACGAACTATCAAAGTCTTAACTTCAGCATTAGGTGATATTGAATTATCTTACCTAGAAGCCTTTTTTCCTATTCCGAATACGTGGTCGTGGGCCGCCACCAGTGGACTATTTCTCTTGTTCCAAACGGTCATAAACAACGTTTTAAGTTTAATTTAGACGATTTCAAACTGATATAAATTATTGCACACTAAAAATAATTTTTCAAATTTAATGTCGATTTTTTTTTATTCAAATTATTTGATTGTTTTCTGTAATCAAGTAAAACTAGAATTTTTACTTGATATTTAATTTTCATTCAAAAAATTATTCCAGCAAATTTTAATGAATTTTAACTATAAAATTTTACCTGAAAAAGATTTTATATGACTTATTTTTTTTTATTATGACCGTTTGGTGCAAGAGAGACAATTTGCTGTTGTGAATTCGGAATAGGGGCGTTTCAATATTCAATATCCCCAATAACCTAAAAAGGGTTAATATGCTGTAAAACGTATAAAGGAAATATTTAATAGTTTAATGAAAGTGTGTCAATAAGTTAACATTCATTTGCTGATCATTTTTAATTGATTATTTATAAAAATTGTACACAAGGCTGATGTCTATATATATGAAAATGCAACAATAAAATTAAAAATCCATAAAATCGATCAATTGTTTGTTAAAACTCTTTAAAATCATTATGTAAATTACACATCCTATTTATTCTGGCAACTGCAATTTAGCTATTTTTTTCATTTTATATACAGGGTCTTCAAAAAATCGTCATCTATTAAAGAAAATTGAATAACATCAAAACTATATTTCTGATAACAAAACTTATATACAATGAACAAAATATATTAAAATGTGTGCCATTCAACAGAATGTCCTCAACTCGCCACACATTTCTACAAACGCTCACAAATGATTGCATCACATTTTCCAACCTTTTCGGAGTAATTTCAAACTTTCCTTTTCAATAAATAACTTTAATTAATCACTTGTTTGTGGATTTCTTCTGAAAATAATCGGAAGTAGGTCAGCACAAAATGAATATTACTCTATGTGTTGAGAATAGTAGAGTACTTTACAAAAAGCGTAATTTTTTAAATGTAATTTTAATTTTGTTGTTTAGCAAATTATGGAGATTTTGTAATATTTTCAAAGATAATTTAAATATGAGGGTATCGTTTGCATTCATGCTGATCGACACCAGCGTCTCAAAAGTCTGTCTCTATCCTAGCAGCGTTTTTAACCGGAATAAATATTTTCAGAACAATCTAAAGCGAAATAAAATATATTCGTGACAATAAAATAGTGTGAAAAACTAACGAAAAATAGGCTAGTCCAAATCAAATTGCTATTTGGGTCTGACTTTGAAAATCCGACTAAATTTTTAAATAGATATAGCTGTATCTACCTACTGTAAAGTCTTACAGCTACGTGCATTTTATTACCATCTCTCTATGTATAAAGTTGTGTGCGTGCGTGCAAGGTAATCTCTAATGAACGGATGATTGTGAATTTTGGAATATGTATTCTCGGCAACCCGGTGAGTAACAAGGGCACATTATTTTTTTTATATATATATAAACGTAACCATTTAGGAGGTGCGCCTTCCTAAAGTCTCTAAAAACTTTTAAAATAAGTTAATTTAATAGAGAAAAAAATTGCTCTACATCAAATGTTTAGCTATATTAAGTAATACATTTTAAAAATGATCTGTGCGCGTGCACGAGCGTCAATAATTGGTAAAATCTTAAACTATTGAACTTATCATTATGATTTATGGAATATGTATTCCAAATAACAAGGTGAGTAACATGGGAACATTATTAATTTTTTTTTTTTGTAAATTTTACCAATTAATGAGTGTCACCGAAATAGTACCAAGAAAGAAAAACATTAAAATTTAAAACTAATACCCTATTTATTTTCCCCGAGACGCGTATTCTACTAGTTATATATATATATATATATATATATATATATATATATATATATATATATATATATATATATATATACAGGGTGGGCCAAAATAAGGGTCCTATCTTTAAATTTGAATAACTTGAATTTGAATAACTTCCACAAAATAAAAGTTAAACTCACCAAACTTTATGTGTGTGTAGACTGACCCTTCCGAGATTTTTTGAAATAAACAAAACAAATTTTAGCCGAAAAACACTTCTTAAAACTTACAAAAACTAAAGTATTGTTTTTTACACTGTTTTGAGTTTTTTAAGCAAAAATAATGTTTTCTAAATGAGGGTACGTTCCTTAGGGCTAATACGGCTCATGCTTGCTTCGGAAGGGGTCCTTTACTTATTCTAAAAAAAAAATTTTTTTAAATCAATAAATAAAAAAGTCATGAATTTTTAAAAATAGGACCCTTATTTTTGCCCACCCTATATATATATATGATTATTTTTATTTACACAAACATGTACAAACTCTGCGACACTGGCATATCGATGTTATCGATCAACAGCTATTATAAACTGAGATCACATCAGGCAGAGTTAGAATCTGATCTTAACCTTAGATCATATTTGGAAAGAATGAAATGGAGAAAAAAGAAAAGAAATTTAAAATTTTAAAATTTGGAAAGTCACGTGGTTGGGACCGTTAAGAATCAAAATCTCAAAATCAAAATGAAAATAAAAATTATAAAAATAGAAATATTAATATAAAATATAAAAGATAATATATAAAATATAAAATATAAAATACTAAATAAAATAAAATAAAATAAGTAAAGTAAAATAAAGTGAAAAGAGAGAGATATAATAAAAGGGTAGAATAAAAATATAGATAGATAGATAGATAGATAGATAGATAGATAGATAGATAGATAGATAGATAGATAGAGATAAAATGAGGTCGCTTACGATTGAGTCAGAGGTGGGGAAAGGAGACGCATGTGTCTCCTTTCCCTTTCCTGGATTATTATTATTATTATTATTATTATTATATATATATATATATATATATATATATATATATATATATATATATATATATATATATATATATATATTACAAGAAATTCAGTTACTCTCATTATAAGAAGATTTACTGTAAGACTGAATTTGTTAATCTGTATGGACGAGTACAAGCGCCATATTATATTTCTTCATTCTGTTATCGGCTTTGATAATCACCTATGTAAATTACTTTGCTATTTCCAATACTTTTTTTTCTGTGTTAATATTTGATCTTCCTCTTTAATTTCTGCGAAACATTTGATCACTGCTTAGATATTCATTGGTGTTCCGCTAAAAAAGATGGCCGTGCATGTTAATTCACTCTCGCCTCGGAAGTTTTAATTTAACTTCGTATTGAGTTCCTCGTCTCGATTTCAATGAATTTTATTTTTATTTTGAAACTTGATTTATTAAGACTAGCAAATAGATCGTGCATTGCCCAAGTGTAAAATGCGCTGACAAATTTTATTTAAACGTGGGCAGGGGTCTAATGGTCTGCGGAAACTACACAATCAATAAAAAGCCTTAAAATCTCCTACAATTTCGAAATTCATGAGAGAATATTAAATATTTCATACAAATGTACCATAATATATATATATATATATATATATATATATATATATATATAGAGAGAGAGAGAGAGAGAGAGAGAGAGAGAGATAGAGAGAGAGAGAAGGGGGTTCTGTAGCATCAGTGCAGTTCCAACGAGAGAAAAAAGTATATTTAAAGAATTGTGGTTACCAACGCTAGTAAAAAAAACTTTTTCAATAATTATTTTTTTATCTTATCATTTTAACATTTTAAGTTTTTTAAAATATAATTTCATAACGCGTTTCGAGCATTTATCGTTTATCCATTATGCTCTCTTCAGATGTGTATTCCATTTGATAAAAGTGTTTCATTTGAGAAAACATTTAATTTTTCTTTCATTTAAAAGTGTCTGTTCCATTTGACAGAAAAAATGATAAAATTTTTTCTAGTATATATGGGACCCGTGGAAATTCCACAGTTGTATCTTTCATCTGTTCTATATTACTGTCATGCTTTAAAATATTTGATTAAAGTAGTTTCAAAATATATCGCAGACCCCACGATATTATTGTACCATATTTAGACAAAACAGAAATTACAATTTTATCATAGCACAACAGCGTCATCAGATGGAATTTAACAAAAATTACTTATCTTGTATTGCATCTTTATATATATATATATATATATATATATATATATATATATATATATATATATATATATATATATATATATATATATGTGTGTGTGTGTGTGTGTGTGTGTGTATATTTTCTATTCATATTTAGACATTTTGGTATATATTCAATAATAAATTTTATAACATTAAGTAATTATAATAGCTTAATAGAGTAAAGTCGGAGCTATGCTATATTCAATATGTTTTATGTAATTTTATACCATATTAATAAAGGACAGATTCACGTCATTTCATAAAACTTATTTTTTATTTATCATACAATAGCTTCAGCAAACACCAATATATTTGTAAAATGTTCTTGTGCATTATAAGTTCTATATAAGAAGCACGTCAAAGAGTTTTAAGGATAGGTATTACATGCATAAATTATCTTTTAGAAATAAAAAATGCAGTAACACTTCGTTGTCCCGATACTTCTGGAAATTGATAGACGAGAAAAAAACAATAATTAGATCGAGTATAATAAGAAAAGCTAAAACATGTAGATCACTCACCTCACCCGGCTTCTTATGCCTAGGTGAGAAACTTGAAATCGTAAAATTTAAAGATAGGGAAAAATTACTCAACGTCAGACATGAAACGAGTTTAAACTGCAAACATTTCAAGGAACACACACTAAGCAGACTTTAGATTACGAATAACTACTATCACTTTATTGACTTTTACTTCATTGTTAGTATAAGACATACTCAATTTTTATTCTTTTTTTAATTTGTTATTTTAATATTTTAATTTTTTAGTTTGTTATTTTATATATTTTTTATGGTTTTATTTTTTTACTTTTATTATTATTTTTTAATTTAAAATTCTGATGTCTTTATATTATTGAACTTAACTAATCTATATTATCCAAAATCACTACACCTCACCCTATAATTATATGATTTTGGTACTTCGTCATAGTTATCACTTGTTTATATATAGAATTAACTATTGTAATTACATATGCTATATTTAATTAGTTTGCTTGCCTTTATGGTACTTATCTTGTAAGTTCCTTGTATTAATACTAGAGCAGGTATAAATGTAAGCAAATTGAACTGAGATGGAAAGGAGCAATAATGAATGATATAAGCACTTTAGTTTCAATTATAGAAATATCGATGTTTGTATACATATGTATGTGTTTGTGTGCATGCATACAAATGTCTATATACACATGTGTATGTGTGTATGTTGTCTGCGTGCATATATAATGATTTTATGTATATTTATGTTATATGTGTATGTGCACGTGTCTGTAATGGTGTATATGTATATACACGTATGTATGGTTTATGTATGTTATATATGTATATATAACGGTATCTATATATATACATATATAGTGGTGTATATGTATGTATATGTGTGTATTTGTTCATGTATTTGTATATATGTGTTTATATGTATGTGTGTATATATATATATGTGTGTGTATATATATATACATGTGTGTATGTGTATAATTGGATCATCATATATGCGTACGCATGTATATGGATACTTGAACTAATATCTTATATGTATGGGTATGTTTATACAGGTGAAAGTTGTATATTTTTTATTTTATTTTTATATTTATTTCGTGTGTACTTATGTGTAGGTTAATGGGCATGTGTATATGCCTCTGTGTCTATTTATATATGTACTGTACGAACATGTCCATGTATATGTGTGGGTAGGTATTTTATATAAACATATGTATATGGTATATATGCGTATATATATGTATATCCGTGTATAGATATATGCGTACATATTTGTGTTTGGTATTTTATATATGTATATATATGTATGTTTATATATTTTATGTGTGTACTTGTGTATCTATTAATTTGTGTGCACGTGTGTATTTTATATTAAGACCAGATATTTATGCTTGAAAATGTATATATGTGTATATATGTGTATATGTGTATATATGTGTATATCTGTGTATGGATATATGCGTATATATAAATATTTGTGTTTGTATATGTATATGTATATATATGTATATATATATATATATATATATATATATATATATATATATATATATGTATATATATATATTTATGTATGTACTTGTGTATTTATTAATTTGTGCGCACGTGTGTATTTTATATATTGACCAGATATGTATGCTTGAAAATTAATATATGTGTATATATTTGTATATCCGTGTATGGATATTTGTGTATATATTTGTGTTTGTTAATTTTTTATTTTTTATTTTTCATATTTTTCTATATGTATATATATATATATATGTTTGTTTATATATGTACTTGTGTATCTATTAATTTGTGCACACGTGTGTATTTTATATAAATATCAGATATTTATGCTTGAATAGGTTTGTAAATAGATTAAAACTTTGAAGTGTTAAATAAAGAAGAAAGGAATCCAGGCTAAATGGGTAATAAAAAAAATAGAAAAAGGAAATAATTTAAAGTCAGATAGTAAAAATGATAAAAAAGATAGAAACTAATTGAAAGAGTTAACAAGTAAAAAATGTAACCCGATACTAAATTATAAAAAGTATCTAATCCAAAGAAAAAGATTTATTTAAAGGGAAAGTTTTCCAAATTCATCTAATTTCTATGTCTTCTTTTGTCTGAAGAGGTTGACTTTCTGTGAAGAGTACAACCGAAACATGTATGCACATATGTAACCAATAATGTTCTTATAAATAAAAATGTATACTTATATATATATATATATATATATATATATATATATATATATATATATATATATATATGAGAGAGAGAGAGAGATAATGAAGTGATGAAGTAGATAAAATTTGTATAGTTTACAGATTTATATATATAAAGAGAATATAATCCACGTTTTTTATCTCACTGAAGTTCAATAAACAAAATACGTTTATTTTTAATAAAAATGATGGTTCTCACATCTTACTGGATGCCAAAAAACATAATACGTTTATTTTTAATAAAAATGATGGCTCTCACATGTTACTGGATGTCAAAAAACATAATACGCTTATTTTTAATAAAAAATGATGGTTCTCATATGTTACTGGATGTCAAAAAACATAATACGTTTATTTTTAATAAAAATGATGGCTCTCACATGTTACTGGATGCCATAAAACATAATACGCTTATTTTTAATAAAAAATGATGGTTCTCATATGTTACTGGATGCCAAAAAACATAATACGTTTATTTTTAATAAAAAATGATGGTTCTCATATGTTACTGGATGTCAAAAAACATAATACGCTTATTTTTAATAAAAAATGATGGTTCTCACATCTTACTGGATGCCAAAAAACATAATACGTTTATTTTTAATAAAAATGATGGCTCTCACATGTTACTGGATGTCAAAAAACATAATACGCTTATTTTTAATAAAAAATGATGGTTCTCATATGTTACTGGATGTCAAAAAACATAATACGTTTATTTTTAATAAAAATGATGGCTCTCACATGTTACTGGATGCCAAAAAACATAATACGTTTATTTTTAATAAAAATGATAGTTCTCACATCCTACTGGATGCTAAAAAACATAATACGTTTATTTTTAATAAAAAATGATGGTTCTCATATGTTACTGGATGTCAAAAAACATAATACGCTTATTTTTAATAAAAAATGATGGTTCTCACATCTTACTGGATGCCAAAAAACATAATACGTTTATTTTTAATAAAAATGATGGCTCTCACATGTTACTGGATGTCAAAAAACATAATACGCTTATTTTTAATAAAAAATGATGGTTCTCATATGTTACTGGATGTCAAAAAACATAATACGTTTATTTTTAATAAAAATGATGGCTCTCACATGTTACTGGATGCCATAAAACATAATACGTTTATTTTTAATAAAAATGATAGTTCTCACAAGTTACTGGATGCTAAAAAACATAATACGTTTATTTTTAATAAAAATGATGGCTCTCACATCTTACTGGATGTCAGAAAACATAATACGTTTATTTTTTAATAAAACCGATTTTTGTATCCGTGTTTTTTGTTTACACCATTTTATTGTATTTCTTAGACAACTATTTCGTCCATATTAAATTCCAATTTTTCTTGTTCATAAGTAAAAACTGAAAAGGAAATTGAACTTAAGAATTAATCAGTAAATCGAATAAAGAAGGAATTAACAAGGATCGTTTTTTTTCTGACGTTGAAATAGCTGGGTTTTTTATCGAATTGAATCTCATGATGACTTTTCAGAATTTTTTAAGAAGGCTTTGATCGAACTCTTTAAGTTTTTTTTATATGGAAGAAACTGTGTTTTGCGGGAGGGGAAGAATAAGTAAAGACGAATACTATTTTTAGTAGTAGTATTAGAGAAGTAGAGTATTATTATTATTATATTTGATTATTATTAGAGTATTATTATTATTATTATTATTATTAGAGTATTAGAGTATTATTATTATTATATTTGATTATTATTATTATTATTATTATTATTATTATTATTATTATTATTATTATTATTAGAGAATTAGAGTATTATTATTATTATATTTGATTATTATTAGAGTATTATTATTATTATTATTATTATTATTATTATTATTATTATTATTATTATTATTAGAGAATTAGAGTATTATTATTATTATATTTGATTATTATTAGAGTATTATTATTATTATTATTATTAGAGAATTAGAGTATTATTATTATTATATTTGATTATTATTAGAGTATTATTATTATTATTATTATTATTATTATTATTATTATTATTATTATTATTATTATTAGAGAATTAGAGTATTATTATTATTATATTTGATTATTATTAGAGTATTATTATTATTATTATTATTATTATTATTATTATTATTATTAGAGAATTAGAGTATTATTATTATTATATTTGATTATTATTAGAGTATTATTATTATTATTATTATTATTATTATTATTATTATTATTATTATTATTATTATTAGAGAATTAGAGTATTATTAGAGTATTAGAGTAGTATTAGAGAATAATCCTTTTTATTGCTTTAGAAATGAAGTAGAATAAGAAAACACAATTATTAGTAAAAAGTAAACGTATTTTGTTTTATGAATTGAACAGAATGAGAGATAAATTATTTTTTTTAGAGGAATAAACGTAGTTTTCTTTTAGATATTAAGTAGGATAAGATAAGAATCGTTTTTATTCCAAAAGTTAGCGTATTTCGTGTTCTTTACTAAAAAATACTTGAAACAAAACTTTAAAATAATAAGCATTTCATTGTTGTAAACACGAAACGCACACTTTGGCATTTATTCATATAAATAGATAAACATTAACATTTTTGATAATTTTCATACAAATTTATTTATTCATATAAATAGATAAACATTAACATTTTTGATAATTTTCATACAAATTTATTTATTCATATAAATACATAAACATTAACATTTTTGGTAATTTTCATACAAATTTATTTATTCATATAAATAGATAAACATTAACATTTGTTGATAATTTTCATACAAATTTATTTATTCATATAAATAGATAAACATTAACATTTTTGATAATTTTGATACAAATTTATTTATTCATATAAATAGATAAACATTAACATTTTTGATAATTTTCATACAAATTTATTTATTCATATAAATAGATAAACATTAATATTTTTGATAATTTTCATACAAATTTATTCATTCATATAAATAGATAAACATTAACATTTTTGATAATTTTCATACAAATTTATTTATTCATATAAATAGATAAACATTAACATTTTTGATAATTTTCATACAAATTTATTTATTCATATAAATAGATAAACATTAACATTTTTGGTAATTTTAATACAAATTTATTTATTCATATAAATAGATAAACATTAACATTTTTGGTAATTTTAATACAAATTTATTTATTCATATAAATAGATAGACATTAACATTTTTGATAATTTTGATACAAATTTATTTATTCATATAAATAGATAAACATTAACATTTTTGGTAATTTTGATACAAATTTATTTATTCATATAAATAGATAAACATTAACATTTTTGATAATTTTCATACAAATTTATTTCTTCATATAAATAAATAAACATTAACATTTTTGATAATTTTCATACAAATTTATTTATTCATATAAATAGATAAACATTAACATTTTTGATAATTTTCATACAAATTTATTTATTCATATAAATAGATAAACATTAACGTTTTTTATAATTTTCATACAAATTTATTTATTCATATAAATAGATAAACATTAACATTTTTGGTAATTTTGATACAAATTTATTTATTTTGCAAATATGACCGTAAAGAAAAGAATAAAAGAAGAAATCAATAAGAAGAACACAATGGTGCATGCCATCAAGAAGGAGAACTCATCATCATTGGCATTTCTGAATTCTATTGACTTGCTAAACATTTGTCCACGAAATAAAACAATATTCTTGAACAGAAATATTTGTTATATTAAAATCAAAATAATCGTTGAATTGAAAAAAACTTTTGCACAGCAATATGCAAATTAGTTAACATTACCACTGAGTTTACATATACATAAGCAGTATATAAAACAGATAGGGTGCTGCTGTTTTATAAACTTGAATTAACTTAAAATAATGTGTTTTGATCTCAACGTTAGTGCGAGATATGAGCCGAACCTTCGTATTTATTACTTTAGATATAGAAAAAAGCCTTAATGAAACAAACGTTGATTGACTCACATTTAGTATGATAATAGATAGAGTGAGATAGATATTAATAGACTGGGATAGATGTCAATAGAGTAAGAACGATAGCCTAGCAAAACTATGCACCTGGAGAACTATCCTTATTATTAGTACACGGTGGCCACGAAGTCACTGAGGTTTTTTTTTAAGTTGAATAGATTTTGTTTTTATTTAGATGGTACATTAATGGAATTTTAACATAATATGACGAAGACAATGGACCCGTGTTTTTAAAAAAGAACAAAACTGAAAAAGAATTTATAATAAATAACATTTTGGAAAAGGCACGAATTTGTGAAGCTGAAAATGGAAACCATTCGAAATATGTTATTTTTCATAAATTCTTTCTCATTTTTGCAAATAAATCTCAATTGTCTTCGTCATATTATATTAAAATTCTATTAATAAATAAAGAATCTATTCAAGTTTAAAAAAACAACCCCCAGTGACTTCTTGGCCACCCTGTTGTATTTTTATTTTTTGTCTCGGTGTATCATGCTTAAGGTTAGACGTTTCGTGAACGACTTTCAACTTTTCCTGTCTGTTGCCATTTCGCTTGTGCCGCCCGTCAGGATCAGGTTGTCATCAACTGACCCCTTCCATGTCTTAAGCTACCTACCACGTGACTTTGGGCCATCGACGTCAATGTGGGACACACTTTGGAGCGTTTCGGATGACTGACGGTGAGCGACATGACCATACCAGTTGAGACGTCGTTGTGCGACATACTTTCTCATGGAAGCCTGTAGAATGAAACCGACACTTTTCTCCAGCTGCAGCCGGGATCGTGTCGTTCTTACGTTTCATCGTTGACCATGTTTTGCAGCCATACGAGAGTACAGGTAAGACAAGTGTGTTGTATGTTGCCACACTCGCATACGATGGGATCCCTGCGTTTTGTAAAATTGTTGACAGCTGCTTGAAGACTCTCCACGTGGCGGATATACGTCGTCTTATAGTTTTTAGTATTACATTCTTTTCAATATCCCCCCCCCCAAAAAAAAAACAATAAATAAATAACCGTGAGAATATAAAGTATTATCTTTTAGAATTGTAACATAGTTTTAGTTACTGAAATGCAAACATAAAATCTCTATTATATTTTCTTTATATATTTAAAAAATTATTGTGTACAAATTTGTGTAGTTAGAGAATATTATTTATAAAAGTTCTGCTAAAAAGTGATGCGAGGTTTTAGGTAGATGCATAAGCCACCTATAATACTTTTAAATGTTTTTTTTTCTATTTAAATGGAGAGAATCTTTTACACCCTAAATAAAGAGATATTTTGAAGTATAATTGATCTGTTCAGGGTTATCTGCCCCTGTATTGACCAGACAACAACACAAAACGGAAAATTCAAAATGGAGGATGCTACCGAAATCGTCTCAGCGACAGACAATTAAATCTTTCTCATTACAAATTCTTAATACACCATTTTATATTGTTGATTTCAATAGAATCGTTTTCATCCATTTATTTTTTTATATTTGTATCTTACCAATCACACACCTTTTCAGAAACATGAGGTAAAAACAAAAACTATACTAAAAAAAAACAACAACGGAAAGAGACATAAATTAATGCACTCTTCCTTCCTTCTCCACTAGCACGCAGGATGAGTTCCCCTCTCTTTCTATTCGTCAATTAATCAGCCCACCTCTTTCTCTTTGTGCCTACGAATTGCTTTTGTAAACACACTAACAGACAAAGAAGTGTTTTGCTTGTATCAATTTCGTCTCTAATGTAGTAAATTGTGTGTAGTTTCCAAGCCACAGGGCGATTTAACACAACATAAATTAATTCCCACTTGGAATTGTCTAGAGAAACCAAGCTGTACCATTAGCTACCTTTAATCGGCTGGCTATAAATGTTGAAAAATTAAATATTTTTTATAAGAAAAATTTTAATAAAAAAGTTTAAATTCATAATATTCTGGGTTGTTCTTATTTTCTATTTGAAATTCCCTCATTATTCTACTGACTAATCAGAACAAACTATTTTTCTCCTTTGTTCTTTATTATGCTAATATATTAACGCTTTTAATTTATGTACAGACGGAAGTGACGTGATACCACTTCCGTCTTCACGTGAATTAAGGCCATTAACATTTTAGCGTGATAAAGACTGTTCGGTTTGTCTGTTATAAATGTCAACACTTTTTGATAGAAGAAAAGGAAGACAGAATGACTACAACATAAAGAGTAAAGAGATAAGGAAATAAAGAGATAAAGAAAGAGAGAGAGAGAGAAACAATGAAAAGACAGAAAGAAGGAGACAGAAAGAAAAGAAAGTAACAATGTAACAGAAAGAAATAGGAAAAAGAATGTGCGACTTCAAAAATAAAATGAAAGTGAAAGTAAATAAAGAAAGAGAGTAATGATGTAACAGAAAGAAAGAAGAACCAAAGAAAGCGAGAAAGAAATAAACAAGTAAGAAAAGAAAAAGAGAAGGCACGTACAGACGGAAGTGAATTCAAAAGAAAAAAGAAAGAAAGAAAGGAGCAGTTAAAAACGGAAATGGTATGACGTCACTAACGTGGAACCGTGAATTAAATTCGTTAATATATTAAGGTATATGAAGAGATGGATGTTGATTAATAGATTCATAATGGGGATGACCGTTCTCCATTATAAATAATGTAATGGTAGGCTGTAAGAGAACGTTTCTCTGACTTCAAAAGTGAAGTATAAGACGACATCGAAGTTTCAAATGAAAATACCTTTTATTGGTATGCGTAAAAAAAGATTTAAACAGCTAACCAATATTTTTTATAAAGTGCGGCATGCGACCCGTTCTGGTCAGTGTACTGACTTCGACTGCTGTCAGCAGAAAACGAAATTGCGTGGGTGCTGTTAAAAGAAGTCCAGCGATTTGTGTTCCTCTGCCAGATCTTCTGATTGGCTGGGACGGGTGCAATCGCTCCAATGGGACACCTGTTCATTTACATTAAAGGAAAGTAGTACATAATACAATTAGAATAGGTGACTGCTACAGATTGATATCAGCAGACTGATATAAAGGATCAATAGATATGAATAAACTAAGATACATAGAACTTAATAGATAGATCGATCCATAGATCCATAGATAGACGTTTAGCGATAAAGATAGAGAGAGATAAGTAGATGGATATTAAATGTCTAGAATAGATAGATAGAGAGAGGGGGAGGGAGATACGTCCACGGATATATATATATACAGGGTGGGCAAAAATAAGGGTCCTATTTTTAAAAATTCATAACTTTTTTATTTATTGATTTAAAAAAATTTTTTTTTTAGAATAAGTAAAGGACCCCTTCCGAAGCAAGCATGAGCCGTATTAGCCCTAAGGAACTTACCCTCATTTAGAAAACATTATTTTTGCTTAAAAAACTCAAAACAGTGTAAAAAACAATACTTTAGTTTTTGTAAGTTTTAAGAAGTGTTTTTCGGCTAAAATTTGTTTTGTTTATTTCAAAAAATCTCGGAAGGGTCAGTCTACACACACATAAAGTTTGGTGAGTTTAACTTTTATTTTGTGGAAGTTATTCAAATTCAAGTTATTCAAATTTAAAGATAGGACCCTTATTTTGGCCCACCCTATATATATATATATATATATATATATATATATATATATATATATATATATATATATATATAGATAGATAGATAGATAGATAGACGTCAACGGATGTAGATAGATAGATAAATAGATAGATAAATAAATAAATAGATGTCAACGGATAAAATATATATATATATATATATATATATATATATATAGATAGATAGATAGATAGATAGATAGATAGATAGATAGATAAACGTCCACGGATAAAAATAGATAGATAGATAAACGTCCACGGATAAAAATAGATAGATAGATGTCCAGTGAGATAGATAGATAGATAGATAGATAGATAGATAGATAGATAGATAGATAGATAGATAGAAAGGGAGAGAGAGATGGATATTAAAATTCTAGAATAGATAGAAAAGTAAAACTGGAATACAGATAGATGTAAACGGGCATACATGAATAGATTGATTGATTGATTGATTGATTGATTGAGCCCCCCCCCCTCATTTCTCGCTTTGTACAACTTTCGCCTTGTCTTGATCCCCTAGGAGCGCTGATCACTTATCCTCTCCTTCGCATTGACAAGTGTTTTAAGATTCTTCGTGTCGTTCCCATCATTTTTATGCATTATGTGCCGGCCCAAAGGAGAAATGATAATTATCGACTTTGGCGTATTCATTTTTATTTTTGTGCCTTTAATCTAATAACTATTTCTTCTGATTGAAAAGTGTGCGTGTTAGGGGGGGGGGGGGGGCATTTATTTATTTATTATCTTTGATTTATGTGTGTATCGTGGCATTATGATTAGGGTGTTCGCTAATAGGCCAAGAAACCAAGGTTCAATCCTTGGTCGAGTCATACAAAAGACTAAAAAAATGGCACTTGATACCCTCCTTGCTAAGCTCTCAGCATTATAATGTGAGGGATCAAGAGTAAGTGGAGTAATCCTGAGAAAGGAGTGGCACCCGCCACTTTTCATCTGTTTAGTAGCTAATAAAAAGGGAGCCTTTGGGTTGCCCCCGACTATTTTTTTTTTCTTATCATGGCGTTTTGTTCCCCGTTTTCTATAAAAAATTGTCAGTTATGTATTTAAGCCTTCCACACAGATATAGTGCGAAAGAGATTTATATAGATACTAGACTGTCCATGCCCCGTTTGGTCAGTATTTGTTATATATATATTATTAAATATATCATTTCTTAACTTTGACGTTAGTTGATAAAACAGCAGATACCAGCAGTTATGGCTGCTGCTGCTTCTTGTTCTTTTGTTAAGGGAGCCGAACTTCTGCATCGAGCTGAGGATTGTCATTGGTTAAACTGCAAGATTGTAGGGTTTTACCCCTAACACCGAAAACAGTAAGGCTCAGCATTTGTATGCAAAGTCAGGGAAAGTTTGTCCCAGAACACACAAAGTAATGGCACAGAAACAACATTGCCGCTTTCATTCCATTGATTTGTGGTTTCGCGCCTGGCATGTCTTACTTGCCACACACAGAGGCAGAGAAGACAAGAAAACAACGGATCCTGATGCCGACTCTTTCTGGATTTTCACCAGAGATCTGTTAGCCTGGTAGCAGCCCTATACTGCTTGGTGCCAAACCTGCCAGGAACTGGAGTTCCAGACGGAATTGCTCTTACAATACCACGTGTCGACCGCCCTTACCACGATGAGAAAGGGTTTGACTTTAGGGGTGGGGCTGTTGCTGCTGCTGCTTTTAAACAAACGTACAAATTCAAAACTTTTTGCAATAACCGTTCATCCTTTATGACATCATAGATTTTCAAGTAAATTTACAAAATAGTTCTTTCTTTATAATAATAAAGAAGTGTGCATGGTGACAAGAAAGATAACAAGAGTTTTAGTCCCCCAGGGTTTTCTCGGCCTTTTGGCTAGGAAGAAAGTGTAGTATCTGTTCCGATGGATACTGCACCACATAGACCGGTATTGTCTTGGCCTTCGGGGCTTGATTTACGCTGGTCTATGGGTCTGTCCTGTGCAGTTCTAGGAGGTCCACCCTCCCAGGCTTTGCCTTCTCACCCTTTGAGAAGGGGTTAGTTTATTGCTAATCGCCTGAGGCACCTTTACCAGGAAATGCTGACAGGGCTGCCCAGGTATTTTTGTCATCCAGTGTACACAGGGACAGGCAAGCAAGATCCATAAAGTTTAAGTAGTATCTAGATAGGTACACAAAGAGTTACAAACTATGCAATCGGCTGTGCCACGTTCAAATCCTTCTGAATCCTCAGACACATTTTTCTCCTCTTCACAATTAAAAATTATCAGTTCTGTATCATCCGCCTTGCTCACAGATATTGTCGAAAAAGATTTATATGATTTGAATTATTTGGATTAGTCAGACTACTGTTCTCATCTTGGATGTTATTCTCACAACGTTTCGGCTGATGTAACCTCCGACCATCTTCAAGTGTGTCGTGTCGAACTAAGAAATCTGTACGGAATTTCGAATGGAATCCTTTATTTCATCCACAGCGGTAGATTGCTCTCCTGACTGGGTAGAAATCGTAAGTAATTCGTAATTGTATTCTTAGTATCGCCCATACTGAGGATTGAACCTTCAACCTCCAGAAGTCTATAACTTAGAACTGATTATTACTTAGCACTTTTATCGCCATGGGTCAATTCGGACAATTCTAGTATGAATTTTAAAACCTATTACGGTTTTAGATGTGTAGTCTTACTACTTGTTATTATATATATATATATATATATATATATATATATATATATAAGCAAACATTGTTAAAAATAACTGAATTCTCTGCGTAATTATACCTTGTTTTATTTTTTCAATTTTTCGAATGATCTTTTTTGTGTTTAAATGAAAAAAAATAAATGTATGTTCCATATCTATCACTAACGTTTTCGATTCTTGTGGAATCAATCTCAGGTGAAAAAAGTAAATGAACAAAAAATCTGGAGAAAAGAAGAGAATTTCAAAAGGCATATTTTGTTCTTTCTAGCTCCTTACATCAAGTGACTCCAGGCTTTGTATGACTTCCATAAAAAAATAAATTAAAAATTTCAGATCACAAGATCGCAAGAATCAAAGAAGGCACGTCGAACTCCAAAGTATAATCTATAATTTAACAAAGAAAAATATAAACTATAATATAATATTTGTAATTAATCCGGAAAACCTTTTACTCTTGGCTGAAGGAAAACAGGAGTTATACTATTACTCACTATGTTATATAATAAAAACCCTCATTCAGGTAGAATGATTGATAGAGCTGATGGAAGCTGATGAAGTTGACTCCAGTGAATAAGCAGAAGTTAGGAATCTGTCATTTCTGAAAATGTGAATTCTGGCCTCCGTTTTTGCCAGCCCTTCAAGTGAGCAGTCACAAAAAACTGTGTTCGTCCCAAAACTCCAACAGAGGTGACGTGAGCAAACAATGTTATAGACTAGCATAAATGGCAGTCAAAGTCTCTCTCTCTCTCTCTCTCTCTCTCTCTCTCTCTCTCTCTCTCTCTCTCTCTCTCTTTCAAAACAGTGAGTATCTTTTGAACATCTTTCTCTCTCTCTTTGGAAGTTATGACCTTATTTAAGGCGAAATTTTTATAGGCTGGATGCTCTTCCCAGTGAGGTAATGGGGCCAGTGCTTTTATCGAGACACCATCTCTAGGTGATTGCCTACCCAGGCTAAAGATCGCTTCACCTACCCTGAGAGGAAGTGATAAAAATGGACTTGAGAGAAAGAGGGATAAATAAAGACTTGGCCAGAGATAAGTTAGTTTAGAAGTAAATTTCTTGAAGCCATCCAACACATGCCAGCATGTAAAACGGATGTTAAACCGATGATGATGATGATGATGATGATGATGATGATGATGATGATGATGATGATGATGATGATGATGACTCTCTCCAATCTCTGTAATTGCATTGTAACGATTTCCTTATGTTAATAAATCCTTCATTTTAAATAAGCTATATGTCTCCATGTGAACTAATCAAAGATGACAACATGCGGGGTAGCAGCAACGGTGAGTATAATGAGCTATACACACCTCAGATATATGTGACCTGTGAGAGATGCTTATTAATGTGTAAATCTGATGGAATTTGAAATCAGCTAGATGATTACATAGTCTGTGTAGATATCCATTATGCTACTTACACTCCCCTCAAAGGAATGCTCGATGCAGCACTTTTATTTAATGTTTATCGAATGCAAGTCTTATGCCATACTTCAAAAGATTCTTTAAAAGGAAACACCAGGTTTTCTGAAGAATCAAATAAACAAAATTATGTCTTGAAGCTGTAGAATTGTCGTAATGACGTCAAAGAACGGAGAAGGAATTGAAAGGAGATGTAAAAACCAATTTCAGAAAAACAAGATAAAGCGAAAGCCTGGAATTTTTATTTGTCTGCAATACGCAAGATTAAATAAAGTCTTGGAGATAAAAATGTGCACGATTCAGAATGTGATGTTATTTGAATTTAGCAATGAGAGATAGTGCCGTTCTGGTTTATTACCAACTCCAACAAAATACAGACACATTCTTTGGTTTGGTCATGTCTGTTTTATGGCATATCAACCCTTTTTAGGTTATTTAATATCATCGTGCAACAGACATAAGTGCTAAGTAATAATCAGTTATAAGTGACAGTCTTCTGGAGGTTGAAGGTTCGATCCTCAGTACGGGCGATACTGAAAATATAATTACGAATTATTTAAGACTTCTACCCGATCATGGCTGGCAGAACGAGTTCTGTTTTATTACCAATCCCAATAAAACACATACATTCTTTGGTTTGGTCATGTCCGTTATTCAATGTAAACGATTCAACTTTTTATTATTTTGTTATTCCTTTACTAGTGTGTCACCACTTATCAAGGCCCACAGCCCACTCAAGGACATGGGTTAATGAGATTGTACACAGGCGATAAATAACAGCATTGAGAGGATTGGAAACAATTGGTTAAATGGTCAGAATTAGATTATTTAAGTGGCCGGCTCAACAAGGACATTTTTAACATTGAACTTAAAAACAACCATGTTGTACTCAGCTCGAAAGCAGCCCTGCAGTATTCTATTCCGCAGACGGGAAGTTCTTGGAAAGAAACTTTGTTTGTGATAGTTACATCTAGTTTTAAGTACACAGGGGAAGAAAGGAAAATTCTTTACAGTGGTTGACGATAGATGAGATTTGGGTTTGAATGTTTTACAGGGAGAAACCAGAGGAACCATAGATTGGAGCTCAGTCGAGCACCTACCATGAAAATAACGATGGAGTAGAGAAAGGCTAGCAATGTTTCTTCTGTGAGAAACTGGCTGTAAGGTAAGAAACGGATCATCCTCCACCAGATTTTAATGTTGATTTTGTACCCTGTCAAGGCGGGAGGGAGTTCTCCAAGTGGCACCATCCGATTGATTGCTTTCATTGGCCTCTTTTATGGCATGTCTTTTTAATGGACCCCCATTTATCAAGGCCAAGAGCCACTTGAGGGCCAGGGTTAATGAGATGGCATGCTTCTCCCTATTTACTTGCCTCTCCATGAGGGCAGAGTTAGACACAATGTTGGTTTTTAATGTTGGTAAAATCCAGCTCCTCCTGATTGGGACAAAAATAACAATTACCTCAGTCTAGAAGGATTTCTTCTTCACTAACCGACGACAGAAAAAATGAAGTGCAGTATCAGAACAGATACTGCACTCTGTTCCTCGCCGATTGTTAGTTGAAAGATGACAAATATTATTTTTGATACAAAAATGATTAATGGAATGAACTAAGTTTGATTACTTATAAGGACTGTTTATGACAAATATTTTGTTGATATTGGATCTGAAGATGTATGTTGTAATATGCAAGGAAGCAGTCCCATGATAATGTGTTCCACAGA
>OY744516.1:74448513-74476013 GCA_963556195.1 Sepiola atlantica
ATTTTAATGTGTTGTTGATAGCAGACATGTGGGCTAATGTGTTAGAATTTTAGTTTGAAACATGACTCGCGTTCCCGGGGTCTGAGTCCGGCGACTGGTATGAATAATCTTCTCTACACTGACGATTCCCGAAAGGATGAAACGTATACATATGTAGATAAAAACAAATATTTATAATTATAGATATATATGTATATATATATATATATATATAAATGTTTTGAGGTACAAAACTTATAAATGCATTTAAAAAGGATATGGAACATGCTGATTTATGCGGGTCAGCACATTCCATCAAAAATACGTCAGGGAAGGGTAGGATCTTTGTGTTTCCCCTCCTCTAATTCTTTGGACTCTGCTATTGGCCAGCATTTGGTTAAAAACTCAAGTTGTGCCAGTAGCTATAAAATAGACCGTTTTGAGGTCTTGCATAGAGCAGATTCCAAGAACCATTTGAAAATATTGGAATCTGTCTCTATCGCTATTCGAAAACCTTCTTTGTGCCGGCAGAAGGAATTTATTAGATCGCCAAATCTCTTTGGGGAACATTGAACCCCCTCCCTTTTTCCCCCCTAACGTAGTGCCTTTTAATTGTTTTTTAACGAAATCATTAAATTCACTTCTTTTAATCGCTCCATCGTTAATTTTGGCACATTCAATTCCCCGTTTGTTATTTCTTTCGACGATATTATTGATAAAAAACTATCGAAAATCCTTTGAGAGATTTCCGCGCATCCTTTTTAAATGCATTTATATATATATATATATATATATATATATATATATATACATATATATATATATATATATATACATATATATATATATATATATATATACATATATATATATATATATATATATACATATATATATATATATATATATATATATATACATATATATATATATATATACATATATATATATATATATATATATACATATATATATATATATATATATATACATATATATATATATATATATATATATACATATATATATATATATATATATATATACATATATATATATATATACATATATATATATATATATATATATACATATATATATACATATATATATACATATATATATATACATATATATATATATATATATATATATATATACATATATATATATATATATATATATATACATATATATATACATATATATATACATATATATATATACATATATATATATATATATATATATATATATACATATATATATACATATATATATATATACATATATATATACATATATATATACATATATATATACATATATATATACATATATATATACATATATATATATACATATATATATATACATATATATATATACATATATATATACATATATATATACATATATATATACGTATATATATACATATATATATATACATATATATATATATATACATATATATATACATATATATATATACATATATATATATATATATATATATACCTATATATATATATATATACATATATATATATATATATATATACATATATATATATATATACATATATATATATATATATATACATATATATATATATATACATATATATACATATATATACATATATATATATATATATATATACATATATATATATATATATATATATATACATATATATACATATATATATATATATATATATACATATATATATATATATATATATATACATATATATACATATATATATATATATATACATATATGTATATACATATATATATATACATATATATACATATATATATATACATACATATATATATATACATACATATATATATATATATATATATATATATATATATATATATATAAGAATGAAGCATTGCTGGTAGTTAAGTATGAGGGTATTTAGTATTTATGAAGGCTGATAGCAATGCAGAAAACCGTAATGGCGGAACAGAGGAGATGAACAAAAACAAACAATCGAAGGCAATATTTGAGGTGTTCATCTTCACAATTATCTTTTTATTTTCGATAGATCTTTCACATATTATATCAGTAAATATGAGACTTACTGTTAATTTTAATAAAACCCGGGATGATGGAACATCTTTTGATATTTTGGAAAAAAATCTCCCCTTCTCAAAAGAGAAAACAAAAGTTCAGTTCGTCTAAGGGAAAGAAAGAAAACCGTTTATATATATATATATATATATATATATATATATATATATATATATATATATATATATATATATATTGCTAATCATTATCATTCAAGTTTGGTTGTAATCAAAGATCGATCTGACTCTATATTCGAAAAAATTAAATACAATGTCCGCCCGACTCATCGATGAAATAAGTAGACAACGACATTTAAGATAAACAGAAAATACATTTTATTTTGGCAGTGCTGAAAAGGAATTAAAAACAGCTAATAGTCAATCATTACAAAAAAAAGGAGCTGCCACTCATCCTTGTATTATTTATCTACCTCCCACAAGGTAAGATGTGACACAAGGTCGGGAAAGTGGGATTAGATAAGCCAGCGCTCGAGAGGTGAGCACTCTGGCCATTTAAAAATTGCGTGGGCAGCCCCGTCGGCATTCCCCAGTAGAGGCGCCTCAGACAGTAAGCAATAAACTTACTCCACCCCAAAGAGGGGAGGCAAAGCCTGGGAAGGTGGACCTCCCAGAACTGCACAGGACAGACCCATTGACTGGCGTAAATCAAGACCCGAAGGCCAAGACAACACCAGTATGGGGTGCAGTATCCATCGGAACAGATACTACACTTTGATCAAGTCCTTGTAGATTTCATCTTTTACTCGTCACAATCAAGAAAAGTGCAAAAACAAAATACAACCGTCACTGGTGTGTTAGAAAAGCCAGCAACAAAACATCCGGTTCATATGACTCTTGAAATCCACTGCCTGAAAAGCTAGAAAAGAACAGACTTTTATTTACTCCTCTCCAGGAGTTAGGCACAAGGCCAATTTTATCCTACTCCCACAAGTAAGATGTGACCCAAGGTCGGGTCGGAAAGTGGGGGTTGAAAAGCCAGCGCCCGAGAGGTGAGCACTCTGCACTGCGCATGTGCTGCAAGTAGTCCAACAAATTGTATTCCTATGCCAAGACATTTGATTAGTCGCTGAGAAAATCACTCGGTGGTACCTGTCTATTTACAGCAAGAGAAAATAGTATATCAAAATATGTGAGTGTTTCAATATATGTCCGAGATGACACACGCGGACTATAGGTTCGCCATATCTGTTTTTGACGAACAGATGAGATCAGTTCAATCAGTAGTTGATCCTACAAATGGGTTCATTCGGTTTTTGCCAGGTCTTGTTTTATATCCTGCTGGGTGACTAGCCATTCTCCTCACCAGACAATCCAAGTGGAGAAATCGGTTTAGTAGCTGATAATTTGACAGTGCAGCAGGTAGTACTGGATTACATTGTGCCAGTAACAGCATTCTTTGAGTGATCCGAGACATAATATATCCCAGATGACACACGCGGACTATAGGTTCATTATCCCTGTTCTTGGCTACCAGAGGAGATTACAAAGGGTCCAATCAGTGAATAGAAATCCAGCGCATGAATCAATAGACCCAATCAATTGTGAACTAAATTTCAGTTCGGCAACCTGTTGCCTTGTGAAAAAGGTCACACAGTTTCTCCGGTCTGTCAACATTGTGTATGGCTTTCTGTCGGCTGCACCAAACTTCATTTCTCCATTTTGTTTTCTTTTTCCCCTCTTTGTGTTGTATTTTCCCGTCTCCATTTTTTTTTTGCCATTTTCAAAAATTTTCTATTCTGCACTAATTCTTCTAGAATTTTGGAAATAGATTCAGTGCTAAATAGCGGGTAACACACATTTGCGGTTAAATTTAACTAAAATTGATATTTGGAAGTCTCTCCCGATATATATATATATATATATATATATATATATACTGGTACAGAAAAAATAGTACAACATTCGTACCGTCGGTTTCAAACACGGAAGGACTTAGCCATCCGGCTCTCTTCAGCTTCTGTTGTCATCTGTTTCGGATGGCTAAGTCCTTCCGTGTTTGAAACCGACGGTACGAATGTTGTACTAATTTTTCTGTACCAATATAAATAAATATTACACTCTTAATTTTTAATTTTTAACTTTAATTCTTTATTAATCGAGCACTCTGCTGGGATTTTGGCTACTATATTACAAAGAAATATATATATATATATATATATATATATATATATATATATATTCACTGGTCTTTATACTCGTTGGGACTCATTTTGTCCCACAAAACAAAAATTTAATCTTATTAAGACCCTTACCCATAGGGCCTTAAAGATTTGTTCGAAGACCGAGCTGGATGAAGAAATTAAATTTATTACTAAGACCCTCTGTAACAATGGCTACCCTTTAGACATTGTACAATCTACGATTAAAACAAAAATATTACATTTTTACAAAAGCAAACCAGCTTCTGTAGACAGATGCCCTATTTACCTTCGCCTACCTTGGCTTGGTAATATTAGTGATAGATTCGCCAAACAAATCTCTTTGTCTGTACAACAATGTTATTTTGCTGCGAATACGCGTGTTGTTTTTTCCTCTCGTCCAATCTTAACTTCTATTCGAAAAGATGTCCTTCCCCCACATCATAATAATTCCATTATTTATTTATATAAATGTAGTTGCTGTATGCACTACGTCGGGATGACGTCACAGAGATTGGACATCCGGGTCAAACAACACGTGCCCACAAAAATTCGCAATGGAAATTATTTACCAACTGATGATTTGAATAATACTTATGGCTCGTCGATAGGTCAACATCTCATAAATAATCGCACCTGTGCCTCTAAATTCAGTGTCGACTTATTCTCCATTCTTAGTAAGTCGCACTCCCCTTATCATCTCAAGATCTTAGAAACAATTTATATTAAGTCCTTGAGACCTTCTCTTTGCAAACAAAGAGAAAATCTCCTCGGGCTTAATGTTGTTTCTATTTGACTGAACTTTTTTTTCTTTTTTTTTTTTTTTTTATTTTTTTTTTTTTTTTTTTTTTTTTTTTTACCCCTTTCCCTCGCTATAATTCTCATAGCATCTTTTTATATTTTTTATACATTACCTCGATATTTGGCTCTGTTGAGCGAGGTACGAAACCGGTCAGCTGCCCTTTCATCTTTTTAATTTCTTAAATTCATTATGAATAATAAATATTGTCTCTTCAATGCTATATATATATATATATATATATATATATATATATATATATATATATATATATACTATAAAATTGAATATAGAAGCAAGATTAGTTTTTTAAAAATTTATATAAAATAAAATTTTTAAAAATAAAAAAATAAAAAAATAAAAATAAAAATGACACAATACTGGTCAACTCTGATGATGAAATATTATTCCGAAATTAATAAGATTAAAGTAAAAAAAAAAAATAAATAATAAATTAATCTTGCATTGCATATATATATATATATATATATATATATATATATAGAGAGAGAGAGAGAGAGAGAGAGAGAGAAAGAGAAGGGGGTTGTGTAGCATTAGTGCAGTTCCAACGAGAGAAAAAAGTATATTTAAAGAATTGTGGTTACCAACGCTAGTAAAAAAACTTTTACAATAATTATTTATTATCTTATCATTTTAACATTTTAAGTTTTTTTTAAATATAATTTCATAACGCGTTTCGAGCAGTTATCGTTTATCCATTATGCTCTCTTCAGATATATATTCCATTTGATAAAAGTGTTTCATTTGAGAAAACATTTCATTTTTCTTTCATTTAAAAGTGTCTGTTCCATTTGACAGAAAAATGTTTGTTCGATTTGACAATGTTTGTTCGATTTGACAATGTTTGTTGAGATAAAAATATATTCCGTTTTGCAAGTGTTAGGTCATTTGAGTAAATTTTTGTATTAGGTTTTATTACTATAATTGCTTTTATGGTGCCGGTCGAATCTGTAGGGTATGTGTGTGTGTGGTCATTCCCGGTCATCCATGACGGTGTCCCTGGTGGGTTCACACATGAATGTGGATGTGTGGGTGGTTGGGGGTGAGGATGTTTGCTTGGGTTTGGAGAGAGAGAGAGAGAGAGAGATGAGTAGAAAAGAGGATGGGTGAGTAGATAGATAGGTAGGGAGGGAGAAAAAGGAAGAGAGGGGGGAAGGAAGATTGAGGGTAGATAGAAATATAGATAGAATTATAGAAAGATATATATATATAGATAGATAGATAGATAGATAGATACACACATTCATATTATTTTCTGCATGTATGCATGAATACACTCACATGGGGTATGTATTCGTTCCATGTGTGAGGGTGTGCAAATGCACACGTGTCCGAGTGCAGATGGGTTCCTGTTTATACATGTGTTCGTACTTGTTTTTATATGTCTGTGGTGTGATTTGTCTTTTTTGATTTTATCAAATGGAATATACATCTGAAGAGAGCATAAGGGATAAACGATAAATGCTCGAAACGCGTTATGAAATTATATTTTAAAAAAACTTAAAATGTTAAAATGATAAGATAATAAATAATTATTGAAAAAGTTTTTTACTAGCGTTGGTAACCACAATTCTTTAAATATATATATATATATATATATATATATATATATATATATATATATATATATATATAATATTATGATACATATTTTTAATTACTATCTACATGCATATATATTTCATCCTTTTAGGGAATCGTCACTGTTCTGCTGGTCGCACGGTTCTAACCCTAGACACAAGTAAACTTTTAACTCAATTCTGAACCGTTTAGTCTATGCGGCCAACCTAGCAGCTATGCAGAAAAAGGAGAAATAAAGTCTATTTATGTTTTAACAAACAAACATATACTAAGCTGTTACAGTGTTCAACAAATCCAATAGATGGAACTCACATTTGGCAGCTTTCAATTTGGCAGCTTATTTTTATTCCTCTTAAAGGGCTCAGTCGTGAAGGGGAGCTATTAAATAATATTATCTTTATCTAAATGAATAAATGCGAAATTTTATCACCCCTATATTACAATCAAAACGGGTTACTGTTATAGAAATCAATAATATAACATTTTATTTAGCTCCCCAGGAGGTTAGACACAAGGCCAGTTGTATCTTACTCCCACAAGGAAAGATGTGACCCAAGATTGGGTCGGGAAAGTGGGACTTGAAAAACCAGCGTCCGAGAAGGTGAACACTCTGGCTATTAAAAATTGCCTGGACAGCCTCGTTGGCATTCCCCGGTAGGGGCGCCTCAGGCAGTAAGCAATAAACTTACTCCTCCCCAAAGAGGGGAGGCAAAGCCTGGGAGGATGGACCTCCTAGAACTGCACAGGACAGCCCCATAGACAGGCGTAAATCAAGCCCCGAAGACCAAGACGATACCAGTTTATGGGGTGTAGTATCCATCGGAAAAGAGGCCGATCAATAATACAACATTTCATTTACCTCCCCAGGAGGTTAGGCACAAGGCCAGTTTTATCTTACTCCAACAAGGTAAGATGTGACCCAAGGTCGGGTCGGGAAAGTGGGACTAGAAAAGCCAGCGCCCGAGAAGGTGAGCACTCTGGCCATTAAAAATTGACTGGGCAGCCCCGTCGGCCTTCCCTGGTAGGGGCGCCTCAGGCAGTAAGCAATAAACTTACTCCTCCCTAAAGAGGGGAGGCAAAGCCTGGGAGGGTGAACCTCCTAGAACTGCACAGGACAGACCCATAGACCGGCGTAAATCAAGCCCCAAAGGCCAAGACGATACTAGTTTATGGTGTGTATCAATCAATGATACATTTTATTTACCTCCCCAGGAGGTTAGGCACAAGGCCAGTTGTATCTTACTCCCACAAGGTAAGATGTGACCCAAGGTCGGGTAGGAAAGTGGGACTTGAAAAGCCAGCGCCCGAGAAGGTGAGCACTCTGGCCCTTAAAAATTGCCTGGGCAGCCCCGTCGGCATTCCCCAGTAGGGGCGCCTCTGGCAGTAAGCAATAAACTTACTCCTCCCCAAAGAGGGGAGGGAAAGCCTGGGAGGGTGGACCTCCTAGAACTGCACAGGACAGACCCATAGACCGGCGTAAATCAAGCCCCGAAGGCCAAGACGATACCAGTTTATGGGGTGTAGTATCCATCGGAACAAAGGCCGATCAATGATACAACATTTTATTTACCTCCCCAGGAGGTTAGGCACAAGGCCAGTTTTATCTTACTCCCACAAGGTAAGATGTGACCCAAGCTCGGGTCGGGAAAGTGGGGTTTGAAAAGCCAGCGCCCGAGAAGGTGAGCACTCTGGCCATTAAAAATTGCCTGGGCAGCCCCGTCGGCATTCCCCGGTAGGGGCGCCTCAGGCAGTAAGCAATAAACTTACTCCTCCCCAAAGAGGGGAGGCAAAGCCTGGGAGGGTGGTCCTCCTAAAACTGCACAGGACAGACCCATAGACCGGCGTAAATCAAGCCCTGAAGGCCAAAACGATACCAGTTTATGGCGCGTATCAATGATACGACATATAAATTTGAACTACTCTATATATAGTAGAGACGACCGATCGAAGGACAGTTATTAGATAGTCTAATTTGCATATCTATTTTTTAAGCACTTTATAATTAATTAATATTTGATGTTATTTATTTCTAAGTTTATTGTACTATCTAATCTACATATGTGCAATAGTTTCGTTAATATTAATAGTAATTAATTAAAATGATTTAATTAAAAAAAATGAATAACTTAAGAAAAACTATTCTTAACATCGCTCTTGCGAATTTTTACCAACTCGGCAGAAGCGAGAAAGACAAGCCGCGCATGTGTGGTCCCCCTCTGTATGTGACTCGATGTGGTGAGTGTAAAATGCAATAAATTTGGGCAATTTTGGGCATTTTTGACCCCCATTGGTACAATGGGGGTCAAAGGAGCGCGAACCAGAATTTTTCTGAGGTCAAGGATGCTCATTTTATATTCAGAACAATTGCCTCTACATTTTGGCCAAGTTTCAGAAAAATTGAATGGATGGATCAAACGTTATGGGAGAAAAGGGTCATGTTTTGCCATTTTGGGGGCTTTTGACCCCCTGAGGGCGCATACCAGATTTTTTCCAAGGTCAGCAGTACTTATTTTCTATTAGGAACAATTGCCTCCATATTTTGGCCAAGTTTTAGAGAAATTGAATGGATGGATGAAAAGTTATGGGGCAAAAATGTCATTTTTTGCCATTTTAGGGCCTTTTGACCCCCTGGGGGGCTAACCAGATTTTTTTTCAAAAATCGGAGAATGTCACTTTCTAACCTGACCAAAGTTACAACTTCATGCAAAATTTCAGAGAAATTCAATGGATGGTTGTGGAGAAAAATCCGGACGGACGGACGGAAATGCCTCAAAACATAGGTCCCCCCCCCCCCCCCGATTTATAAAATCGGGGGACCAAAAAAAGGATGAACAGCGTGGCTAGCTTGCTACTGACTTGGTTGTCCCTATCTCTCTCTGGCTGGATAATGGGTCTTCCCCTCTCTCCCTATTCTCCTTCCTCTCTCCAGTTAACAACACCATATTATGTTCTTTTAATTAACGTCTGATGTCGCTATGATGATGAGAACAGATACTACACTTTGATCTTAGCCAAAAGACGAAAGAGCTATAATAAAGTAATGTTTTTTTATGACTATGCATTTTTAAATAAATTAAAAAAGACGCATTTATCTATTAAGGGGGTGGGGTTAATCCACCCCAGGTATTACATCCTCCTTTGAAGAAGGGTTAATGTAGTATCTGTTTTGTTGTCATGAGACCACCTTCCCAGGTACTACCTTCTCCTCCAATTTTTTGGGGGAAGGGTAGTGTAGTATCTTCTCTGTTGTTCCTTCTCCTTTTATAGGGAAGATCCTCCAAGGTTATACGTCCTCTATTTTGGAGGGGTTATTGTAGTATATGTTCTATTGTAATTGTACCATCCTACCAGACATTACATCCTCTTTTGTTCATCATGACATTCTCTCAGCCTAGCATGAATATGTAACGGGAGGGAACATATATTTGCTAGTGATAAATATTTTAAATTATTATCCGCATCTATGTTTCATCCTTTTAGTGAATATGAATAAATGCAAAAGTTGTGCCCTTTCCTCGCACTAAAGTAAAAACTACCTATTTCAAGTTAAGTCAACTTTACACAATAGACGCACCATCTTTTTCATATACTTCTTATGTTGTAGTTAGCTGGGAAGCAGCCCCTCGGTATTGTGTTCCACAGACGGGTAGTTCTAGCAAAGAAACTCTGCTCATGGAAAGTCCGTTTAGTTTTAAGTAAACAGAGTGAGAAAGGGAAAGTATTGACAGTGATTGTAGCTAGACAAGTTTTTGTTGGGATTTTTTTACAGGGGCAAACCACAGATTGGAGCTCAGTCGAGCACCTACTATGAAAATAACAATAAAGCAGAAAAAGATTAGCAACATCGGTAAGAAGAGGATGTAGAGAAAGGAGGGGACACCCCACACTAGATTTCGAAGTCGATTTTTCCTCTGTCAAGGCAGGAAATAGTGCTTTGAGTGGCACCTCCCCAGATGTGGCAACAGTACTCCACCTTAGGACGTATTTGACTCTTATACAGGTAGAGGATTGCGTCAGGAGTGAGATAATTTCTGGAGCGATAGAATGATCCAACTATTTTTTCAGCAACCTTAGCAACTGGATTGATGTTAGTGAAAGTTAGTCCCAGAAGCTTATCAAAGCAGGGAGTCCCTCAAGAAGAGAGCCATTCATTTCAATTGAGGCAAAGTGAAGATCAGAGCGTTGGTGGTGAAAGGAGAGAAGCTTGGTTTTAGAATTGTTAAAAGCCACCAGCCACCTTTTTCTTTATTGCACCACGTGCTCCAGGTCAGAAGATAGAGAATCATTAATGCTCTTCGAAGTGTTGCCATAGATGGTTGTGTCATCTGCATAAATGTCAACGAATGGTCTTAGAAGATTATTGATGAAGAGAGTTGGGCCCAAAATGGCTCATTTGGGCATGCCGACATTGATACTATGTGCTTCAGACTTCTGCCAATTAACAACTGGTTTTATAAACTTATCAGCAAGAAAGGGTTTGATGGTTGAGAAGACATTTCCATATATTCCATACCTAGCAAGCTTGTGAAGTAGACCTTC
This sequence comes from Sepiola atlantica, assembly GCA_963556195.1. NCBI lineage: Eukaryota > Metazoa > Mollusca > Cephalopoda > Sepiida > Sepiolidae > Sepiola > Sepiola atlantica. Next base: position 74,459,686 of record OY744516.1, read on the forward strand.
ATACCAAACCCTATCAAAGGCATTTGATATGTCAAGAGCTATTGCTCTCTCTCTCTCTCTCGCTCTCTCTCTCTCTCTCTCTCTCTCTCTCTCTCTCTATATATATATATATATATATATATATATATATATATATATATATATATAATAAATTGTAATTTAAAGTTTCAAAAATTCCTTAGAGCTACTTTCGTCTGACAACTTTTAAATTAATAACTGTAATAAGGTAACCGCGTGTGTTTTCTTTTCTATTGGAGATTGTATCCTGTGAATAAGACCTTTCCGGTTTAAAATGATCTCCCTTGAATAAGAACACTCTCATATAAAATTATCTACCTTGAATAAAGACCCTTAAGTGAAAAATTAAGATAACCGATAATTTTAGACGGTGGTGGCCAGCATCATCAGGTTTAACGTACGTTTTACATGCTGGCATGCGTTGTACAACTTTTAGAAATTTACTTCCAAACTAACATGTCTCTGGCCAGGTCTTTATTTATCCCACTTTCATCCTTATCACTTCCTTCCATGTTTTCCTTTGCCTTTCCCTGTGAACTGAACCATCTACCTCAACTCTTCTACATATACTAATCCCAAAACTTTCATCCATTCTTTCAACGTGGCCATACCAACAACGATACTGTCCAGATTGAATCTTCCTCTGGGGTCATCAGGACTAATTCTGTCTTTAGATTCACATTACACATCTATCGTATCATTCTCAGATGATTTCTCTCCATGCAACACATGTTTTCAACCCTCACTGGCCAGGTTTCACTTCCGTACAAATTTTTTTTTAAATATCTCTCTTGAAAAAGGACTCTCTCATTTATTGCAATTCTTTAATAACATCAGTATATTAAAAAAAAGAAATAAGCGAAATGTAAAAAATAACAAATATACAATATCAGATTATTTAATCGTTAACGTAGTCGCCATCTTTCTCTCTGCCCTATTCCCATCTGTTAATAAAGTTTTTTAATGACACATTTATAAAATTCTCTTGGAAAGGAAACCAACTCATTTCTGACTTTTCTTTTGAAGTAAGTCTTAATCAATTAAAATCATTTTTACAAGTTCCTAAAAAGATATTAGTCTATTGGTGTAAGGTCTAAAGAATATGGTGGTTGATACAGAATTTTCCAGGTATATTTTTGTATGTGCCTTAGGTCTTTTGTGTAATCATAGGTCTAATATTATCATCATGAATGATATCACTAGTCATCTCAATCAATTGTGAACGCAAATTTAGTTCGGCAACCTGTTGCCTTGTGAAAAAAGTCACACAGTTTCGCCGGTCTATCGACATTTTGTATGTCTTTCAGTCGGCTGCATCAAACTTCATTTCTCCATTCTTTTCTTTACCTTGTTGTATTTTTACTTTTTTTTCGACATTTTCAAAGTTTTCTGCACTAGAAATTCTTCTGGAATTTTAAAAATAGATTCAGTGCAAAACAGTGGTTAACTTTAATTAAAATTGATATTTGGAAATCATTCACGATATTAAGTAAAAAAATAATAATGTTGTGTTTATATTTGATGTGAACGGCAAAACTCTTTCATTGTTACACTTTCCAGTTTCTGATGGGTGTATAACCCATTATACACCCAAGTCGTCGTCGTCGTCATGAACCCAGGTTCGTTTCGCTTGCTGATGAACTCACTCGGACGCCAGTGTTTATATAAAAGGTTTATTTAAAATGCAGTCACAGAAAAACATCAGAAAGACAATTTATACACGCGTGAGGGAGAGAGAGACAGATAGATAGACGGATAGCCACACTGTGCTCGCTGGCCCCCATTAGAGACGGCACACGGACGCGGCTTTTCTGCTTGAGTTTCACCAGTTCAAAGAGAGAGAAGAGCCTCGGTCAGAAATCATGTGGCTTCATCGATTTCCACTCGGGTGGCTTCTGACATTTAAGGTGTCATTGTAAACCCTTCCACCCAAACACGGCCCTCATCATGTAACAGCATTATTTCTTTTGAAATGTTGGAACAATATTCTATGCATAAAAACGAATAACATAGGACAGGACAGAACTTTTGTTACTTTTCGTTACAATCGGATGTACATGTAGCCACATGTACATCCGATTGTAACGAAAAGTAACAAAAGTTCTGTCCGTTTTTTAAAGCGAAATGAAAGAGTAAAAAAAAATAATATCAGATCTGTTAGAAACTAGCTGGCTTTGCCGGCTGGCTATTGCATCGCCAATAAAACATTTCTTTAAAATAATCAACATTACATGCATAGCATTGTTGTAAATACGAAACAAAATCTTTCTCATTTATTCATATAGATACGCATTAACATTTTGGCAATTTCGATACGAATTTATTTTATTTAAATGTGATCGTAAAGAAAGGAAAACTAAAAAAGAAGTAAATTTGTCGTTTCACTTATAATTTAGAAATAGATTACAACTTGTTGAAAATTAAGTCGGTCTCTCTAAAGAAAGGAACATTTGAATACAAATGCTAAATATTTATCCAGGAAGCGAAACAGGCCTATTTTTTATATTAAAATCAAAATAATTATCGAATTAAAAAACAATAAAAAAAAAATAATAGTTAATTAATAAAACGTCCTTTTTCAAAATCAATATGCAAATTAGTTAACATTGCGACTGATATCGCATATACATAAGCAGTATATAAAAAAAGAGGGTGTGCCTATTGTGTAAAGTTGAAGTAACTTTAAATAAGGCGTATTGTCTTTACCATTAGTGCGAGAAATGGGCCGAACTTTTGCATTCATAACATATATATATATATATATATATATATATATATATATATATATATATATATATATATATATATATATATATATATATATATATATATATTGAGCACTTTAAATAAGTTAACAATAAGCCGTTATTTATAGCGTAATGCGATACTCTGGACCACGCCTATTGAGTTCTGTTTATGGCTTGCTAGATGGCCACCGTATTTGCCATTTAGATGTTAAGTCACTCTCCCATTTCCAGACAATGCGTGGTGGGCATATCAGCTCCAACTACTAAGTCAAATATGACTTTCGTATTGGGGTTCGAACCGTGTGAACGGCAGAGATTGTTTTCCCCCATGCTGATGATTGCAAGTTTGATATGAAACACATGTGTATATGGGTTAATTTGAAAATATTATTTGTAAATAATATAATATATATATATATATATATATATATATATATATATATATATAAGAGGTTTATGTAGTTTGCTTGAAGCATTGTTTATTGGTATATAGAAATGTGATATTTAGAAGGCAATACAATGCAGAGGTGTGACGGATAGACACAAGTTGGAGCAAATAAGACATATAATGGTGGAACAAATTAATTAGTTTCAACCTTAATACAATGTGTACATATATATATATATATATATATATATATATATATATTTATTATTATTTTTGTTGTTGTTTTTCCCCCTTTCACAACACATCTATATCTGTCTATCTACACAATGTTACAATGTTATGTAATACCTGTATCAAGATGGTCTGGTGGAAATTCCGTATGATATAATTTTTTTTTTAATTTTCGGGGACTCTTCACTTCTTCAGAACCGTGTTCAACTCAAGTTCAAGCGAGCATATGAAGGAAGCCGTAAGATTTAGTCTCGCAGAAAATACCGGTTAAATTTTAAATACCAAACCAGATTCAAAAATAAAATAAACTTTTTTTTATTATTATTATTAATTTATTTTATTATTTTTGTTTTATTAATATTTTATTTATCTACTTTTTATCTAATTTATTTATTCATCTATTTAAACTTTTTTTGTGTGTTTGTTTTTTACTTTTTAGAATCTTTCCTTTTTTTGTCGTTAAATTTTAAATTCTAATCTAAAATTTTTTTTTTTAAACCAAGTCTATTTGTTTAAATTAATGTTTCATCCTTTCGGGAATCGTCAATGTAGAAAACATGACTTTCGAAAAAATAAATCAAATCATGAAATAAATATGAGACCCAAGAAATAGCTGATCATGGCAGAAAGAACGAAGTTCATGTCGCTGAAACAAGACAGTGATGAACCAATAATAAAATATTTACACCAAATGCGAGTAGATACTGCAAGTTTGAGTTTGAAGAACAGACGAGTCATGTTATAACCCAATTCCGATGCCTTAACCCACTCGGCCATTATGAACAACCTGATAAATCAGTGAGAGTTTAAACCTGTTATAGGCAGTCGTTGTGTTCAAGTACTAAAGGTACATGCATTAAAACTACGATGACGACTGTGTTAATACGACTCACTACAGTTCCAAGCTTAGATTGGGGTGACAAATAATTATAGATATCTACATACGTTTACGTTTTATCGTTTCGGGAATCGTCAGTGTAGAGATAATGATTCATACCAGTCACAGGATTCGAAACCCCGGAGCAAACAAAACAGAATGTCCCCTGCAACAAAATTGCCAAATAACCCAAATACTATACCATGCCACCATTTCAACCAAAGAAAACCCAAACCCAGAAAAAATAGTATATAGGCGATAAATGCTCATTCAATAATTCTGTCTACCAAAAAAGAATGTCACTCTCTGTATACCACTGTGAACTAACCGGCAATAATCAATTACTAACAATGACTTGGAACACTGTTAGAAAACCCAGTACCTGTAGTTCCATGTACTCATTATGTTACTAATGCCTAACTAAAAAACTCGAGAGGGTTAGATTTAGTGATAGAGGTAAACTCTTAAACAAAAAGCAAGAGACCTCGATAAACTGTAGGCACAATAGCGAACACCTTCTTGGCATTTACATATAACCTCTTAAACTAATGTTACTATGTGAAAATATATTAAAAAGCAAAAAATTAGAATTTTAAAACCTAACTAGACCTATAATCCTATAGTATCTACTAAGTCCCCTAGAATCAATTATCTCCTAAGACATGGAAACACCAGGGCCTCCATTGGTAAAAAGAACTTATCTATCCACAAACAATAATTAGACAACATAGTTATCCATTTATATATCACATTTTATATCATGCTCGATATGATCATTATATTCAATCTTCCATTAAATGAGAATTAGAATTAGAATGCATTATTAATTGTGACCATCAGAACCATTAATATTATTTCCATTAACATCATTACTAATTGCAAATTACTATTTTTATTATTATTATTATTATTATTATTATTATTATTATTATTATTAGCATTATTAGCATTATTATTAGCATTATTATTAGAATTACTACTATGACTATCATTATCTCTATTATTACCATAACCACCACTACTATTATTATAATTACTATCTTTATTATTATTATTTTATCATATTTTTTAATTATTATCATTGCTAAAATTATTATCATATTTACAACTATTATGGTTAACATCATTATTATTATTATTATTATTATTATTATTATTATTATCATTATTGTTGTTGTTGTTGTTGTTCTTACTATTATCATTTTCTTTATTATTATTATTATTACTATCACTATTATTACCACCGTCATCGCTATCATCATCATCTTTATTATTATTATTATTATTATTATTATTATTATTATTATTATTATTATTATTATTATTATTATTATTATTATTATTATGTATCACCATCATTGTTGTTATTATCATTATTATTATCATAACTGTTTATTTTTGTATTATTATCACTATTATTATTAGTAGTAGTTTTGTAATATTATTATTATTAGTAGTAGTATTAGTAGTAGTAGTAATATAATTATTATTGTTGTTATTAACATCATTATTATTATTGTTATTACCACTCATTAAATAAATTAATAAATTAAGTAATGGCAATAAGATTAAATCAAAAAACTAAAAAAGCAATAAAAAATAAGAATAAAAACTAACAAAATTAGCGCCTAATGTATTCTCTTAGGGAAATAAATTCCCCTTTTTATTTCAGACTACATAGAGAAATACGTCTGTTCAGCTTGCTTCCAAAAACCAAACTGGCAAAACTCTGTTTCCCACACAAAATCCCGTGACGTCACAGAACCCCTATGCGCAGGTGCACCTTGACCCTTGACCTGAGGTCTCGTCAACGTGGTGGTCCTGTCAACGTCTGTGAGCTCCGACTGTGAGAACAGCCCTATTTTGCACTCGGTTGTACGGGTTCACCTGCACTAATTCGTGCAAGCCAAACCAAACTATCCCCCACACATACGTCCACTTCAACATGCGTCCGGCCTCACAGGGCAATTATCCAACATATATATATATATATATATATATATATATATATATATATATATATATATATATATATCAGACCACTTGCAGTTCGTTGAGTCAGTATTTGGTATATATAGATATTATTAAAAGATTATTAAAAAAAATCTTTATCATTGTCGTTTTAGAATTTTTGAAAATCATTTGAGTTTTAAATAATAAAAATAAAGCCGTTAGAAGCCATACAAGATTCTAAAAAGATATTACTTTGTTGGTGTAATCTCTGAAGAATATGTTGGGTGCCATTTTATACTTTTGTTTATAGTTTTAAAAAAAACGAATGAATTACTTCGTGACCGTTTAAAATTTCAAAGGATTTGGGAAGCATTTAAACTGTCGAATACATAGTAATTTAAACTGGCTTTAAAATTTTAGCAAATTCTCATTTACTTAAAAGATTGAAAGTTTTGGAAGCTGTTTACATCCGATAATTTTTACAACAGACTAAAACAACATTACCGTACCAATATTTTGTGTTATACATATTATTTTGACAACTATTCTCATCTTGGTTGTTATTTTCATAAAGTTTCGGCCATTTAATCTCTGACTTCTTTCAGGTGCATCTTTTAGAACTTGGAAATATTCATGTCGAATTTGGGAATCTGGTCGAAATTTAGGACTGAACCCTTTATTTCATTCACGGTGATAGATTGTCCTTGTTCCGTCAGGAGGATAGAAGTGCTAATCTATATACTACTAAAAGTCTATGGGTCTTGTATGTTTGCAATCAGCTTTCAGCTTTCCGGTTTTCAACATCCGGTTGCGCATGCGTAAATAGCATCGTCTTCCAATCTGTTATTCCAATTCCGTTGAACTCCTTTTATTAACGAACGCATGAAATTTTTCATTCTGGAAATGTTTATATCGCTTTAAATATAAAACAATTACATTTAATTTCATTAAATAGTTTTTTTGTTTTCTCCACGGCTAAAAACATTCAACGGCAGGACTTTGTAAAGTCTGTCGCAGTTTCAAAAAAGCTCCACCCTTTTAAAAAACAAAAACAAACAAACAAAACAACAACAATCATTATTAATATCAATAGCGGCGGTGACGAAACCACCTCCCACTTTTCCTCTCACAGATTTCACCACTCCTACTCCCTCTGTTTTCGTTACGTACGCGAAACAGCCGGTTGTACCCCCTTCCTTTCTCAAATCGCCTTTATTTTTATAATCTTTTAAATGAAATTGTTAGTTGAAACTAACAATTTCATTTAAAAGATTATATATAAAAATTTGAATTTAACTATAATAAGTATTATGGTACCTGTTCAGTGCATATTTACCTATAAGTATGGCCAACCACTTATAATTCAGTAACTGTAATTTAAAAAAAAAACAATTATAATAAACAGAACGACGCATAGAAATCTATCTATATTCTTTTTTCAACAATTACATTTAATTTCATCAAATAGTTTTTTTGTTTTCTCCACAAGTGTCACGCACATACATGAATTCCATAGCTAATATAACAAACTGACCCAACGGGTCACGGGTGGTCTAGTAATTTATATTATTTTTAGTGATTATCGCCTGTTGCAAGGATTGAACTTCACCCTCTAAAAAACTGCCACTTAGAACTGTTAATCAACGCTTTTATTCGTTGCGTCACAGGTCCATGTTTTGTTTAGTTTTATAACAATTTGGTTCAATTAATAATGTAATTAGGAAAAGATACAACAATACTGTAATAATAAAATTTAACTTTCAAAATCCTATCAAAAACTATGATAATTTGGTGGTAAAAAAAACTGACATATGATAATTTGGTGGTAAAAAAAATGACATATGATAATTCGGTGGTAAAAAAATGACATAGTTAAGAAAACTGAAATGAAAGACTACCGGGCAACTCCGGATAGGTTCAACTAGTCCCAATAATAACTTATTTATGTTTTCTTTCTTTTCAGGGGCTTTATTTATTGGAAATTTACATAGAAGAGAATCTGTCAAATTTTCTTATCAAATGTAATCTCAGGTAAGTTTCTTTCCATTTTTTTTCATTATTTCAGTCCAGTTAGTTCTAAGACATCAAGGGCCCCCACTCTTGGGGCTAACACTTGATTTCGTTGTGAGTTAAATTTATATCTGAGACTTAATGTTGTCCCTTTTACCGCTGCTATCGTTTTCCAAGGATTGTGTCTAAGTATTTTGTTGAATTTTTATTTTTTTCATTAGACCAGTTACTCCTACCACCAGCGATATAATGGTTCTTTCTTTCAGGAACCATGTTGTTTTTAAGTCATTTTGCAGTCTTTATATTTTGTGATTTTTTTTCACATTCGATTTATTGAGGCCATGGTCATTCGGGACAGCTACATCAATGATGATAGCAGACCTTTCAGGTTTGTTCTACATAATAATGTCGCTTGATACCCTTGTCTTTTATGTATCTGCCGCCTCTATGTCTTTGTTATAAAACATTGTTGCCTTTCTGTTTGATGTTCTGTGTGAAGATTCATTTTTCTAAATGTTCGGCGATCTGTTAAGCTGCATCTCTCGGCAGATCTGCCAATGGAGGTGTCTACATACTTTGTTATGGCGAGCAGTATAATGGCCATCTGCCAAAAGGATCTTGCATACAGACATTAGGTGGCTCGGACTTTCAATGGTCGAATGATAGAACTTGCACTGATTCTTTTGTGTGGAGAATTGCGTTTTCTATTAAATGCCTTCTCATAGTAGTATGATACCGAACCGGAAGTGAAAGCCTACATTTCGTTTTATTCTGCAGTTGGTTGCTATGGTCGGCTGTAGGAATTCGTTCAAATAATGAGGGTACGTATAATCTGGAAACTAGGAGATAAGCGTAATGTTGTGTTAGTGGACTGTTTGAATCTTCTCGGTGTTGATTTTTGAACGAAAAATGTAATTGTCCTTCTTAGAGTGTTTTTTTTTTTGGAGGGGAGGCGTAGTTTGTCTGTTTTCGCTTATGCAGTCGATCAATAGATCTATAAAATTGGAATACATGCCAATCTTATAGATTCTTTATTTACATCGTTTATGTATTTACGTCATCGTTTTAATTTCCTCTTACCGCTTCTCGTCTTAAAAAGCCACCATTCTCCCAACTATCTAATATTTTATAGGGTGCAAAAAATAATTTCTGACCTAATAGGTTCCGCACTATTTGCCAAACTCCAGACCCTGTTGCATCGCCGCAGTGTTACATCCCTGTGCTTTGTTTTACAAGTACTTTCATAGAATGTGCTCTGCTGAACTTACTGCACTTGTCTCATAACATCTTGTTCCAGAGATAAGATGGTCTTGGAAAGAAAGTTTGTTCATGAAAGTTTCGTTTATTGTTTTGTAAAGAGAGAGAGAGAGAGACGGGGAGAGACGGGGAGAGAGAGAAAGAGAATAATAGGTTGTAGCTAGGCGTGTGCTTGCTGTGAATGTTTTACATGGCTAAAAAAACAATACAGTACAGAGAGGTTAGCAGCATCTCTTCTTCGTGAAAGAGGCTGTAGGGACGAGAAGAGATCACCCCCACTAGATTGCGGAGTCGTTTTTGTACACTGTCAAGACAGTAACGAGTGCTCCGAGTGGCTCCTCCCCAAATATGACAGTAGTACTCCATCTTAGGCCGTACCTGACTCTCATACAAGTAGAGCATTGCTCAGGCGTGAGGTACTTTTAGAGCGGTAGAATTATCAGACCATTTTCCCAGCCACTTTAGCAACAGATTTGAGGCAAGTCTTCAATTTAGGATCTGAGGTGAAAGTCAATCCTGGAAGGTTAAGGAAGGGGGCTTCCTCGATGAAAGAACCATTCAATTTGGCTGGGGAAACGTGATGATACGAACGTTGGTGGTGAAAAGCAAGAATTAAAAAAAATTCCAGTGGTTGATTGATTTGTTCGAAAAAAATGTTACATTTCTCAAATGTCATCTGTGATACATGATAGGTAAGACGTGGGGAGAGAGTTGTTGTGTGTGGACAATCTAGAGTTGATTAAATTTAAACGTTTAGCAATTATCACGGCCTCTGAGATGCATAGACCGCACGATCTAGATCCTGGGTTATAAGAGTTTGATTATTTTTAGGATGATTGCCACAGCACCTAAACGTTTAAATTTAATCAACTCTAGAAATGAATTAGTTTCCAAATGTCGCCATAGGAGGAAATTCAAGTATGCACAATGAAACCCACCACCAAACCCACCGTAGCTGATTGAGTGAGTGTCGGGACCGGGAGTGTCCAGTTTTGGAAACGTGTTTGTTAAATCCTCCCTGCCTAAAAGGTTTAGACATTGAAAATGCCTAAATATCTCTTTAAATTTTTTTAAGTTGCAAAAGTCTAAATTTTTAAATTTTTAAATTATTAAATTCTAAATATTTTAACAACTTCTTAATTTGAAAAAATTGCATATTTAATTAAACTTTTAAATTATTAAATTCTAAATATTTTTACAACTTCGTAATTATTAATTTCATAAATCTTCTAAATTATTTGATAGTGCTAGATGTGTGAATTTGGTTTATATGCTTAAGGCAGACGATCAAATAGCAATTTTGGATAGGTAGGTATCTGGAGGCTTTGACCTAAATTGACACATCCTGTCTCTGTGACCTAGACTTATAATTTCAGTTATACACATAACTGATTTGACCCAGACAAGTAACATCCTGTGTACATATAGTTGATTTAACATATCTGTCAATATATGATGACGTTTTTCCTTGTTAACGTAGACATTCAACATCCGTTCTGAAAACGTCGTTTGAATAAGTAGATATTCAACGACTTTCGTGTGGCTTTCTTATCGAGGAGAAGAGGTTCTTTTTGGATTAGTTACGCTGTGTACTTGGCTTGCGGGAGAGTGATTACCTTCGAATGTAATTTTCTTCATTGGGATAATTTTATCGGACCCGGAAAAAAATGTCCGAATACATAAGGTCAGTTTAATTTTATTTGAATTGGATTTAGTGGAGGTTGCATCTAACCAGGAAGTTATGATTTGCACTACTCCGATCAGCTCATAAGAACCCTGAATTTTGAACATTATAATATTCAACACCAAGTGAGTTTTCTGAACTTTTCATATGATTGGGATTTTTCTATCATTTTATTAATTTGCATACACCTTGGATACATTTTTCACTGTCATTTACTGCATCGATTGCAAACAGATTTTCCGCCTGGATAACTTTTTCGTTTTTGGACTACCACTCACCACCTGGATCACTTTTCAATCAACCTCCTTGATATCTTTCCTGAATATGTTTTAAATTTTATGACTTGGATAAACTGTATAGCTTTAACAAAAAAGTATGTTTTGGGCTGATATATTTGATGTTTTATATACTTTTATGTATTTTTATATATATTTTTATATATTTTCAAAGTTTAATTTTATTACCTGCAGTAATGTCATTGCGGTAATGATCCTCTGAGGAGAAGAATTTTCTTTGAAAATTCATGAGTTAAGGATTTTAAGGTACTTTGCTTGAACATTGAATTCTAATAAAATTTGATTCGCACCTTATTTTATTATTTCACTTTATATAATGCTATTAATGCTCTATCCAGTATATTGAGCTTCAGTTTTATCCGGATGTTCACTAATTAAAGATATTAGTTGCCTCTTATATCTTTTATTGGATTAACTTTATATATATATATATATATATATATATATATATATATATATATATATATATATATATATATATATATATATATATATAGTATGAAAAGTCACACATGGAAGCGTTGATGAAATGGCAATAATAAAGACATTATTTTGAAAAATATTTTCAAAACCTGGACAACGCATTTCATTATGTATTTAAATAAATAATTTATTTACTTTAAAAACTTGAGTACTTTCGGTGATACAGACCCTTGTCAAAAGTATAAGCATATTTTTTTCCTCTCCTTTCTTCGTTTAATCCTCCTTGATTGAGACATATTTATCGCAGTCAAGTTAAAATTCATCTTGATGTTATCGACGATTAAGGTTGATATGCCGCGGTGTGTAGCACGCTGTTAAGTGAATAAGGTAGTATGAAAAGTCACACATGGAAGCGTTGATAAATATATGTATATATATATATAAATATATGTATATATAAATATATGTATATATATACATATATATATTTATATAAATATATATATAAATATATATATTTATATAAATATATATAAACGTATATATTTATATAAATATATATATACAAATATATATATTAATATAAATATATAAAGATAGATGAACGAAGAGTAATAAACATGTACGAATGTCCAGATTTATTTCAAACTTCGATTGTTCAATGCAAGGTATATGCTGTAATAAAATTATGTTTATTATTCTTTCCTTGAGCCAAGGCTTTTAAAAGATCGAGATCTTATCATCAGAGGAATTATACAGATAGGTAAGTTGGCAGTAATAGATGGTGAAAAAAGTTCGTGTAAAAAAGATATGGGGTTTGTCCAGATGGTAATTGTCCGTTGAGAAGGTGTCACATGGAAGTAGATTTAGATGGAGAAAAAAGAGTTTCGTGAAGGCAGCATAGGAAATTGCTCAATAATGAGATAAATCCAATAGTGAGATGTTGAGTTCAAATCGTAGATGGGGCGCACTTAAGCGGAATTAAAATGAAGAAATCGGGCCATTTTAAACAATACTTCCTGGGCCGAGTTAGAATCTTAAACGAATGACATTAGCAGTGGAATATTGAGGCAGTTCTGTGAAGAAGTCCTTAAGTTAAAAACAAGGTCAAATTAGGAGGTGGGTTGGAAAGAAGGAAGGTAAGGCAGAAGGTGGGAGGATTAGTTGAAATAGCCATGGCTGCTGCTGGAAGGGAATAGGGAGAGTGGATGAGGGGTTCTAGTGATAAGGTTATTTTTGGTATATACTAGATCCGATGCGAGTATGGATTTGGTGAAGAATTAGGTCATTAAGTGTATATATTATTTGAAAAAGAAGAGAGGCGGGGGCGTGATTCAAACGGGTTTTGAGCGAAAGACAAAAATAATTTCGAAAGTTTAAAAGAGTTTCCGATGGGAAAAAGTTGAGGTTCCAATGAATGGGAATCTGTAGTTTAAATGTTGAAAATGTACTAAGCCGGGCAAAGACATAGTGTTACATAGTTTTAAAAAGTTAAAAGTACTAAAGAGTTTAAAAGGGATTCCCAGTTGGTTAAGAATATAATTAAATAAGACAAGCCCAAAAGTAAAATTAGATAATTAAATAAAAATAAAAAATAAAATAATAAAATAAATAAGTAAAATAAGCTCAATGTATAGTTAAACATTAAGCCTGTCCCACTCAATCAAATTAAAATTTAGGGTTGGGGATAAATAGCCATGCCTATATACTATTTTTTCTGGGTTGGGTTTTCTATGGTTGAAATTGTGGCATGGTATACTATTTGGGTTATTTGACAATTTTGTTGCAGTGGACATTCTGTTTTGTTTGTGCAGTTGCAAGTCTTAGTTTTTGTTGTTTTTCTTTTAGTATTTTTGTTGCGATTTAAAATTTTATTGTTATGTTTTCACCACAACTGTAGCTTAATTTAAGGATGATTTTATTAAAGATGTTATGTAGTATGTTATTAAGAGGGAAGTGTAAGTTAATTAAATCTAGGAATCTTTTACCAAGTTTAGTTTTAACCATGTGATTAAATGGGGGTGTAAACCAGATAATTTTCCTACTTCTAGTTTTATGTTTATTGTTGGGCGTTGTAGGTTTGATATATTTTATATTGGTGTTTTTGTATCTTCTCTCTTTTAGTGCTTTATTGTAAAAGGTCTTATGTGCATTAAAGATTGCTTCATTAGAATAGTTGTTGCTGATTCTCTTTCCAATTGATTTGGGAATATGTTTGATTATAGTTTTTTGGTGGTTAGAGAGTGGATGGACATAAATTAGATTAGCATTAACTTCACTCTCTCTATACCACTGGGAACTAACCGGCAATAATCAATCACCAACAGTGACTTGGAACACTATTAGAAAAACCCGTACCTGTAGTTCCCTGAACGTACCATATTATGCCTAACTAAAAAACTTGAGATAGTTAGATTTAGTGATAGAGGTAAACTCCTAAACAAAAAGCAAGAGACCTCAATTAACGGTAGGCACAATAGATCCCACCTTCTTAGTAATTTACATATAACCTCTTAAACCAATATTACTATTTGAAAATAGATTAAAAAGCAAAAAACTAAACTTTTAACCCTAACTGAACCCATCATCTTATAGTATCTACTAAATCCCTTAGAATCAATTATCCCCTAAGATATGGTAACACCAAGGCCTCCATTGGTAAAAAGAACTTATCTATCCACAAACAATAATTAGGCAACATAGTTATCCATTTATATATCACATTTTATATCATGCTCGATATGATCATTATATTCAATCTTCCATTAAATGAGAATTAGAATTAGAATACATTATTAATTGTGACCATCCAAACCATTAATATTATTACCATTAACATTATTACTAATTGCAAATTATTATTATTATTATTATTATTATTATTATTATTACTACTATGACTATCATTATCTCTATTATTACCATAACTACCACTACTATGATTATTAGTATTATCATGAACATTATTATTATTACTACTAAAATTATTCTGATCATATTTACAACTATTATGATCAACATTATTACTATTTTTATTATTTTTATTATTATTATTATTATTATTATTATTTTCTTTTATTATTAATAATAATAATATTTATCACCATCATTGTTGTTATTATCATTATAAATTTTTATTTTTGTATTATCATCACTATTATTATTATTATTATTAGTAGTAGTAGTATTACGATTATTATTATTAACATTATTATTACTATTATCATTGTTATTATTATTTTTTACTATTATTATTGGTAGTAACAGTAGTAGTATTACCATCATTATTGTTTTTATTCACATTATTATTAATAATATTATTATTACCACTTATTGCGTAAACTAAATTAATTAATAAAATAAAGTAATTAATGGCAATAAAATGAAATTAAAGAATTAAAAAACAGTAAAAAACTAGTGCCCATTGTATTAACCCCCCCCCCCACACACACACACAGACCACCACCATCAGCATCATAATCATTGCTTACCTAAACGAAAACCAGACTGTAAATTGTGTCTCGTTACACATTAAAATTTTAAGTGGACATTGACGCGTCTTCTGCCAGCAATCACACATTCAGACGTTAGCTGTGTGTTTTTTTACTCCCTCTTTCCTTCCCCCTTCCTTTATGTTCTCCCTCTCTACCACCCACTTCCCTCTCTCCATTCTTTTTTCCAATTTCAATGAATTTATATTTCATTTCATCTCATTTTATTTTATTTTATTTCTATTTATTTATTTTTATTCCATTTTATATTTGATTCTCGACGGTCTCAAATCTAACCACGTGACTTTCAAAAATTTTAATTTTTTTTCTACCCCATTTCATTCTTTCCAAATATGATCTAAGGTTAGGATCAGATTTTAACTCTGCCTGATGAGATCTCATTTATAACAGCTGTATTTTTTTTAACATATTTCATCCCAAACAAGGCAGGCCACCACTGTAAATGTAAAAGGTTACTGAGAATTTTGGAGTGTCACCCCAAGTTGGGAGCAGTGTAGCGAGATGCCTGTTTACATTAGTTTTAAAACCTCTGCATGTTGGTACTGTCGTGGAAACAGGGAGCAGGGAGGGAGTTCCAGAGACCAGCAGCACGAGGAAAGAAGCTATTGGAGAAGAAGGCTCTCCGGCATCTGGGGACCTCCACAGGGAATGGATGGGATTTAGCTGATTGTAGAGTTGATCTAGTGAATTTACGTTGGGGGGCAACCAGAGTAGCCAGTTCATCGAAGCACAATCCATTGAAGTATTTGTAAAACAAGCACAAGGATGCAACATTGCGGCGATGGGACAGTGGCTGGAGCTTGATTGATAGTGAGGGACCTATTAAGTTGGCAACACTTTTTTGGACCTTGTCTAAGAGGGAGAGATTAGTGGATGATGCACCAGCCCATGTGGCAACAATACTCCATGCATGGGCGGATGGTGGCTTTGTA
>OY744516.1:74481013-74581013 GCA_963556195.1 Sepiola atlantica
AAACAAACAAAATAAACCATCGAAAAGTTATTTCTGCGACGAAAAGGTTTTAAAACTCAACCCCACGGCGACAAAAAAAACTCCGTCGTTTTAAAATTTAAAAAAAAACAAAAAAAAACAGTCACAAATTGAGCAAGACACGAAACTCCGCGTTTTTGTAAACAGAAAAAGAAAATATTTCAACCTTGAGAGATTCGGAAACTTTTTAAATTCTCTTTTTTTTTCTTTTTTTTTAAGCTTTTAAACTTAAAAAAAAAAAGGACAGTAATTTTTAACACCAAAAAAGAAAAAAACTACCAAAATCCCTTTTTTTCTCTCTCTCTTTCTCTCTATCACAGTAAAAGCGTACTTCGCATCGAAGAAACTTTTTCTTTTATAAAATATTTTTTCTGTCTTGTTAACTGAACGAATTCTTGGCAGAGAAATAATTCAAAATACCTTAAAATATAAAACTATTAACAAAAAAAAAACTGTTTTCCGAATTTAAAACAAGTTTCAAACAACTTTAGACGGTCAGACTCTGCGACGCCGCGACGTATCCACCCTCCAAAATGGCGCTGACCAATTCTTTTGACTTCAACCGAAGAAAGTTGACTCAACAAACGAAGAAAGAAAGCATTCTTTTTGCCTTAACAAAAAAAAGACTCTTGTTTTTACGAATAATTTTTTGTAAAGGCCCCTTAAAAGAGTAAGTACATTAGTTTTTTTCCCTTTTACACACAAATACATACACTCAAATATATCTATCCCCTCTGTCACAAAAAAAAGTACATACTTATTATTTTGTTTTAACTTCTTGGCTTTCTACACTTACACAATTCCTCTTTCGTTTTTTCTTTCTGAAATGTGTGTCCATGACGATATTTTCAATTTTTATTTAACTTAGATTTCTTGGTCTGGGGTCCCATTAAAAAAAATGAGCGCTTTATCTGCTAACACCGGAGACAGCAGTCAACAGGTCATATTGGCCATACTCCATGCGGTAGAGCGACTTGAGAGAAACATGCGAAAATTAAGCATATCTAGACCTCAATCGCCTAGACGTCGTAATCGTTCGTCGTCCCCACACCATCGCCACAATAAGCCAGGATTGTGTTACTACCACAGTCGCTATGGCAACCAAGCACATAAGTGTAAACAACCTTGTTCGTTCCCTAACCAGGGAAACTAAATTCTGGGGACCCGAGCACGGCACGGTCTCCACTAGGTTCTCATGATAACCGTGCATATTTCATTAGGGACTCAATATCCCAAGCACGTTGCTTGATTGATACTGGGGCCGCTTGCAGTATTTGGCCACTGAAACTACTAGCTAAAAAGCTACCAGTGTCGCCCATTTCACTGCAAGCCGTAAATCACTCCCCTAATCCCACGTACGGTCAAATTTCTCGTTCTTTGGACTTGGAATTGCGCAGAGACTTTACGTGGGTCTTTACAGTCGCGGATTTACCCTACCCCATTCTGGGCGCGGACTTTCTGCACCACTTTAATCTAGTAGTGGACATGCGCAGACGATGGCTGATAGATGCTAATACGGAACTTTCCGTACCGGGTTTTAAATCAAACACCCCATCTGTCAGCCCGGTATTCTTTATTGCTGCAACCGATGACCCATACCAGACCCTACTCCACTCCTACCCAGAGTTAACGAATCTTAATTTTGTTGTGAGTAATCCAACTCACTCAACAAAACATTATATTGAGACCACAGGAGCTCCTGTGTTCTCACACCCTCGTCGCTTACCTGCAGAGAAACTAAAAGCGGCGAAGGCGGAATTTAACCATATGCTGCAACTTGGAATTATACGCCCCTCGTCCAGTCATTGGGCTTCCCCTTTGCATATGGTCCTGAAGCGCTCCGGAGATTGGCGTCCAACTGGGGACTATCGACAACTCATTGCCATGACGGTACCTGATCGTTACCCAATCCCACATATACAGGACTTTGCTTCGTCTCTGCACGGTTGTAAGACCTTCTCCAAACTGGACTTAGTAAAGGCTTACCATCAGATTCCACTGAATCAGGCCGATATACCCAAAACGGTGGTAACAACTCCTTTTGGAGCGTTTGAATTCCTGACTATGCCTTTCGGTTTGCGAAACGCGGCTAGTACCTTTCAACGCTTCATGGACGAAGTAGTGCGAGATCTTGACTTCGTCTATAATTACATAGACGACATACTTGTGGCAAGTGCCTCACCTGAGGAACATGTCACCCATCTCCGCCTACTGTTTGAACGGTTTCAGCAATACCAGGTGAGGATTAACCCTGGTAAATGTGTTTTCGGTGCTTTGTCACTAGTTTTCATGGGCCACATTATCAGCCCTAAAGGCATATCTCCCTTGCCTGAAAAGGTTAAAGCTCTACAAGACCTTCAACCACCAACTTCACTTCGCCAACTAAGGCACTTTCTGGGTCTGTTAAATTATTACAGACGTTTTATCCCACACTGCGCGGATCTATTGTCTCCTCTTTCCGACCTGTTACGTAAGAGGAAGAAGAAAAACGAGCAGATTTCACTGAATGATATTCAGCTGAAAACCTTCAATGAAGTGAAGCAAAAACTAGCGACGACATCCTTGCTTGCACATCCTGTTTCCAATGCCCAGTTTTCACTGGTCGTTGATGCATCAGGCACAGCTGTAGGTGCAGTGTTGCACCAGCAGCACCAAGGCCAACTGCAACCTCTCGAATACTTTTCGAGACAACTGAAACACTTTCAGCATTCACTCGAGGGCCGTCAATTCGTGATCTACACTGATCACCGTCCACTTACATACGTACTGCGTGCTAAGCCGGACAAATATTCTCCTCGCAAAACTCGCCACTTGGATTTTGTTTCGCAATTTACTAACGATATCCCGCCTTCCTATAAATTCTCTGTCTTCACCTTCGGATATCGATCTACAACAGATGGCTTTAGACCAGCCATGTCTGGACACTCTGGATCTGTCGTCACCTGAGTTTGCAGCTTGCAAATTCAAATACCTGCCTGTGCCCACTTCGGACACGCAGATCATCTGTGACATTTCAACAGATTCACCTCGCCCTTTTGTTCCACTGACTCATCGTAAGGGTTGTTTTTGATACCCTTCACAACTTGGCACACCCCGGACTCAAAGCCAAAGTGAAGCTGATTTCAGCTAGATTTTTCTGGCCAAATATGAGGCGTGATATCACTGCCTGGACACGTTCCTGTGTATCCTGCCAAAAGTCAAAGGTGCACAAGCATATCCGTGCACCCCTTGGAACATTCAGCATTCCAGACGCTCGGTTCAGCCATGTTCATATTGATCTGGTTGGACCATGGCCTGTCAGTCAGGGATTTACTTATCTCCTGACCTGCATAGATCGTGTTACACGGTGGCCTGAAGCCATCCTTTAAGTGACATTTTGGCTGAATCCGTAGCGCGAGCCAGTATATCGGGCTATGGAATCCCCTCAACTATTACCACTGACCGTGGTGGACAGTTTGAATCCCACCTATTCCAGAAACTTTCCAGGATTTTAGGGATTAAACGTATCCGTACGACCAGCTATCATCCAGCTTCCAATGGGATGATAGAACGCTTCCATCGCCAATTGAAAGCCGCATTGCGTGCTTATCCTGACCAGCAGCAATGGAGCAAGTACATACCTGTTGGCTGTCGCGCCGCGATCAAAGAGGACCTCGGATACTCTTTAGCCGAACTTGTCTATGGACTACCTCTATCATTGCCGGGTCAGATGCTGACCCCGATAGATTTAACGGCAACAGATACAGCTCTGTATATAAACAGACTGCGAGCTTACTTTAATGAGCTCCCACCTATGCACCCTAGGCAACAGACCATTAAATCTTCGGTCCCTAAAGACATTTCCTCGTGGACTCATGTTTTTGTGCGAAAAGACTCTGTGAAAGCCCCTCTTACTCCTCCTTATTCTGGTCCTTATCGCATGCTTTTACGCAATGACAAACTTTTCACCCTTGATATTGGTGGCAAAAAAGACACCGTATCCATCGACAGGGTGAAACGAGCTTTCCTTAACGCAGAAACACCTGAGCCCCATATTCCCCCTACTGTGCATCAGACAACTGCAAATACACATTTACTTTTAGAAACCCCTAAAGAAAATTATGTCATCACCACACGTAGTGGTCGACGAGTACATTGGCCCAAAATCTGTCTAAAACTGTTTATATATAGAATGAGCCTTGTACTCTATTTTTCAAAACATACTTCTCACATTAAGGATCCACACTTCTCCAAAATTACTTTTTTCAAACTTTTATGCCCACCCATTCATACCTGCTTTGATACTACATTCCATCGTTTCTGTCATCTGTTTGTGAAGGGGAAATTTGTATTTTTGTCCCAATCTAGGGTGGCCTTTTTGGGGAGCTAAATTTTCTGCATCTAACTCTGCCCTCGTGGAGAAGCAAGTAAATAGGGACTAGAAATTCCCTTGAAACAGGTTTTTAAGGGGTACCCAGACTTAGAGTTAGTAGTAGGGATAAGGAGGGTTGTTGTTTTTGTCAGGGTGGGGGTTGCCACCCGGATTTAGGGTTAGTGTTAAGATTAAGGGTGGGTTTTTATCTCCTCCTCGCAAAAAAACACGTACAATTCGTATCCCTTTTACCCCCCCCCCCTCAAAAAAAAAAACTATCTGGTTAAATCCCTTAAAACGCTATTCGGTTAGACAATGACCTGGAAATGGGTGATGATTTTACATTAAATTTATATGCGAAAATGATTCCCCCATTCTAAATTCTAAAATAGGATTTTCTTCCCCTTTATGTTTTTCATGGTGTTCCCACGTAATCGCCTAAAGAATAGAATATCATTTTGGCGAGAGGGGGTGATTTAGCTGAGGGTTCTCATCTACATTTAAATGTTGATATAATTTACTTTTTAATTTGGTAAATTTCTTGATGTTTTTCCTTTATGTATTTTAGCTAATTTATCCACTTGTACCATTTTTAGCTAATTTATCCACTTGTACCATTTTTAGTTAATTTATCCACTTGTACCAGTTTTAGCTAATTTATCTGTAAAGGTACCCCACTCTCTTTGACACCCGTGGGTATCTTGTCAGCCACTCACGCACAGGTGTTTGATATCCTGGTCGCGGTGCCAAGTATAACAGATACCCCACTCTGATCCTGCATCACGGAGCTAGTTATAAACATGTACCCCGCTCGTCTTCTGTGTATCGGTGCTCACGCCTCTGGTTCTCTACACAGAGATCTTGCCAGACTGTGAACACTCTTTGGCCGATGATCGTCGTAGTGGCAATAAAAAAGGATATGTCGAATTTCCTCCGGTTGGGATGATGATGATGATGATGATGATGATGATGATGATGATGATGATGATGATGATGATGATAGACCGATTTTGCGACTGGCGTCCTCGCCTGTCTCTGGGGAACTCACCCTGTCTCGACTCTCTCTACTCTTTTATTGAGAATGCGCCGACCTCTACGGGGAGGGGGGGGCGAATTCTTGTCAGCATCCAATAAGA
This sequence comes from Sepiola atlantica, assembly GCA_963556195.1. Lineage (NCBI taxonomy): Eukaryota > Metazoa > Mollusca > Cephalopoda > Sepiida > Sepiolidae > Sepiola > Sepiola atlantica. The sequence continues at coordinate 74,486,519 of OY744516.1, forward strand.
TCACGCCACAAGAACAACAATGAGAGCAACGTGTCATAAGCGAAAAAAAAAGATAATAATTTTTAACAAAAAGTGTATATTTCATTTGGACCGAAAAACGATATGACCTAAATTGCAATTAACATTCGAGGGCAGAAAGGTCAATACGAAAACAATTAAAACCAAAATACGATTTCGAATCGATTGAAATTGAGTTCATTTACCAGGGCGATCAAACTATGTTTTTTTTAACCCTGTTCTTTGTTTATACTGGAAACCTAATATGATGCTTGACTTTGAATAAGCTTGTGGCTAATTCACACTAGCGCTGTATTCTAGGCCCTGCCCTTCGCAGGGCCGCTTAATATTGTTGCATCCGCTTAATATTGTCACATATCCACTTGTGCCATTTTTAGCTAATTTATCCACTTGTGCCATTTTTAGCTAATGTATCCACTTCTACCATTTTTTAGCTAATTTATCCACTTGTGTCGTTTTTATCTAATTCATCCACTTGTACCGTTTTTAGCTAATTTATCCACTTGTGCCATTTTTAGCTAATTTATCCACTTGTGCCATGTTTAGCTAATTCATCCATTTGTGCCATTTTTAGCTAATTTATCCACTTGTACCATTTTTAGCAGTGCAATTTTTACCTAAATTCATTATTATCATTTTATTTTTACTGGTAGTTTTAAATCAATAAATATTTATCATTTTATCATCATAACAAGCAATGGAAAATTAAGTCTTAAACCAAAAAAGTAAAAGAATCCTTTTTGGCATCCGAAATTAGGCTAAAACTTTTCCAACTCTGATACCAATTACGATATTCCAAACAGTTCTGATATTTTCCGATTCCAAATAATCGTCCGAACACTAATTTGAATATTTTACGTTGGTCCACAGAGTACACCTAGTCATAGAGTATGCCTAGTCATATGTACGTCTAGCCATAGAGTATGCATAGATATAGAGTATACATAGCCATAGAGTATGCATAGATATAGAGTTCATCTAGCCATAGAGTATGCATAGATATAGAGTACACCCAACCATAGAGTATGCATTACCATTGAGTACACATAGATATAGAGTACGCCTAGCCATAGAGTATGCATAGATATAGAGTATGCATAGCCATAAAGTACACATAGATATAGAGTACACCTAGTCATAGAGTATTCTTGGATATAGAGTATGCATAGCCATAGAGTATGCATAGATATAGAGTATGCCTAGCTATAGAGTATGCATGGATATAGAGTATGCATACCCATAGAGTACACATAGATATAGAGTACGTCTAGCCATAAAGTATGCATAGATATAGAGTACATCTAGTCATAGAGTATGCTGACAATAGAGTACACATAGATATAGAGTACGCCTAGCCATAAAGCATGCTTGGATATGGAGTACACCTAGTCATAGAGTATGCTTACAATAGAGTACACATAAATATAGAGTATGCCTAGCCATAGAGTATGCTTGGATATAGAGTATGCATAGATATAGAGTACACCTAGCCATAGAGTATTCATAGATATCGAGTACGCTTAGCCATAGAGTATGCATGGATGTAGAGTATGCATACCCATAGAGTACACATAGATATATAGTACGCCTAGCCATAGAGTATGCATAGATATAGAGTACATCTAGTCATAGAGTATGCTTACAATAGAGTACACATAGATATAGAGTACGTCTAGCCATAGAGTATGCTTGGATTATGAGTATGCATAGCCATAGAGTACACATAGATATAGAGTACGCCTAGCCATAGAGTATGTATAGATATAGAGTATGCATAGATAAAGAGTATGCATATTGATAGAGTACATATACAGTTACAGTATAGATTGACATAGAGCATGCATAAAGATATAATATATACTTAGATAGAGTATGCATGGATAGAGTGCGCTTCTAGATTTAGTTTTACTGTTGTCTCATTACTTATAAGGCCAAAATCCACTCGAGGATATGGGTTGATGAGATGGAATGGTTGTCAGCTGAAAGATGATCAATCAATGATATGAAATAAGTTCGACTACTTATGGGGCGATTTATGACGAGTATTTGTTGACTTTGGATTTGAAGACCACCAAGTTGTAATCAGCAGGGAAACAGTTCCCCAGTAATGTGTTCCACCACAAAGAAGCTCTGTGCAGGGAAATTCCGTCTGATGCTAGGCACATGAAGGAAGACAGGAAAGTGTTTTTCCGTTGTGATAGGAACACGAGTTCTTGCTGTGAATGTCTTACAAGATGGAACTGGACACATAAGACATCCAGCGTATTTTTGGATGCAAACACTGCACCGCTATACATATCGGTCAGTTGGTCCCATTTCACCATTTGCATTCGTTGTCGATCTGAAAGTCGAGTAGATCGGTTAAGCTGCTTGTTTTTTTTGTTTTGTTTTTCTTAAGTTCCGAACGAGTACGATTGAATTTAGGAAAAGGTAGAGATATTTTGATTTAGGTTTTGGAAAGCGATTTTTGCTTCATCAAACTTATTTCTATAAGTTTGATAAATATGTCACCATTTGGAAATAAAATTGGTACTTGTCCACATTAGAACCCAAGCTAAAATCGACTTGGTGTCGGTAGTTTCCGGATGTTTAGGTAGACGGTCGGAAAAAGACGAATGAAAAGTCGGTTGCCTGCATCCAAAAAATCCAATACTAGGCTGGATGTACAACGGGAAAAAAATATTTTTATGCGTAATTTTTTTTTTCAAGAAAAATATCACTGAACAAATGTTAAAACGGTGTTAAGGTAAGGTTTTTTCGTTAAAATTCATTATTGCTTTCATCAATTTTTATTTCTAATTAGTGAATTTCGTGATTCTATCAATTAAAATGCTAACTTGTCTACTTATTTTCTCGCATTCTGATTGGATAAGCGCTTCGCAGTTTCCGGCCGTCTATGTAAACATCCAGAAACTACCGATGCCAAGTCGACTTTTTAGTCGATTAATCTGGATAAGTAAAAAAATATTAATTTCAAGAAATTAAATAATTAATATAAAATATTTTAATAATCTTGCAGAGATTAAAAAAAATTTTTTACACTTTTGTTTAATTTTTCTAACGTTGTGTTCGAGTGTTTTTATTCCATTAATGTAAGATACAACAAAATTGGTAAATTCATAGAACTGCATCCCTCGTATTCCACCCCCTAAAAATAAAAGTTTCTACTTTTTTGGGCAAATTACATGTAAACAGCCTCAACAAATATCCGGTACAAAAAAAATAATTAAAATTTTTATTATTTTAGATTTTAAAAATTAAAAAAAAAAACTTTATATATGTATGCATCCCATTTAACATTTACACACAAATAATTTGCCCATGTTACCCAACGTATTCTATAGAATATATATTCCAAAATTCATAATGATCGATTCATTAGTTTAGGAGATTACTTTGCATAGGTCGTGGGCTGCGGTGTTGTCTGATTGTGGAAATAATTATATCATCTCACATTCCAAATATATATATATATATATATATATATATAATGTATGTTATAAATAGGATTATATAAAATTATATACATCAGTGTTTTGTATCCTATAATAATTAGATAGATATTTCTTTAAATAGTAGTAAAATTTGATGTTTTTTTTATTTGACTTCTATTTGTGATGTTGTGAGGGACGCCAAAGAAGACTTTTTGGATTCCTCAAAAGTAGAAAATAAAATATTCCAAATCGTCTTAGAAACGACTGTACGCCAAATATTTATTGAGTTTGAATTCTTAGAACTGTTAAATTTTATTTATCTAAACCTACTCTCTCTCTCTCTCTCTCTCTCTCTCTCTCTCTCTCTCTCATATATATATATATATATATATATATATATATATACGTAGATAGGAGTAGACACATTATTATAAACCCTTGTTTCGTAAAGGTATAAACATTTTTTTTTGAAAAACCATAACAATGTAATTTGTTGAAATAAATAAATAACATTTATTTATTTTAAACTGAGCTTTCGAATATAAAATATTCCTCGTCAGAGAGTTTTTTCTTTTTTTTTCATAGTCTGGTGGTATTGACTTGGTGAGGAAAAATGTCCGTGTCTTAGGCGCGGTTAAGCCATTTTGAATACGTAGATAGGAGTAGACACATTATTATAAACCATTGTTTCGTAAAGGTATAAACATTCTATCAAGGAGCGAGTATAAACTAGTTAAAACTAAAGTGAGAATACTGTAAATAATACAAGTGAATGGTCTCATGGGCATGATCCGGAAACACACTGTTCCAGGCCATGACCCATAATTCAAATAACCAAGTTTATATACATTTAAAACAGGCTGCTTACTCCAACACCCCTTTCATCAGAAAGTCGAAAAGAAGACACATCCAAAGGAAATTCAGAAAAACATTAAGAAAAATGGCACATGGACGATCAGAAATTTCAAATCATTGGGTATAAAAATGTTAAATGCTATAAATAATCATAGGGAATGCTCTTTTGGCCATGACCAGGTGGCATGCTGTTCCAAATCATGACCGAAAATTAAAATTACCAAGTTCTTTGTTCTCTGCATTCATATTATAAAGATGTCCCCCAAATAACGTTTTAAATCTCTTTACAAAGTCTTTAAAATCACAATTGCATTTTGTAACTCCACGGCGATATAATAAACCTCTGCTCATTAAAATCATATTTTGTCATAAAATCCAAATTTGCTTTTTAACTGCTTAAAATAATCGACAAATAATTACAGCTCGGAAGAAAATTATTGTTGTTTGCGATATTTAGTGGGGAATTATTCACTGTTGAATCATAAAATGCATCGAATCAAGTAATTTATAACTGAAAGCGATATTCAGCACACACATGTTCAGGTATGCAATATTAACCGAAATACAACACTGATGCCAGGTATTGTATACTAATATATCAAGTCTGTCTGTCTGTCTGCGTTGCTAACTACTTAAATGACTAAAAGCTTCTTTTGAATATATATATATATATATATATATATATATATAATCCAGGTAAAACATCCACAGGGTAGTAATCCAAAGAATTTCAACCGGGTTTATAAAAAGTGCTCAATATCAAATAGAGCTTTTATATATGATTATTTTTATTTACACGGACATGTACAAAATCTGCGACACTGGCATGTCGATGTTATCGATCAACAGCTATTATAAACTGAGATCTCATCAGGCAGAGTTAGAATCCGATCTTAACCTTAGATCATATTCTTTCCAAATATGTGTCGCAGATTTTGTACATGTCTGTGTAAATAAAAATAATCATTCATATATATAGATAGATAGATAGATATATATATAATAAATATTTTTTTAATATACACATGTTTTTCATAATCAAAACTCATCAATGTGGCTAGATATAACTGTACAACCGGTCGCAGGATTCGAACCCTCATACTAAAGTCACCTTTGACTTCTATCCGACACCTTTACACACACAACCGCTGAGACAGCTATACGACGTAGAATAGGAAATATTTCTATTATTCATTTAACGAACATAGTAAGCCTCTAGAGAGCGTTCGTCTTACTTAAGGAGAGGGAACCTTTGCAATATTGCTTTAGTTAGAAGCTTTTCATGTTTCCCTAACAGTATGCTCTTCCTTAAAGGGAGCTTTAATATATATATATATATCTATATATATATATATGAAATTAAAAATGGAACAGTGGAAGACCCATAAGCTCAACGTTTCGCCCGATGTGATGTGGGCTTTTTCAAGAGCGGATGAAAAGTGTGCTAAAAATGATAAAAGACGGGAAGGTCATATAATTGGGGAATATATATAGTGGTCGTGTTTGAATGGAGGGAAATATATGCAAATATGTCAAGTGTCAGAAATAAGTGTACAAAATGTCAGCATATTATTATATATATATATATATATATATATATATATATATATATATATATATATATATATATATATATATATATATTTTAAATACATATATGTATGCATAAATAAACCTGCAATTTCAAATGTACATAGTAATATAAAAAGAAGGAGAAACTACAGAGAAGATAGGGGGCAAAAGAAAAAAGAAGAAAAAAGAAAAAAAGAAAATAATATTCAGGGAATCATCCAGTGTCTAGACGTATCTCATTTTCGTTTAAGATTGTTTTAGAGAGGTTGGGGGAGATACAGTAGAAACCCATTCTTTGTCTGATTTTGTTTGTAGAGAGGGCTATTACTGCAGATTCTATTATACGACGTATCGACTTTTTATGTACCATCCTGATCAGAGTAGATTTGTTAAATCAAAGCTAATTTTAAATGACTAAAATTATTTTTTTTAAATAAAATGAATTTTTTTTCACGGGAAAGTTAAAAAAAAAATGTTTTTTTCGATAAATGGTGTTTTTTATGAATAAATTAAAGATTGTAAAAAACAGAATCAATGAAACAACGATTTTTTACAGATACTTTTCGTTTTTTTTTTGTTTTTTTTTATACTGGTACAGTATTTGAACCGGACAAAAACCGACTAAGTTAGGGTTAGGGTTAAAAAAAAAAAAAACAGTTCGCTTTGTGTCCAAAAGCTGCACAAGCTTTTTTTTGCGATAATTTTTTTTTTTTTTTTAGTACAGGTAAAGTTGTCGTCTGCTTCTCTAGCCTTCTGCGTGGCTAAGCGCTTCGGCATCTTCCGGCTGTTACCGAAAGATGCTGAACAAAAAAATCCATTTTACCTTGTTCAAAAGCTGCTCCTTGAATTTTTGTGAAATTTAATTAAATATTTCTGGTGTCGTTTTGCAATTATATTAACTGAATAAAATCGAATAAAAAGGCTGTTCTCATGTTTTAAAGTATTTTAAGCAATGGAAGCGCCATTAATGAAACAAGTCTTAATATATCTCTGAAGAAAGGGGATTTTTCACGAAAATCTGGATTTAAAAAAATGTTGGGTATATGTTACGACGCTCAGCAGAGGCGCGAACGGGGTCCAAAAAAAGAACGAGAAAGAGTTTAAAAACATAAATTTGCAACAAGTAAAGTTGACTTATGTCTAGAATAGACATTTTTCTACTTACCTATGTAATTTGTTTGTATTTTTACGTAGTATAAATGGCTTTTTATTAGATGTTAAAAAAAAAATTCTTGTTTTTTAAAACATCTAGTTTCTCAAAGGAAAATGCCGGCCATTCCCTCTATATTATTACGTAGAGACTTTGAGTCGGGTACTCTTCTGGTTTTAATGTGAATTGTCACAGACAGACGATAACTTGTCTGGCAATTTTTTATGTAGAAAAAGACACACAATCAATAGCGGGTATCTCTGCTAATATATAACACTGTTAACCGAACGATTGCCCAATTCATCAGCGAGGGAAAATAATCAATATTATCTGTTTTAAGTCCATCAAGACCCTCTGACATCAGTCTTCATTATTAATGATAATAAGGGTGTCTATTTACTTCTCTCATGTCTGTGTAGACGCAGATACACAATTAACACCGGGTTGCTCTGCTACTATATAATACACATTGCATTTTAATAATTCATATTAATGACAGCCTGTTAGTGTTTTTAATCAAATCTATCTTAGAGTGCACGCAGCTAATAACACAACATTCTCCGTCCGGTTTCAGCTTTCACCTAGTTGGGCGCACCATCCTTTTTCCAGTCTGCTGAAGCGGAACCGTCATGTGTGTTTAGTGGGCAACTTACTTGGTAGAGTACCCCTATTCCCTGGGGGTCAGTATTTTATTAAATATATATTTTCTTAACAATGACATTGCTTGATAAAGCAACAGCAGCCAGCAGTTACGGCTGACCGGGTAGATTCCAAATTACTTTATTTTATTTATAACTTGAACACTGAAAGGTTCATGAGAGTCTAGTGGTTTTCTGGAAGAAAGAATGGGAGAAAGTTGAGATGTCATGATTATAGGAAAAGGAATGGATAGTTTAGCCGTAAAACGACTTACTACTACTACTACTACAACGGCTAAAACTATTACTACTGTTGCTACAACTGCTACTACTACTTGGTGTAGTCAGTATGTGTATGTCTTTGTTCTTCAGACGAATTCAAATTACTTTATTTTATTTTATTTATAACTTGAAAATTGAAAGGTTCACGGAAGTCTAGTGATTTCCTGTGAGAGAGAATAAGAAAAAATTGAGATTTTATGATTATCACGTGATGAGATTGTCTGTTGATTTAAAATTTGTGTAGTTCATTTGGAAACATTACTAATCACAGATGTATAATTATAGGCTAACATAAAGACCCCCCTCACACACGTGATGCAACTGTTAAAGTTGAGCAATCCATCCCCAATTTGGTGGGTTTATGAAGGAATCTGTTGAAGATACCGCATTCGGAGTCAGTAATGTTTAAAATGAAGCATTTATTGCTTTGTTTTGGTGACGTATATTAACGTCTTAAATTAGCTACCCGCTATGTTATATAGTGGATAAGAAATCGACGAAAATATATTAATTCAGTCTAGAAAACTTGTTAGAAACGACGAAAACTAAAGAGTTCATAGATTTGTTTATTTTATAGGTTCATTGGACGAGTTTCAAGCCTTTATATCCGGACATTTTAAAGTAAAATATTCTTCTCATCAGAAGGAAACAACTTGTGAATTACTAAAAAGTCAGTGAACATAAAAAAAATGTTTCAAATTATTATTTTAAAAATTGTCTTTTTATTCGTTGGGCAGACATCAGCATTTTCAGTAATTTTCTTTATGATGCACTACTCTTATTCCACTTGTAAAATAATGCCATTGTGCTGAGCGAAATATTCGTAATATTTTTTATATAAGGTACAAAAAATTAAAATCTAGCAGGTTTTCTGGAGATTTTTTTGTTCCGCTCTAGCGGGTTTTGAAAATCTCAGTTGGCAACACTGCTCTTCACAAAAGAATATCGATTTTATGGACGAATTACATAACAAATATAAAATCTTATGCTGGAAGCTTATGTGTGTCACATCTGTTAGGAACAGTGGTGGTCATTGGTTAATAAAGCCGCAAAGAAAACACGGGGAAAAGGATTTGAGTAAAGAAAATATTTAATCTTGTGAGAAACGTGGATTAATAACTAGCGAGGCCAGTGGAAATTCCACGGTGCTTTCTACATCAATCTGTATAATTTGCACTTAAGAATAATATTCCTTTTGAAATAATAAATGTTTGTCCGGATCGATACTATTAAGAAAAAATGTTGTTTTTTTTCTTCCATAAAAATAATTATCATTTTCAGCGAAATATTCTTTAAATAAATAAAACGAACATGTTCCTTTTATAGGGTATATCCACGCTGATGAATCATAGACGAAAAAACGCATGTATATGGATAACTATATTTTATGACTACATATGTAGAGTGAGAGTTGGTTAGTGTGATGAGATGCTTGCTGGAGATGGCCATTTTTGAGTAGCGTCTGTATTTATCTGACTGAGTAGCTGTCTTGAAAGGAAGAAGAAAATCGGATCACAAAGTTCCATATAAAATACCAACATCTTCTCTACAATTAAATCAACTTTATTTAACAGCTTCATTAACACAGGAACAAAAGAATGCGAGGGAAGTTGGTTCGGAAGGCGTGTATTATATAGATGTAATTGAGACCAGGTCTTTTGGTCTCGAACGTGAATTTGTATCTCGCCTCCCACCAAATCCTACAAATTATATTGTGTGTATATATATATATATATATATATATATATATATATATATATATATATATATATATATATATATATATATATAAATGACATATTTTTTGTATCATATAACATAATAATAATTTAGTAAATGTTCCGAATTTGTTTCAGAAAACAGTTTAATTCAAACAAGTGTTTCATCCCATTTTATCTTGATAACAAAATTGAAGATGTTTTGTTTTGTTAAAAAATTAATCCCCCCCCCCCAAAAAAAAATTTATATTCAACAATATTCCCTTCATTTAACTTATTTGTCCTTTTTTCTTATCACACACACACACACACACACACACACACACACACACACACATATATATATGTATATATATATATAACATTTATATCATATATTTTTATAATGTATATAATATATATATTATATTTATATTATATATTTATATCATATATAACATATATTTTTATAATGTATATAATATATATATATATTATATATAATGTATATAATATATATATATATATATAACATTTATATAAAATATTTTTATAATGTATATAATATATATATATATATTATATATCATATATTATATATTTATATCATATATATATATATATATATATTATAATGTATAATATATATATATAATATATTATATTGATATTATATTTATATTATATATTTATATCATATATAACATATATTTTTATAATGTATATATATATATATTATATATTATATTGATATTATATTTATATTATATATTTATATCATATATAACATATATTTTTATAATGTATATATATATATATTATATATTATATTGATATTATATTTATATTATATATTTATATCATATATAACATATATTTTTATAATGTATATAATATATATTTATATCATATATATATATAATATATTTATATTATATGTATATAATATATTTATATTATATTCATATTATATATTTATATCATCATATAACATAGTTTTATAATGTATATAATATATATTTATATGATATATATATATATAATATTATATTTATATTATATTAATATTATATATTTATATCATATATAACATATAATTTTATAATCTATGTAATATCTATTTATATCATATATATATATACATACATACAGGGTGTCCGAGACAAACTTGACACTTTTTTGGAAAGGAAAGAAAACGTCATATATTGGCCAATAATTGATATATTCTAAAAATCCAAAGTGAATCTTAGAAACCCTTTTACCTAATACAGAGCACTTGAGCCTCCACCACGGTCTCCAGGCAGGACTGAACCTGAGGCATGTGGTCTTCAGTGTCCTCTGAGAGACACGGCTGAACACAAGTTTGATCCTGGCAATCAACTTGTCCTTGCTGTTAAAGGCGTTACAGGTGATGTCATTCTCAACTGAGCCCCACATTTAATAGTCTATCGGGTTGCAATCAGGCAGGTTCGAGTGCCAGATGTTGGAACTGGTGATGTCTTGGAAGTTCTCTGATAGTCACTTTAGAATTTTCCTAGATGTATGACACAGAACTGAGTCCTGCAACCACACGTCTTATGAGCTGTTAATGTCAAATCTGCTTCAATGATTTTTCCCAATTTTAATCAAATTTAACGCAAAAGATATATTTTTACTTTATTGTTCTACATTAGTTTTAAATTTCTGAATGTTGGTACAGTCAAGGAAGCAGGGGGCAGAGAAGGAGTTCCAGGGGCCGACAGATCGAGGAAAGAAGCTACTGGAGCAGAAGGCTCTCTGGCAGCTGGGGACCTACACAGTCAATGGATGGGATCTAGCTAATTGTCAGGTTGGTCAAGGGGGAACCAGAGCAGCAAGTTCATTGGAGCATATTCTATTGAATTACTTGTAAAACAAGCACAAGGATGCAATATTGCAGCGATGGAAGCTAGAGCTTGGTTGATAGTGAGGGACCTATTAAATTAGCGACTCTTTTTTTACCTTGTCTAAGAGGGAGAGATTAGTGGATGATGCCCCAGCCCAGATGTGACAACAATACTCCATGCATGGGCGGATGGTGGCTTTGTAGAGATATAGTTTACTGTCAGGTGGAAGAAGTTTTCTAGCCCCTTCTTTGCTGCAGCCTTGGCAATGTCTTCTATGCATTTGTTCCAATTCATGTTACCTGTGAATGTTAGGCCTAGGAGTTTGAATGTTGGACTCGCAGGTAAGGTGTTATTTGTTTTACCCACATGATGAGAGTAGAGTGTGATGTCATCAGCAAATATACCCATCTCAGACACAATGTCATCAGAGAGTTCGTTTATGAAAATCAGGAACAATAAAAGTCCAAGGATCGATCCCTGGGGTACACCTGCATTAATGTCACATTGTTTGGATGGACGGCCATCGAGGACAACCTGGATCTTTCTTTTGGATAGGAAGGATCTAATTATATTAAATATTCGTCCAGTAATAACATATGAATTAAATTTTATAAGAAGACCTTTATGCCAGGCCTAGTCAAAGGCTTTGGATATATCAAGCACTATCGCCATAGCTTCACCTGCCTTGTCTAGTGTATGGTATGTGCGTTCAGAGATGACTGTTAGCATATCCACAGTATACCGTGCTTGCCTAAATCCATACTGATGGTCAGAAAGAAGTTTAGCATTAAAGAGGTGACAGACTATCGCCAGATTGATTAAGGATTCAAAGATTTTAGCGAAGAGTGTGAGTAGACTGATGGGGCGATAATTCTGAGGGTCAGTTCTATCTCCAGAATTCTTGAAGACTGGTACCGCAGAGGCAATTTTCCAGCTATCAGGGAAGCAAGATTCGGCAAGGTATTTGTTGTAGAGTTTAGAGAGGACAGGGGCCAGTTCAGTAGAGCATTTCTTTATTACTATTACTGGTATAAAATCAGGCCCACATGCTTTGGAGGTGTCAACGTTTTTTTATGATGTCCCGGACATGAGATGGGGTGATGGCCAGATCCTCAAGTGTTGCTTCAGTCCACAATGGGAAATTTGGAAGGGAGTAATTTGCTGAATCCAAAGTGGAGTTTATGGTGGAACGCTGAGCAAGTAGTTCATCTTTATCAGTTGCCGTGCAAACGACATCATTGTGGTTGGAGAGTGGAGGAATTGTTGATTGCCTATTGTTCACCACACTATTGAAGATTTTCCAGAAATTATGAGTACCTAGTTTCTGTGAGTGAATGCGTTTTCTGGTCATCTCTGTATACCTTTTCTTTGCTTCATCTATTACAGTCTTACAATGATTTCTTGACACTATAAGATTATGTCTATTTGTAGTTGACTTATGGCTGTTGAATTGTCGGAATGCTTGCTGCCTCTGAGCAATAGCAGCTGCACATTCTGAGGTGAACTATTGTAGAGAGTGGAGTTAGCTGTAGAATTTTTTCATCGGGGTATGTGCTTCTCTGCCTGCTTTGACCCATTCAGTTAACTCATTTGCGCACTGATCAGCAGGGAGAGAAAAAGTTTCACTCCATTGGGAGTTTCTGATGTGATTTCTGATGGATTCCTAATCAGCCAGCTTGTAGTATCTCATCATTTTGAGCAACGGCTCATCAGGTTTGGGAAGAGATTTTAGGGTGATATCAATCATTACCACAAGGTGATCAGCATTCCTGAGCGGGCTATGGCCATTCGTCACACAAGCCTCGGTCAGTGAGGTCAATAAGTTAGGCTTGCTGGTCGACACGATTAGGCAGGCGAAAAATCTGTAATTAACTTAACAGGTCATCCATATCTCACTTAGCTAATAATAATAAAGAATGATAAAGAGAAAGAGTGAGAAAAATACATATTATTATTATTATTATTATTATTATTATTATACAGAAGTAAAGAGACGTATTATTTTGCCATCTAATTTACATACGTGTTTGTGGTATGTACAGACACAATTATGTAAATTAGATTACCACGCTGAAAAAAGAGTTGCTCTTTCTCTAAATGTCCACAGATACATTAAGAAATATTAGAGAGTGGTTGAATCAACATAGTGAAAGAGGGTAGAGAAATACACGTATAGCTAAGTGAGATATGGATGATTTGTTAAGTTAATTACAGATAACTGCTAATTAGAACAATTAAAACAGATTTTTTTCAAACATAACTCAATCCCAGAACTAAAATATATTTTAGCATGTATTTTGTGTTATCTCTAGATAAGTTAGGTATGTGTATATGTTTATATATTTCTATATATAAGATTTACTCTTAAACTAATTAACTGATTATTATGAATTTTGGAACTAAGCTGCTAAGCGCAAATGGTAATAATGTTGGTTATATTTAGTTTAAGAGGGACTAGAATCTTTTTGTGAAAATTCAGATACCTCTGATTTTTGTGAAATTTTAATAATAGGTATAAGATATAAATTATCAAATATGCCTCAAATTTCAGTTTCTTTAAAGTATTTAAAATACTTTAAAGAAACTGAAATTTGAAATTGGAAAAGAACACATAACTTTATGGTACACTATCAGGACCCGTGCCCTGGCGTTTCCCGAAATAGATATAAATTAAATTTTAAACATATAAGTATTAGTGTATTAATTCCTCAAAAAACAGTTGTAATTTAGGTGATTAAAGTAGCATTTATCGATGTTTTGACTCAAACAAAATAGATTTCTCTATGTTTTGGATGACTCCCCCCCACCTCTACGATTTTAAGTAGTGGTTTATTCGAAAAATTAAAAACTACTGCTCCCCCAAGTAAATATAATCCAAAAATATGCGTGAAGCTTTCCAAGGCCAGTGAAGAAAAATACTTCTAGATTAATGCATTTTTTTTATCTCAATACAGAGTGTCCATTTTGGTGGGAGATTGAATTTACCAATAATGAAAATCGACCTTTTGTCTAACTCTGGCTTTGACTTAAATATATGGCGATTGATTTAAGGAATTTGTTGTGGGTATTTTGTTTTCGATTTATCGACTGTTAACTAATCTGCACTTTTACCATTGACTATGTTGTTGCTATTTCGTTGCCTCTATGGTGATGTTAAATGTGTTGAAAACACATCTCATAGGGAAAAAAAATTGTGACAGTCTAGAATGATTTATGTTTAATGTGTTGAAAATCCATCTCTTGGGGAAAAATTGAGACAGTCTAGAAAGATTTCTTCTAAAATTGGCAAATACTTAAATAGAGCGAAAGTAATTTTTAAAATTGCCGCAGTCTAGAAAGATTTCTCCTTCACTGACCGAGAAGAGAAAAGACAAAGTAACGGATACTGCACTTTAAGTTGAAGTATATTTAGAAAAGTAGAAATTGATATTTTTTTGGAATATCAGTAGCAGTTTTAGCGTCGAAGAAAGTATGTAAAAAAAGTTGTGAAATAAATTAGAATAATCTTCGGTATGAATTAATATCAAATAATGTTCGATGAATAGGAAAATGTAGATGAAAATAATGATTTTAAATGTTACGTCGGTTTGTGTTTGAAATTGATTTCGAGTCTTTTAATTGTCGTGAATTAAACAAAAGAATGTTATTTGTAACTGACGTATAATCATGATAATAGAAATATACTTAAATAAATCGAGGAATGCTAATTTAAATCTAATGTGAGCAGAAAAATTGTACATATCTGTTTAATGTGTATTGCCTCGAAGGTACTGTTGTGTGCTGCGATTATTTAAGTTGGCGAAAATGTAAACAAGTTTTTTTTTATAAATTGTTGCAAATGAATAGAGAGGGAGAAAGAGAGGAGGAGGAGGAAGAGAGAGACAGAGAGAGAAAATGGGCGGTAATAATATGTAAATCTAAAGAAAAGAAAACGTCTAGCGTAAAATACTACCCCCAATAAAAAAAAAAAGAATAACTAACGTGAAAATGAAAGCACGAATGTTGGTTAATGTTAGATGGATGGTCAAAAATGAAACAATGAACTTGTGTTGTCTATTAATTATTAGTGGAAGGTTCGTAGAGAAACTGATATTACGTGCTTCCATGGAATTCGTATCAACAAATAAATGTTGTCGAAGTGAACACCGCAGTTAGTTTTACGCTGTAAGTATTTTGAAAAAGATTTTTAAGCCTTAAAAGTGTTATGTATGAAATAGTCTACGTGTTTAAGTTAAATAATTAAATTTTACCTGAAGTAATCAAAGATTGCTAAGGGAAATGTCGGAAGTCGATTCGATTAAGAGATTGTAGCCGCCATTTTGAATAAATGTACAGTATAAGTGATTACGTTCGTTAAATGTATTCCGTAAATTCTGGAATGAGATGAAGTCTATAGGTAATAGTTAGCATAACGTAATCTGATATTCTCGAAAATCGGTGGAATATGAGGGAGCGTCTATTAAATTTGTGCTGAATCAATGGAAAATAACTAGAAAACAATAACGGTTACGTTTTTCTAAAGTATCCGTTATTTATTACTTCCCGATGATATAAGGGAGAGTGATAGTAGGAAAATATTAGAGAGAAAAGTTTTTGCTACCATTTCCATGGAGTATGTTTTAGGAAGAGCCTGTGATAATGGTCTAGAAGTAGTATTTATTTTAGATGGAGAAAATAATCATAAATTTCTTCAAACACGCTCGAGTGAATAAGCTGAATAGAGTGGTGAGTTTAGTAGCCTATGATGCATGTGGTTATTTTCTTACTCTCGCCAAAGGTACAGGGGAAAAACGTCTTCACTTTATATATATAGATAACATGGACACAACCTCCTATTTGAAATTTGAAATATTTCAGATTTGCATTAAATTTGATCCAGGGTCATTATACACTAATTAAGCAAGATTCCTTGAATTTCAGTTTCTTCTTAAGTCTCGTTAAGCTTTAACTATAAAAATCTATAAGATTTTTATAATTAAAATCATGTAATGGATTTTGATCAAAATTAGAATAAGGATTCTAGACATAAGATTTAGTAGCATTACATCTTTATTTTGGTCTTTGTAAGAAGACATAAAAGTGATGCAAAACTATTCTGATCGGGGAATTAATTTTACTCGTCCTGGGACGCGTATTCTTCTTGTTAAAGTATATAGAAAAATGCCTAAGGGAAACAAACTTTGATTAACTAACATTTATAATAATAATAATAATAATAATAATAATAATAATAATAATAATAATAATAATAATAATAATAATAATGATAATAATGATAATAATAATAATAATAATAATAATAATAATAATAATAATAATAGATATGGATAGATATGAGGAAAAGTAGAAATTGTGAATAAACAGTCAAATATAATCAAATCATCTTGAGTTAGTTAATGTTTTGTCTTCATTGATTTAAAGACTTAATCAGAGTGAGTTTAAATCTGAGATAATTACAAATTTGAAAAAAGCAATAAATATTACAAGGAAACAGTTTGGCTAGGAGCAAAGTGTAGTATCTGTTCTGATATTACATTTCATCTTTTCTATAATTGGGCAGTTAAAGAGAAGTCCTTCTATACTGAGTATATTTACCTCTTCTCCAGGAGGTGAGACACAAGGTCAGGTGTGTTTATGAAAAGCCTAATCACTAGGACCTACAAAACTCTGACCTACAAAAAATGCCTGAGCAGCTATATTGGTATTCCCTGATAGGAGCGCTTCTATAATATTTTAGCAAGAGAACGGTTCAGTTTCGCTTGCCGAAGTCGGAAAATGCTGAAAGAAAGATTGAAGACACTGAAGACAGAGATAGAGGGAAATATGTATTAATATTGTTGAATTAAATAACAATGCAGAAAAGTCTTGCAAAACTAATTGAGTTTGCGGCTTTAAAAAGTCCGACTAATAATAAAAAGTTCTTTAACGTCCAAGGAAATTAGACGGCCCTCTGAATTGATTAGATTCCAATTGTCATACTCAAATTAAGGAGAAATATTCCTTACTTGTTGTCAGGACGAGATCATATTCAAAAAGAGGAAGATTAAGGGTTTTTTTTTTATTCAGTCCGACAAAATTAAGTGTCTGTTGATTGGTCAAGGAAAATCGTCTTGCCCAATGAAAAGAGCTTTTTCAGAATAAGAGGGGTGTCGTGATGGACAAGAAGAGAACCACTCAGAAAGAAAGGAAGGTAACCATTTTTCTTGATATACTTCAGGAGTTTAGGAATACACTAATCTCTTCTCAAAGCGAAGATAAAGCCTGGGAGGATGGACTCCCTAGGACTGAACAGAATCATACCTCAGCCCGACAGCAACAAAGCCACTTTCTTTTTAACTTTTGTTCCAATCCAGAGTGCCCCTTTTGGAGGAGCTGGATTTCCCCCACATTACAAATGACATTGTGTCTAACTTTGCCCTCGTGGAAAATGAATAGGAAAAGAAAAACAAAAAAGAGAGAAAAAAAAAACAGACATAAAATAGGGTTGATGACAAAACAGGGTTTGGGTGGAGCGATGTATCAACATAAAAAAAATGTCAAGATGACCTATGCGTAAAAAATGAGGTCAAACAGAACAGACAAGAGACGGGGAAAGGAGAAGAACAAAGTTATGGCAAACGTGTAGGCTGCTTGGTACATGTAGACCTCAGAATAAGGGCGGGGGTAGTTATAGTTGAAAAGTTGATCTACGTTAGTATGGACTGGTAATAATAATAAACATTTATTTATATTTATTTTTCTACCCCCTCCCCACGCACACCCGTTATTCAGTTTTTCTACCTATCCACGGCACAACATTTTGTCACATCTAATTATTAACCAGCCTGACCCTGTGGAAATTCCACGGTGCTTTCGACGTCATTCTGTATAATTTACTGTTAAAAATAATATTTGAAAAGTCACACATTAGAAGCGTTGGCGAAATGGCAAAGATAAAGAGAATATTGTTTTATAAAATATTTAGAAAACCTTCACAACGCAAATTATTGTTTTTAAAAATAAATTATTTATTTATCTTAAAAACATTTTTTTTTTTTAACTTGAGCGCTTTCGGTAATAATAGTACCATCTTCAGAAGAATAAGCATATTTTTTCCTCTTTTTTTTCTTCATGTTTTTTTCCTCCCGACAAGCAGTAAGAGTGAATTAGTATCGATGTTATGGACGAAAATGTTGATAAGTCGTGTGTATCACGTGGTACGTGGAAAGTTATTTGAAAAGTCACACATTAGAAGCGTTGGCGAAATGGCAAAGATAAAGAGAATATTTTTTTATAAAATATTTAGAAAACCTTCACTACGAAAATTATTGTTTTTAAAAATAAATTATTTATTTATCTTAAAAACATTTTTTTTTAACTTGAGCGCTTTCGGTAATATGTCTTTTGAAATAATCTTCCTCGGGGTAAATCATGGCCACCGAGAGTTGACACTCTCGGTGGCGACGGGTGAATACTATCACACAAAAAAAAATGACTCTTTTTTTCTCTCCCGTAAAAATAATTGTCATTGTCAGCTAAATATTCTTTAAATAAATAAAACGAATGTTTATCTTATCTTTATTTATCTATTTAAAATTGTAGCAATTTAATTCGTTAAACAATAAGTAATTTAGTTATAAGACAGAGAATATTTATTGTTTTAACAAACGGAAGCGCAAAAATTAAAAGTCTATCGATATAAATAAAAAAAACACACACCTAAATTTAAACTGGATACAAATTGTGGATTTTATTTGCTAATGCAGTAAAAACATCTTTGTGTTCTTTTTAAGCAAATATTCACAAATATACTCCCATTGATGAGAAATTCTATTAGCGCTTCCGTTTGTTGGCGCATGCGCATGCGCACAGCCAGGGGGTCAGTGTTATGCAGTCTTACCAAATATTATCTGTCTTCTTACTGTAAAAATAATTGTCAGCTACATATTCTTCAAAACAATAAAACGAATGTCGCTTTTTGAAATGTATTTATTTAAAATTGAACTGTTTAGTAAACGGGACAGAATAATTTGATTTTAGAACAATTCATTTTTAAATGGGTAAAGTCGGGATTTTTTACCTTAACAACGTCAGATTAATCACCAATCACTATCTTTACTGATCGGACGATCTCAATTCTTTTAATGTGTATCAAAGGTGATAACGTACGTATAAACATGAAATGATTTAGCGTATTATATAGATATGTTACGTTTTTGGAGTTTGTTGGCACGCCAATAGGAACATGTGATTGGTTGACAAAAAAGGAATAGGCAGAGTACACATTACTAAAGCAGTAGTTAATACGATGTCAATACCCGAGTTCGAATCTCATGTGAGCCTAAAGGATTTTTTTAAACGTGACGCTTGTTTTATTTATTTCAATAAATTAATATAACACAATAACATTTAAAAACATTACATAAATATTTTTTAAACTAAGTGACTCATTTTTATGATCCGCAAAAAAGTAGACATAAAGGATATTCGGCATTAATTCAAAGCAAATCATTTTTACTTAAAAACATAATTTTGAATGTTGTTTTGCCAATAAAAACAATACGTAAATACAGTCATCATAGTTACTTACTCTCTCATGCAAAAATACATTAGCATGCTTTATCCACGAAATTTCACAAATATCTTTCTTCGTACTATCTATAAAACAGTAGAATCTCGGTAAAGATAGAAATTGACATACCCAGGTACTGTACCAACACCCGTATAAACTAGTCCAAATTATGTTTCTTCGTGTATAGAGATGCATTTTTGAAATATAAAGTTTGATATACATGTAGATTCTAACACATAAAGTTGTCTTGTCGGATTTTCAAAGGCAGGCCCAAATAGCATTTAAGTTGACAAATCAAATGTTACTTCGGACTAGCAAATTTCATTTGTTATTGTTGTTATTATTCATTTGTTATTGTTGTATCATGTTGTTTGCAATATAAGAACGTACACCTATAACTCCATTATGGATAACAATTAGAATTTTCAAAAATAGGAGGAAGAATTGTACTAAATTTAGCATAAATATCCCTTGGGACATGTGCAAGGTGAGCACAGCAAAATTAAAATCTTGTTGTGGCTACTACTACTACTACTACTGGTAATAATTACAAACACTTATAGGCGCAAAAACTATAGCGTAGAATTCCACCAAAATTGGCGCAAAGAGTCCTTATGATGGTTACATACAGCCTAAAATCCCTCAGCCAGAGATAGACTAACATATAAAGTTGTCTTATCGGAGTTTTAAAGTCAGATCAAATAGCATTTAAGCTGACAATATTCATTTGTTATAGTTTTATTGTGTTATTGGCATATATATATATATATATATATATATATATATATATATATATATATATAAGTCAGTTCATATCATATTCCAATAACCATGGTTTTATTTTATTATTTTTATTTTTTCACATTTCAAAAAAACATAATATTTCTGTGAGATATATTTTTTTACAGTCCGTTTCATTTGTCTTGTGCCAAACAACAGTTTTATGTCAATATCGTCTCTGCAACACTACAAAATCATCAGAAAAAATTCACAAAGAGTAAAAAGTTCTTGGATTAAAGTGTCTTGAAAAACCCTACACTATACAGTAGTTCATTTTTGGGTGAAAACAAAAAAAAAAAACAAATTAAAAAGAGAGCAAAAACTCACACGTGGGGAAAACCACTAATACGCCATTTTGAATTTTTCATATATATATATATATATATATATATATATATATATATATATATATTAATTAATAAAAGCTAAAACTTCAAAACTATTTTGGCCGCTTCTTGTACTTTTCTACTCTCCTCCATTATAGAAGAATACCAGCCCCCTTAGAATGATGAGTGTGGTTAGATTGAACAAATCTTTGCACCAATACATGTTTCTTCTGAACTGAAATCATGCAGGATATATATATATATATATATATATATATATATATATATATATATATATATATATATATATATATATATATATATATATATATATATGATAAAAAAATTGGAAATAATATTCCAACGTAATGGAAAATGAAAAAGGTAAACCCAAAATATTATTTATGCATTCATCAACGTTTCGTCTTTATTTCAAGACTTCCTCGGGATGAATAAAAATAAAGACGAAACGTTTGATGAATACATAAATAATATTTTTGTTTTTACTCTTTTCATTTTCCATATATATATATATATATATATATATATATATATATATATATATATATATATATATATATATATATATATATATATATATATATCTTGAATGTGAGATGATATATATAATTATTTCCACAATCAGACAACGCCGCAGCCCACAACCTATGAAAGAAACAATCCTACTTGTGAGACATTGGCCTGGGTTCATAGTAATTGGATGACTACACCCCTTGTTGAAAAGAGTAGGTAAATTCCACAGTCGGTCATCGCCGCGGTTTGCTTAATCTGTGTAAATTAATAGACATTCTTGTATGTGGCGAGGTAGCTCAGTGGCAGAGTACTCGCTTACCATGCAAGTGACTCGGGTTTCGAATCCTGAGTTCGGATGTGTTCTACTGATGAGCCGAAAGGAGGGCGAAACTCGAGTCTAGGACTTCCGGTTTGTTTCTTTTATAGGTTGTGGGCTGCGGCGTTGTCTGATTGTGGAAATAATTATATATATATATATATATATATATATATATATATATATATATATATATATATGAAATAATGGAATAATGAAAAAAGTAAAATTACATACTTGATACGTTTATATATCAGGTGTTTAAAACAAGGAATATAATAAAATAAAATGACGTTTAATCCATGGATTTTAAAAGAATTACACTTATCTTTAGAAGGGAAAAAACAATAAATTACTTATCATTGGGTAAGTATCAATTTGAAAATAAGCACCAAAGTCTAAAGCAAAAATGGTCAAAAGAGAAAACTTCAATAATGAGAAGAAAGTCATGTGTGTCCATGTAGTTGTTAAAAAATCTAATTGGAATATGGTATTTTGTGGTAGAGGGTATTAGAATCCAATTAAACTCAGGAAAGAATCCAAAAGTCAGGAGTCTGAAAAACCAATACATATGCAGAAACATAATTCCATGTGTTGAGCCTCCAAGGTATGCGAATAAAATATGGTGTGTTCAGTTTCGTAGATGAGTTCAATCACGATAGGATCTAATATAAAGTATTCATCTTTATCTTCATATATATATATATATATATATATATATATATATATATATTAAAAATTAAAAAAATTATATATATATATATATATATATATATATATTATATATATAATTTTTTTAATTTTTTGGCACGTGTTTCTGGCTATCAGTCGTCATCAGTATGGCTAATCTGGGCAATGATCCAACCTACGATATTACTGTCGTCGTTTTACCACCAGATTGCAAACACCTTGCGGAAATATGTACGATTTTTTATCGCCATAATGTTGCGTAGTTTTTTTTTTATTGTTTTTACTGGCGATAGAAACATAGCTGTTTTCTTACTATTATTTCACTTCCTAGGCGGTCGTCCTTTTTAATAGGATGTGTTATTTTTATTTTTTATTTTGTGTGTGTGTGTGTGTGTGTGTGTGTGTGTGTGTGTGTGTGTGTGTGTGTGTGTGTGTGTGTGTGTGTGATAAAATAGATATCATATGAATTAAATGTTGTGACATTTTTAGATTCAATGAATTCTGGGTCAGGCAACTGTGACAGTTCAAATGAAATAAATAATCGGCGTCTATAAAACATTGATTTCAATGTCCAAACAAACTCTCTTCAAATAATCTGATGACTCATCTGGGAATTATGCAAGTTTTATGGGCATCCATTTTGTCATCGACTTTTGAAACCGAAAGAAAAACGGATATAAAAAAAGGATAATTAGAAATGTTAATCTGTAGACTTGACCTCTGGCTTCCTGTTGAGCTTTGTCTGCACTCCAGACTTTTACATTATACTTATGAATTTCTAATTTCATCTCCGGTTCTTACGAACTATCGATGCCAAATCTGAGTCTACTGACTCGATTAGTTGGGCGTTTTCGATGTCTGACTAGAGAATTATGAGATCCGTTGTTCAACATATTTTTCAACTTTCTTGTATAAAGATATTTTTGTTTTATTAACTAAATAAGGTATACACGGTTTCATCTTCAAAATATGAAGTCGTCTTTCTTGGACTGAAATCAGTTTGGTTGTATGATTAGAAAAATAAGAAAGAAAGAAATCGACATGTAAAGAGTGACATAGATAGATAGATAGATACGAACAGTGAGATAGATAAATATATACTAATAGAGAGAGAGAGAAATATACATGAATAGAGATAGTGATATATATATATATATATATATATATATATATATATATATTATATATATAGAGAGAGAGAGAGAGAGAGAGAGAGAGAGAGAGAGAGAGAGAGAATAAGATTGATAAATAGGAACCTATGTAAATACATAATAAACAAAAATAGATCTAAACAGACTAACATATGTAGACAAATACGTAGTGAATAACATAGATAGATAATATGAATATCAATCGATAGAATTGAACAAACTTTGATAAATATGCATAGACTGGAATGGGATAGATAGATATAAAATTACTTAGCCTGTTCATATCTATTTTTTAGATATATAAATAGATAGATATAAACAAACTTATATAGATAAATATAAGAAAGATAGATGAACACATAGATTTATATATATATATATATATATATATATATATATATATATATATATATATAATTACAAATATTTGTTTATCTACATACGTATACGTTTCATCCTTCCTACATATATATATATATATATATATATATATATATATATATATATATATATATATATATATATATAGTAAGCAATGAAAATATATATGGCAATCAAGCTACACAGAGGCTCCCGTGTTTCATCCCCGGGGGGAATCGTCAGGCTAAATGCTCTACTTGCGTACCGAGCACTGTTGAAGTAAATACTGAAAGCTGATACATAAAAAATTATACCTCCTTATAATATTTTATGTGGATACATGAAGTACTAATATATATATATATATATATATATATATATATATATATATATATATATATATATATTATATATATATATAATTACAAATATTTGTTTATCTACATACGTATACGTTTCATTCGGTGTAGAGATGCTTATTCAATCCGGTCACAGGATTCTAAACCCTGTGATATATATATATATATATATATATATATATATATATATATATATATATATATATATATATATATATATATATATATATATGAATTCAAGAGATATATATTTTTATTTATTCATGTCGTAATAAAAGGTAACAAACAATTCAAGCGATCAAATATTGTAGAGCTACTTTAATAATTCCAGAAAACGTTATATTAACATAGATATTAACAGGCTTAGTTATATGTAGCAAGTCTCATTCTCAACTTTAGACCTAAATAGTATTGTATCTGATAAATAGATATTTAGGTCTGACTCACGATTTCGTTTTTTATCCTTACAGCATGGTCTTTACACAGAAAAATTGTAATTTGTTTCAGTTCTTTCCGAAAATACAGTCTGGCCAGTGAGAGTGTTACAATGGAGACAATTTTAAATAATGATCTAAAAAAAAAGTACAGAATTTAAGGGAGTTAATTCTTATTTTAATAAGATTCGTGTATTACTGTGTGTGTGTTTCTTAGCTATACGAGTACATATATATATATATATATATATATATATATATATATATATATATATATATATATATATATATGTAAACCCAAAATATTATTTATGTATTCATCAACGTTTCGTCTTTATTTCAAGACTTCCTCGGGATAATTGATTTGAAGAAATAACACACAAGTACAAATGTTTGAAAAAGTTTGGTACGTTTGTGACGTGAAAAGAATTTTTTTTTTTGTTTTTTTTGAACGAAACATAGCCGTCAGAAGTTAATGTGTACTGCGTCTATGAAATGGAAATGATTGTTTTGGGATTTTTTTTCTTTCAAACGACAACATAGTCGTTAGAATTCAAAATATTTGGTGTGACATATGACGTGAAAGGAATGGTTTTGCTCTTTTTTTTCGAATAAAACATAGCCGTTAGAATTTAAAATGTGTAAAATGTTTATGAAATGAAATGGATGTTTCTATTTATTTTTATTTTGTTATTTATTTATGTTATTATCGATATTATGGGTAAAGTTATGTTGGGAGTGTAGTGTAAAATAGCTAGCCTGGATCTAAATTCAAGTTCTGTTCGGATAAAATAAGTTTGCTGATTAAAGGAAATAAATTGTAGACGCCATTACGTTGTTTAATTGTGTTACAGTTTATAATGAGTGCTGATTCAAGAAATCTTTGCAGAGATTAATTTAAAATGAATTTAACGAGTCTAGCCTGTTCAAAATTAAAAGAATGACCGTGTTGTAATGCATGGGAGAAAAGTATGTTCAGAGAATTGTTATTTTTTATATTTCTTTTATGTTCACCAAACCTTTTCTTTAGTTCGTGTTGAGTTTCCCCTACGTATATCTGATAACGATTATTGCATGGAATGGTGTATATACCTGCATATGATGTTTGTGTTTTTAATGTTTTGTTGTTTTTAATGTTTGTTTTATAGTTTGTGATATAGTTTGTATTGTCGAAATTCCTAGTTTATTTAGAGAGTTGCAAATTATTCTATTATTGGCATGGGTAGATAAGAGAAGATGTCCGGTGTATGAGAGAAATGTCCGGTGTATGAGATATTTGTAAGGCTGTTTTCTTTGCATTTAATCACAAATTCAATGAAAACATTCAAAAGAAATTGAAATTCAGGGAATTTTTCTTAATTGGTGTTAAATGACAATGGATAAAAATCAAATGCAAATCTGAATTTTCAAACGGAAGTTTGTGCCCATATTATGTCTCCCTAAAAACCCTTTAAAGAAACTGAAATTTGAGGAATATTTATTAATTGATGTTTAGCACCAATTGGTAAAATTTCACAAAAATTTAGGTATCTGAATTTTCCCTAAAAGCTTCCCCCCTTTTTTACTCTTTATCATAAAACTAAATTCAACTAAATGTAGTCCATATGTTACAAAATTCATAATGATCGATTAATTAGTTTAGGAGTGAATCCTATACATATAAATCTATAAACATGCAAACATACCTAACTTTATAATATATATATATATATATATATATATATATATATATATATATATATATATATATATATATATATGGAAAATGAAAAAGGAAAGCTAAAAACTATATTATTAAGGTATTCATCAACGTTTTGTTTTTATTGTAGACTTCCTTAGGATGAAGAAAAATTTAAAAAAATATATTTTATATTTTAATTAATTGGGGTGAGGGTATAGTAAACTAATATATGTTTAACACTAACCCTAAGTCCGACTGGCAAAGTTGTAAAACCACAGGTAATCGCCTAAAAGAGTGCCCCCCCCCCCCCAAAAAGAAAATAACGGACAATTTACATTAAAAATATATGAAACTGGTACATCACTCTAAATTCTAAAACATGTTTTTCTTTCGTTTCATTTTCCACGGTGTTCACACGTAATCGCCTAAAAAAGCAGAATATTATTTTTTGCGGTGGGGGAGGGGGGTGAAGGGTGTTAATCTGTAAATTTACCCATATTTTATTTTTTAAATCTTATATTTTTTAACTGTACGTCCCTTTCTTATTTTAATTTTCAGCAATTCAGTTTAGTGGTGTTAGTTTTTCGTGTGAAAATTAAATAAATAGCTTCTTTAAAATTATTTGAATAATTAAATCTTTTATTTTTCATGTATAAATAAAAGATATTAAAAGTTTTAGTATTATTGTAGATTAACATCCTCATCCCCCCCCCCCCCCCAAAAAAAAATGCGATTCTACTTTTTAGGCGATTACGTGTGAAGACTCTGAAAATCCCGGCGGCAATAGAAAACAACAACACAATTATTTTGCAATTTAGAGTGGAGCATCAGTGTCGCATATAAATTTAATGTAAAATGATTCTCTATATTCAGGCTATTCTAGGGTTTTATGGCAGTTAACTATTTTTTATTTTTTTTGCTATGGGAGATAAATTTTGTGGATTATTATTTGGGGGAAGGCAGATGTCCACTCTTTTAAGCGATTATGTGTAGTTTTACAACCTTGCCAGTCGGACTTAGTTGAAAATATATTAGTTAACTGTCTTAATAAGTTAAAATGACCTTAAAAAGTAGAATCACATTTTTTAAAGGGAGGGAGGGGTAATTTAGCTGAGGGTGTTAATCTACAAATTTACCAATGTTTGTCATTAAAATTATGGAAGTCTCTGAGTAAAAACATTGTTTTAACTATACCCCCTCTCCAATTAATTGGTGTCTTGACATAAATATAGTTTGGATAAATGGAAAAAAACTTTCGCATTTATTCATTTACTTCATGCCAGTCGAGGATATATTTTATGACAGAGTGGTCTGCTCTGGCACCTGCTTCTCTTGCTCTGTCGGACTGAGGTATTATTCTGATCAGTCCTAGGGGGTCCATCCTCCTTGGCTTTACTTTCTACTTTTGAGAAGTGATTGGTTTATCACCAATCGCCTGAGGCACTTCTACCGGGAAATGCTGGCAGGACTGCTCGGACAATTTTTGTTAGGCTAGCCTTTCTATCTCCACATTGTTGTGTCACATCTTCCTACGGTGATATGTATTGATAGGTATCAATATGTCCATTGATGTATGTAAGGGACAACCATTGTAATCTGTTGTAATATGTGCATGTATGTGTATGTATGAATTAATGAGTAATATGTGTCCTATTTGTATTGTTTCCTTAGAAAGCCTGCTTCCATCATCTTTAGGGATGGTGAATAATGTTTTTATTTCGTAGAAGTTATCGTACATGGCTAAATACCATGATATAAATCTACATCCGGTAGTGAGGCCCCCAATTTGGGAGTCGCAAATAAGTTGCCATTACTTTCAATTCTACTGACCGTAAATGGCAGTACTTGTCAATGTTCCATTCATGGGTTACCTAGATCTGTTTTAGGTATGATATGAATCTACATCCAGTTGTGAGGCTCCAATTTGGGAGTTTGGGTGAGTATATTACTATTAGTATTCGCCTTCTCATACAGAAAGGCGCTTAGGTCAAGTGTTTATCCCGGGTCCTATAGCATTTAGAGAAATTAATAGCCTGATCCATTCTCGGTGACAGGACACTAGTCTGTCACTGGTTGTACTTCCCAGTAAGGTTGGTAATTAATTATACACCTGAGTGGAATGTGTACTTATAGTACCTGGTATTCCCAAATGGTCACACTTCTAAGTACTGACCAGGGTTAATGTTGCTTAACTTCCATGATCTGGTGGAAATCTGTGTGTCAATATATATTAATTGTAATTTTGAGAGTGTGATCACCTCTTAGTTTTCAACGCTCCTGGAATGTTATGGTCCAAGGGTTAAATAGAATGTAGTATTTGCAGACTATCTATTTACAAAATATCTGCCGACAAAACAAATTAATCTAGAAATATTTGAAGATATTAAACCTTGAAGCATAAAAAACTTTACCGAAATGACTGACTTTGCTCTTAGCCAAAAAGCCGGCACTTGTTCGTAATTGTCCACAACCCGTTTTTCCCAACTTTTCTACTGACCAAATTTTATTTTTTATTCGGTGTACAATTACTTATCAGCTTGCGAGAGAATTCCGTATTTTTGGGAAATTTAGATTTTAGGAGAGGGGAACAGTTTCCTATATAAATTTAACATAAACTTATCACCCACTTTTTGACCATATTGCCTGTTGTTTGTTCACCCATTTTTTTTCACCTTTTTTACGGACCAATTTTTTTTCTTCTTTTTTCTGTGTACAATTATTATCATGCCGCTAGAGAATTCCGGGTTTCGGTTAAATCTTTCGAAAAATATGCGGTGGTCACAAACCGGAATCATCTATCAACATGATAGATAATTGTACACAGAAAAAAGAATTCAAGAATTTGTGAGGGTTAAAAAGTAGGGTATCAGTTTATATTAAATTTACATAGGAAACTGATTCGCGTCCTAAAATCTGAAATACTTGAAATTTTTTCCCCGCAAAACACGGAATTCTCTAGCGAGCTCATAGGTAATTGTATACCGAAAAAAGAATTAAATTTGGTCAGTAAAAAAGTTGGGGCAAACAGGTTTTGGACAATTACAAACAAGTGCCAAAAGGCCAAGAGAAAAGTGTAGTATCTGTTCTGATAATATGTTAGATATAAGGCGAGTTATCAACTAGTATATAAAATAGTTAGTTTAGAGTAACAGAAAATGAAAACCGCCCAGAGTTCAGCCGGGGTCAACTTGGTTATCCTGATATTAAAATTGATAGGTTATGAGAGTATAATAGAAACGGATATGACATCACATGGCTCAAAGAGAGAGGGTGTGATAGAGGACAGAAGAGTCCATTTGGGAGCTTGCAGTGCATGGATGTGTAAAATGATATGGGTGTAAAAAAAAAAAATAATTAATTATTTCTCTCTCTGTCTCTCCCAACTAGTCAGTGATTTGGAACAAAGATCAAGTTGCATAAATGTCTACTGTCTTCCATCAGTCTTGTCTCGAGTTAGTCCTTTGAAGGTATGAAAGAAGCTTATTTACCGAGTGGCATTCCCTCGGTCTGGGAGGATCACACAGAAGCATATACGAGAAGAACATGCAACGACCAATACAATTTATGAAATTTGATGTTTCTATAAAGATTACGGCAACTTTCTTGCTGCATGTGTGACACAAGACACACAACAAAAACACAACAACTACACTTCATCTTTTCTGTCCTTGGTCAGTTGCAGAGAAATCCTTCTAAACTGAGGTGATATTTGTTTTTGCCCCAACCAATCCAGGGTGTTTCTCTTTGGTGAGCTGGATGGTACTCGCATTAAAGACCAACTTTGTGTCTGACGTTGCCCTCGTGGGGAAGCAAATAAATAACTAAACCCTTCTCAGAAAGAAAGTAAAGCCTGGGAGGGTGGACCTGTTAGGATTGAACAGAACCATACCTCAGCCTAACAGAAACAAAGTCATTCTCAGTCTGATTGTCAAGAACATGTCCTTGACCGGTATGAACAACAGTCAGCTTTTAGTTTTTTTCACTCCCAGATTCACTCTGACCCCGGAATGAGAGTAACCTGTCAGGTTCCCAACGAGGGTTCAATAGCATCTAATATTTCTCGACTGCTTATTTACAAAATATATGTCAACAAAACAAATTAATGAAGATATAAAATCTTGAAGCATAAACACTTTTACTGAAATGACTGAATTTCAACTTGTGGAACACATTACTGTGGGAATGTTTCTGTACAGACTACAACATGGTCGTTTTCAAATCCAGTGTCAACAAATATCTGTCAAGTCATCCTGTGAATTAATCATAGTTCGTTATCCTTTTTTGTTTTTTTTAATTTTGTTATCGTTTTTTTTTTTTTGCTGGGGATAGGGTAACCTATCACATGCGAGACATTCACCCGCTATTTCAGAGACCCCAACATTTTAGGATTCTAATCATCTCTTGAAGCACAATTATTTAGATCTCTCTTGGACTTGGTTCACCGGGTATATTCGCCAAATAGTTTTTGAAATCTTTTTTTCATGAGCTCGGTAGCTCCTATGATTACTGAAATGATGGAGATCTTCCTAATATTCCATTTTTTTTTTCATGTCGCACATAAGACGTAGGTACCCAGTTATCTTCTCCCTCTCAGCTCTGTTTAAGCCAGCATCATTAGAGACACTGACTTCAACTAGAGTTACTACTCGCAATTATTTCATAGTATAGTTCCATCATCCAATTGAAAATCTCACTAACCCTTATGCTCGAGTGGCTATTGGCCTTGGTAATTGGTGAACCATTATTAAAAAAAAAAATGACTGAATTCAGTATTAGATGATCAAAAAAATGGTTGATATGCCGTAAAAACAACAATGAACCAAAAACTTTGGCTATTGATAGTAAAACAAAATCGATTTCGTTTTTCGACTTTGAGTCTAGCAGAAGAAAAAGAAAGATTATCTTGATTTTGAATCGGTCACATATCCCAGCATACATTGCGTGGGCCGATCAACAATTGATTGAATCTCACGAGTCTTCCCTTTCTCTACTTCATTTTGGCGTGTATCAGTTTGATGGCTTGACAGAAGAAAAAAATTGCAGTTAAGAAGATATTTGATTAAACATGACAAAAAAATAACTAATTCAATTAATTCAACTAAATAAGTAGAAGTAAATGCATGTGTGTGTGTGCTTGTTCATGTGTGTTTATATCTATACTATATCTGTAGTGTATCTGTCTGTCTGTCTGTCCGGGGATCCAATTAAAAACAAAAGCCCTATAACATTATCAAACAGCTTTTCTCAAGGAAAATTTTATGAGGAATTCAATGGTGATCTTAATATGGTAAAACTTTCACAGCAAAACTCATCTAGCTGCAACTATTGTAAATAATTTTCCTTTCTTCCTTTGTGTACCTGGAGCTAAATGGAACTTCTGTTGTTGTTCTCAGGCGTTGTGTTCCTGAACTTTCTTCTATCCTCTCTAAATTATTTAATCTCTGTTTGTCTAAGTTCTGTTTCCCTTCTTGTTGGAAGGAGTCCTCTGTTGTCTCTATCTTTAAAAATGCTGGTGATCGGTCTAACCCAACTAAGTATCGTCCAGTTAGTCTCCTCTCCGTTATTAGCAAAGTTTTTGAAAAGTTGGTCAACGGCAAGCTTGTTCATTTTCTGGAAAGTCAGGGCCTCTTTAGTGATGTTCAGTATGGCTTTCGTGGTTTTCGTTCAACTGCTGATCTTTTAACTGTTGTAACTGAGCGGATCTGTCAGTTTATGGATAATTCAGGAGAGGGTAGAGCCATTGCGCTTGACATTTCGAAGGTGTTTGACAGAGTGTGGTATTCTGGTCTCCTGCACAAACTGCAGGGTTATAGTATTGGTGGTGAGGTTCTTGACATTATTAGGGAGCGATTTCCATAAAAAACTTCCATGAGCAGAGTTTCTTTCCAACAATAACCCGTCTATGGAACACAATATCACATGGCTGCTTCCCAGCTGGCTACAACATGGTCATTTTGTTATGGTATGACTTTTTTACAATGGACTTAAAAGTTACTTAAACGTTTCTCAAAATCGAAAGTTAGATGCGTTTTCAAACTTTTTCGTTAAGGCATTTTTACACTCGGGTTTTTAACACTAATTTTACTTTTTTTTTCATTATTTTCTTCTTTCTTTCTGCACCCGTGGAACCTCGGTTCGTTTCAAATGTTCATGCTTAAACAACTGGTCATTTTTAACACCAAAAAGGAATATGTTGCATAGCTTTAATTTCTCATACCTTCTCTTCCTCATCGCATAGAGGTGCGCCGTCTCGATGTCGTCTAGTGATTAAGTACTTTCTTTGTTTCTGTACTGCCGTGAACATCGCCGTCCGCTGTGTCTACAACAAAAACCTTCCCAACAAAATTCACGAGGCAACAATCTTTTACTTTGATTTGTTTATTTCAGGCGTCAGTTACTGTCGCCGCTGGAGATGTTTCACTAATGTTGAGGGAGAGACCAAATTACTACTCTATCATAGTTAATTCCTAGCTTAAGTCCTTAGCCATTCGAGGAGGGGGGAAGAAGGAATCTCATGCCTGTATTCTCTTAGGGAATTTAATTCCCCTAATCATTTGAAGACTACATAGAGAAATCGTCTGTTCGGCTTGCTTCCACTAACCAGACTGACAAAACTCCGCTTCCCACACAAAAGCCTGTGACGTTACAGAACCCCTATGCGCAGGTGCACCTTGACCCTTGACCTGAGGTCTCGTCAATGTGGTGGCCCTGTCAACGCCTGTGAGCTGCGACCGTGAGACCAGCTTTATTTTGCACTCGGTTGTACGGGTTCACCCGCACTAAATCGCGCAAGCCAAACCAAACGATCTCTCACACATACGCCCGACCTCACAGGGCCATTATTTAACAATTTTCACGTCCAATGTTAACAAATTCTTATCGAGTCGTCCTCTTAAATAATCAAATTTTGCCCAGTTTCAATCATAATTTCCAATCCTCTCACTGCCCACCTAACAAACTCATTGCCCCTTATCCTTGAGTGGCTTTTGAGCCTTGATAAGCGGTGACTCACTAGTACAAAATAAATTTTTAATTGGAGTTTTTGCAGTAATATTGTGAAGTCTTTATTTGTGGCTGTTGCGGATGTGATGAGTCCGTGTTTGCTTGTGTAATATAACCGTAAGCAAAAAAAGGGTACAAAGGCAATCTAACTTTCAAACAGATTTCCAGCACCACCACTTTCTCTCTGCTCTTCTCTCTACTTTCTGAAAATCAACTCCCTGCTTTCCATCAGTCCTTTCATTTTATCTCTGTTGGTCTCCACATATGCTAATTAGTTCTTCACATATGTAGATCAGTCCCAACTATAAATATCTACAGTTGTGAAGAGAAGCTCTTTTTTACTCAGACAGATGGGCATGTACGACATGCAAAGCACCTCATTCTCTTTTCAGCTGGTACGTGTTCCTCTTTAATGTTACAGCTTGGCATGTAGTTTGAAAATTGAGGAAATGTCAAATTTATGGGTGACTAATGAGCTGCATTATTTTATTGAATGTGGCAACAAGTCCATTATTATTTTCATATTTATCCGGTGAAATTGAACTTTAAGGGTCCCATTGAAGTCAGAGTGTAAGCGGTGACCTGATCGAGTGTCAACCCCCTTTTAATCTACATGCCAGACAAAGACGAACCCTTTTATGGTAGGCCAGTCGGGGCCATTTCCACTGCCTGATCTGGGTTCAAACTCATCACGTCTGCCACAGTAGCCCTATGATTGGCTCAGTGGTAACGCCAAGGTAGAAACGAAAAATACAAGAGTATAACTTAGTTGTGCTCGGTGTGTGTGTGTGTGTAATACAATCGTGGTTAGGGATTTCTACGTTATCTATTAATCGCTGTTTGTTCTTATCATTCCTAGTTGACAAATTTCTGTCCCTCGTCGTGGTCCTTCTGTCTAACAGCCAGCATCTCCACAGTATATTTACTTTTAGAGACGTACGTTTTTTCGCTCAACTTTTCTGACATCGTTATCTGACCAAAGTCAAGGGCTAACTGTAGTGGCGCAGTGTGTCTGTGAAGTTCAAAAGACCCGTCTTATTTAAAGTATTTTTGTTTAATTCCCAGATTCCTGGCTAATGTCCTCCAGTGGTCCTAGTTGTGGGAGGGGCATTTTACAGTATTACACATTCACCCTGAACATCCATAACCAGCAAATGGAAAGGTTTATTTTATTTTATTTTATTTATAACAAAGTGCCGTAACAAGATTAGACAACTTTTCTAAAGGGGTGGGGTACGAGGAATCCTATGGTTTTATCAATTTTGTTCTGGAAGTTTATACTATAAGAATAATCGATAAAATCTTTTAACTTTTAACTAATAAAAATAATAATTTATTTATCATCTTGACACACCGGCTCCCATCAGACGATCGGTTAATCAGTTGAACTTGGTCAGTACTGAAATGGGTAACCATTTGGGAATATCAGGTGCTGTTAGAAAACACTCCATCCAGGTTCATAAATAAATTGTTCGGATTATAACCAGCGACAGAATAGCATCCTGTCACGGAGATGGTTTGGTATGTTATCCAGTACAACAAGGAACTCTATGACATGTTTGGCTTTCATCTTCTAATATATAACAAGTCACCACTTATCAAAGCCCAAAAGCCACTCGAGGATAAGGGTTATTGAGTGTCAGGTGGATGGTGAAACACCGAGGGGGTTAGTAAAGATGGTTGTAACTGGTCAGAAATTGATTATGTATGAGGATGGCCAAACAAGAATTTGTTTATATTGGACTTGAAAACGCCAATGTTGTAGTCAGCCGGGAAGTAGCCCTATGGTACTGTGTTCCACAGACGGGCAGTTCTAGGAAACAAACGTTGCTCATGGAAGTTCCGTTTAGTTTTAGGTACACAGAGGGAGAAAGGAAATTATTGACAGTGGTTGTAGCTAGACAAGTTGTTGTTGTGAATGTTTTACAGGGGGTAACCATGGATTGAAAATAGCGATAGAGCAGAGAAAGACTAGCAACGTCTCTATATAAATACCACTTTTCTTTTCGGGAAAAACCGAGTCCTTCTGCTAATATTAAAGTATACATTTAGGCAGCAAACCATGTTTTATATATGTCTTTGTTAAAAAAAAAAACAGGCAAAGAAATATTTAGTCTTTTTGTCTTCAATTATAGTTCCTATCTGTTTGTTTGTTTATTTGTTTATTTGTTCACGAATGTCTCGTAGGATTTTGGAGATAGACCCTCATAACCATACTTGGATAAGTACTTGGATTGAAACTTAATTCTTTCTGAAGACTCTCATTTAGAACTGATTATTACTCGTCGCCTTTATCCGTTGTCCAAGGTGTTGAGCAACAAGCAGTTCTAAGCGGCAGTTTTCTGAAGGTTGAAGGTTCAATCCTCATTACAGGTGATACTAACTAAGATTAAAATAAAATTTACTTAACACTTCAACCAGCTCGTGGCTAACGGAATAAGAACAATCTACCCCCCCCCCCCCCCGCTGGATTAAAGGGTTCGGTTTTAAATTCTGTATAGATTTCCGAGTTCACCAAACATGCACCTGAAGAGTTACATTAATCGAAATTTTGTGAGAATAAAACCCAAGGTGAGAATAGTAGCCCGAATAATAATACAAATTATCAATCCTCATCTCAAAAATTCTATATTGTTTAGTAATATATTCGAACACTTCTGATCAATGGATTGTAATCCCCCTGACATAAACGACAAAAAATATTATGGCAACATGAGAAGCTTGAATCATCAAGTGTATGGCAAAGGTTGGGTATGGATGTTACTCACCCGGGGGGGGGGGGGGGTCACTACCTAACCCTCATCGATTGTGGGCCTACCCGATTTGCCATATGGCGACTCTGCGGCGAGAGAATTCTGCTGCTGGGATACAGTGTTTCAGCTCTGTTTTCTTTGAGAGGGGTCCACCTGAAGAAATTTTGACTGACAACTGTACAGCTTTTAGTAACAATAGGATCAGAATGATTGCTGAAAGCTTGGGTGTCCGATTACGTTTTTGGTGTACATATCTACCGTCCGGAAATGGTATTTTAGAGAGGTCCCATAGATCTATTGCCGCTAGAAAGGAATGCACTGCTGAAGAGGCGGTTTATTGATACAATATCACACCCAAAGACGATGTCCATAGTGTGTCGGCTCCGGCGAATTCACTGTTTAACAAGGTTGGCATTTGGTCTGAATGTGCCTCCGCAAATAATGAGGTCCATTGTGAACACAGTCTTATGGCAAGACAACATCAAGAAGACGAGCTCGACTTACATCGATGATGTGTATGTGGATGAAAGTGTCGCATCTGCAACCAGTGTTGCTGAACATCTGTCGCGCTTTGGACTGGTCAACAAAACTCCGGAGCGACTGAAGGATGGGGCTCGGGTGCTTGGCTTAACTTTCTGGGGAGTAGACAATTCCCTGTTTTAGAAACATGGAAATGAGCTGCCGGACGTCCCAGCGACTATTAAGAAGAAAGGTGTTCTCTCTCTGCAAAAAAATTGTTGGGCATCTCCCAGTGTGCACCTGACTGCAAGTAGCGACTAGTGTCATCAAGCGAAGGGCAAACGCAGAGGCAGAAGATGGGACAATCAAACCGAGGATGTCCCATTAAGACGTATGCTAACCGAGATCGTTAATAGAGTGAGTCAAGCCGACTCATGAAAAGGTAAATGGAGTGTCAATGACGAGGAGCTTGATGTGTGGGTTGACGCAAGTTCAAAAGGAGCCACAGATGAAGGGGCCGCCTTGCAGCTGCTGTGTGTGTCATGATGAGAACAGGGGGTAGTGTAATGGACTGAGTCAATCCCCCCGAACATAAACAACATGAAATTTGCATAGCGTCAAGATGAATTGATAAAAAGAAAGGATTTGAAAATGAAATCAGAATAAACTGGAAAGTGGCATGAACGATGGTTGATTGTTAGACGATTGTTCCGGATTTTTCGTTTTGTTTTACATGTTGCTTTCTCACACGGATAAATAATGAAACTGCAGTAAAGTGTTCAAATATATTATGTATTATTGTTATGAAGCTCTATCTTAAAATATATTGAGCATTTAACATGTACAAAATCTTTTTTTATTTGGCTCTGTTTCGGAATTCATATTTGAACCACCATTTATGTGAAATTGATTTTTATGTTATACTAGACGTGCTCGTCATGACTAAGTTTCTAATGAAGGACCTCAGAAGGGATTCTCTCCGCCAGTTTTTATTTTTATGGAAATCGCTCCAGACAAGGCATGAAGCCACTTGATGTAAGGAGCTAAAAAAATACTACTTCAAGGTTAAAACTAGCCAACGATAAATGTTAGATGGATAGATTCCGACCCAGAAAACAGCAATTCTTCCCTCTTTGTCAGATACATCGCTCATGAAATATGAGGACTAAAGGACAAAATAATGGAAGCGAGAGTTACAAGGCTGCCGAAAGTAAACTCACGGTCCTCTTTCTACTCTCATTTGCAACCGTATATCTACCTGATGATGGCACGATCATTATGCTGAAACCATTGCAGATCAGAAATGTTTGTGGTCCATGTTTCACTACCATGCAATACAACTGCGAGCAGTGATAGCGCATTTGCAACCACCACCAGAATTCAATATGAAAGTAGCTTCAACATCAACCTCCACAGAGACCACAATTGGTCTGAGAAAGTGTGGCGCTAAAAACAGCCGTAAAGCAGTAACAATATTTGGCACTGTTTCATGCACTTGCGACCGATAAATCCATCTCAGACATTTAATAGCTGATGATTTGGTCATTATGGTTTTGTCATGTTCTGCTTTGCAAGCTGATGCTAAAAAATGCCAAAATTGAAGAACTTCCAAAAACCGCCTAGAAACGACCAAGTAAACATCATATTCACGGCCGAGAATTCTAAACTTTTGCCTCAACTCGGCTTCAGTATCTTCTCAGATTACTTGCAGCGATAATTTATCAAAAACAATTTACAGATAAAACATGTATCCTATATCTTTACAAAGCCACCATTCGCTCATGCGTAGAGTATTCTTGTCACATCTGGGCTGGTGCATCAACCACGTGTCTCTCCCTCTTAGACAGGTTCCAAAAAAGAGCCTCTAATCTTATAGGTCCCACACTGTCTACCAAGCTCCAGCCTCTGTCCCATCGCCACAATGTTGCATCCCTCTGCTTGTTTTACAAGTACTTTAATGGAATGTGCTCCAATGAACTTGCTGCGCTGGTGCCCCCTCGATGTAAATACCAGCCTGACAATCAGCAAAATCCTACCCCTTCACTGTAGAGGTCTCTAGATGCCATAAAGCTTTCTACTCTAATAGGTTATCTCCTCGAACCGCTAGCCTTTGTAATTCTTTCCCTGCTCTCTGTTTCCCTTACTGTACCAACATGCAGAAGTTAAAATGTAATGTGAACAAACATATTTCTGCACAACTCCCCACTTAGGATGCTCCTATAAATCTGGCCCCTAAATCATAGCAGCCCCTTACGTCTCAGTGGCAATGTGCCCCCTTGTTTGAGGAAAATATAAGTAAAAGAAAAAAAACATAGAGTCATATCTTGCTTCAAGTTCATTTAAACATAGTAAAGATTTTGCTAGACGTCATGTTAAAGTCTTTAGCGTCCATCATCTTCCTTTGCTGCACATAGTATTCCCTTTCTTTTAATCTGTTCCTATGTACTTGACTCCCCACTAGGGCCGAGTTAGACACAAAGTCGGTTTTTAATGTGGAAAAGAGGCATACTGGATTAGAACAAAAATAAAAATTGTCTCAGTCTAGAAGTATGTCTCCTTTACTAACCGAGGATAGAAAAGAACAGATACAAATCGAATTCTGGGTGATCAAAACTCCAGACCAGACATATTTCCAATTCTTCTGTGGTTTCTCCTAGCCAAAAGCTAGAACTCCGTTTTTCAACTGGAATCCTCATTTCTCATTTCTTTGCACTTTTTTGTTTTGTTTTTATTAACGGATCCCTACTTATCAAGGCTAAAAGCCAGTTACCTAAAAAGGGGCACTTTGGATTAGGACAAAAATGAAAATTGCCTCAATTTAGAAGGATGTATCTTTCACTAACCGAAGGCAGAAAAGATATAGTATCAAAACAGATACTATACTTTGCTCCTAGCCACTTTTTAGTTTGATTTTTACTAACGAATCACCACTTACCAAGACTAAAAGCCATCCGAGGATAACGGTTAATGAAATGGATGGATTGCCAGTTGAATGATAAAGAATATTATGAGAGGATTGAAAATGATAAATGGTGTAAACAAAATTTGATTACTTATAAGGACGGTGTAGGACAAGCATTTGTTGACATTGGATGTGAAGACAATCATGTTGTAACCCGCAGGGAAGCAATCCCGTGGCAATGTGTTTCACAGAAGGTCAGTTCTTGGAAAGAAACTATGTTCATGGAAATTCCGTTTTACTATGGTTAGCTAATTTAAACACCAGTCTATCTCTGTTTAAGTTAAAGAAAGTTTTGGTCGTTTCTTTGTGGATTACCCATATGTATTTTAAACCAAGATTTATGGAGTTGTTTTTGGATCAGATTCATTTGTCACAGTATATCATCTCCTCAGTAAAACAAAATTTGAAATGAAGGACAAGTTTTCAGCTGAATACCAAATGATGTGCACATCATCTAAAGATTTTCTAAAGCTGTAAACATGCACTAGGTGATTGCATGTTTAGTAGGTTGCATGTTTGCAATGCATGCGAATAACAGACTTGCTGTGAGTGAGAGATTTTTAACAAAGGGAAGAGAAACCACAGAAGAATTGGAAATATGTCTGGTCTGGAGTTTTGATCACCCAGAATTCGATTTGTCGGCTTGAAAAAGTAATGGTTCTACAGATACAAGGTTTCCTGCTATGGTTATGACCCACTCAGGATCTTCAAAATTTAATGGCCATCAAATATACGGAACCCCTAGGCAGTAGTTTTTCTATGTTCATAGATAAGGCTGGCCGTTATTTTTCAGGTGGATAACCGGGTGGTCTGCCACAAAAGACCAGAATATCCATATATATTCCAGCAGATGGACAGGGATGGGCAGTTCGTTGGCACGCTGAGCATCTCACGGTCAGTTGAGGTTTCTGTGCCTGTCCAAACAAGATGGGATTGTCCTGATTTACAAGTCTGTTGTTCAGTAGAAGAAAACGAGTATCATTGTAACATCCCTCAAAATAAAACTTTGTTACTTCTTTTAAACTGGAATCGTGATTTTGTTTGGAGAGAAAATCCTTCCGTTGCAGCGTCAACTGCCTTGCTCCGACTTCAGACCAGCACAAAGAGCAGACGATCATGGCCTGTGAAATGAATACACACAGATGTACGTTTACAAAGCAAAGGTTAATGAATCTAGTACCTGGATCACTCCTTGAAATTTTGGAAGTTTTTCACTGCACAAATAGTTTCATATCTATAAGGGGTGATCGGCCTCGTAAAAGAATGCGCGTGTTTTGCACCATTCATCAGGCAAAACGAGATGATTCAAACACTGCCCCGGTGATAATAGACACCAACACCAGTCGACTCGTAATGTCTCTATTTTAAACATCCGAGAGAGCCAAGGAGTGACGTGTTTGGTTATGCAAATAATTTGTTTTGCACGAGCAGTGATATAAAGACATTCCTGCCAGCAAATCAAGTTATTTAAATAAGTCATTTTTCAAGTTCAATAAAAAAGAAAAATAATTGACCATTTGGAATGGTCATTTTGCTGGACTTGCTGTTATGACAGAAGTTAGAGAGAAATACCTTTTACGGTGGATGTGTGTTGAAGTTCCGGCTAAAATGTTGTTTCTACCATTTGTGCCTGCTGCCAGTTGGGGTTAGGGGTTGCTTTTCTTTGAGCGAGATTTCTTTCAATATTCTCAAACAACTTTAAAAGAACTTTATTTAAAGTTTTAGTGGGTCCTGTTTGCGGTCCCATTGAAATCAGGGTGCAAACAGTGCCGTTATCACTTTTCAACCTTACACTTTCGTTTGTTTTTACATTGTGTTTTTCTTCTGATAGAATAAAATGTATTCTTCCGTTTCTAAAAAATGGAAGTTCACGTGTTGTATATGTAAAAAAAGATGTATGCAAATCTCCTGTCGCCGTAATGAGGTTACAATGACGGTCCAAACTTCGGAAGTAACTCGTCTTCAAACAACACGGTCATAAACACTGACAAATTTAAACTTTTAGGCACTATTTATTTTTTGTGGCTTCTATATGCGCTTCCGTTGAAGTCAGGGTGCAAGCAGTGTTTTCATCAATTTTCAATCTTGCAATATTGTACACTCCAACGGATATATTAATTTATGGAGATAAACTAACCATCGGTGATTAGAAGCAGAAAAAAATGTACAGAATCTCTCAATCACTCCGAAAAATGTAATGGCATTTGCATTCACAGCTGTGGGTTGGACACCACATCATTTTAGACTATGATTAGAACATGAAACAAAGTTAACTAAGTCCTTACCCTTTTGGCTAGGAGCAAAGTGTAGTATCTGTTCTGATACTACACTTAATCTTTTCTGTCCTCGGTCAGCAAAGGAGAAATCCTTCTAGACCAAGTGTTATGTGTGTCCCAATACAGCGCTGGATTTACCCACATTTAAAACCAACCTTGTGTTTAACTCTGTCCTCGTGTGGAGGCAAGTAAATAGGCACCCTGTCAGTGAAGGAGAACGATGACTCAAGTTCATAATTTTCTCGTTGAAGAATTAGATCTTTCTAGGTAGTTTTTATTTTTTCTCAATCTAGAGTACCCCTTTTTGGGGAGCTAGATTTCCTCACATTAGAAACCGACCTTGTGTCTAATTCTGCCCTCGTGGGGAGGCAAGTAAATAAAGGCACAAATTTAACTTCCCTATTCATGTTTCTTAAAAGACGTTGGACACCACCATAACTGCAGACATTTTTTGAAATCTAGTTTCTCTTCCTCCTGTCGATCCAAAATCAACTTCTTGATAACATAAGCTCTTTTTCCGTGCTCAGGGATAAAATCAGGAAATGATTCCTGCAACTCCACTTCTTTGTCTTCAACAATGACATATCGATAAACGAAACTCATCTGCTCAATATGAGAAATGTCTGGAGAGCTGTCGAGTATGATCGCAAAATAATTGGCTTTTCGAATTCGACCCAATCTAATTTCGTTTGTGTGCTTTCCAAAGATATAAATAAATTAATTTTGGATTTTAGGTGACAAATATCATCTGTTATCATCTACATCAAGTAATGGTTTCCAAGAACAGGATCATACTTGGCCATAAGTTCAAAAATGGAGTATTATTGCTACATCTGGGCTGGTGCACCAACCACTAGCCTCTTTCTCTTTGACAGGGTGCAAAAAAGAATTTCTACCCTAATAGGTCCAACACTGTCTCTCATGCTCCATCCCCTGTTGCATCGCTGTGATGTGGCAGCCCTGTGCTTGTTTTACAAGAACTTTTACAGAATGTGCTCCGATGAACTTACTGCACGTGTACCTCCTAAACGAAAATACCTACTACCCACCCGACTAGCAGCAAAATCCCATCCTTACACTGTAGAGATCCCTAGATATCGGAAAATTTTCTACTCTGAAGGCTTCGTTTCTCGGATTGCTTGCCTTTGGAATTCCCTCCCTGCTCCCTATTTCCTCAACTGTATCAACATGCAGAAATTTAAATGTAATGCGAACAAACATTTCGCTGCCTAACTCCTCACCTAGGTGTTTCCTCTATAAATCTGGCTCCTATCACAGTAGCCTCTTATGCTTCAGTGGCAATATGTCTTGTGTCGGACGAACAAAAAAATATATATTAAAGATATGTAAAGTTTTTTTTTATTTTTTATTAGTTAGGCCGAGGACTTATTGAGTTATGTGTTAATAGCTGTTTTTCTCCTTTTTTTCTGAGTGCCTTTGGAATTCTTTCCCTGCTCCATGTTTCACCGACCATATCAACATGTAGAAATTTAAATGTAATGCAAACAAACATCTTTCTGACAAACTTCCCACCTAAATTGACCCCGATAAATCTGACTTCTATCATAGTAGCCCCTTACGCTTCAGTGGCAATATGTCTTCTTTGGAATGAAAAAAAAATTAAATATATGTAATGTAAGTTAAGGTAAGTGAC
Organism: Sepiola atlantica; assembly: GCA_963556195.1. NCBI lineage: Eukaryota > Metazoa > Mollusca > Cephalopoda > Sepiida > Sepiolidae > Sepiola > Sepiola atlantica. Next base: position 74,530,318 of record OY744516.1, read on the forward strand.
AATTGGCTGTTTGTAGACCTCAGTAGAATGCTCCAGGGAAAGAGATTTGGCTCCAGTGAGTAGCAATAGGCTTTGTTTGGGGTGAACAAAAGTTTTAAAAAATAAAATAAAATAAAAACAATGGGTTCCTTGCTTTTCAAGATTACATACTACTGTCGTCTGTGTTAAATATTCATCAGTCCACAAGATATTTATACACGCGCATTGTTTATTCACTCATTCATTTATAGAATTATCCTGGCAAATCTTCCGTGTTAGTCACCGCAATAATAACCTGGTGTCTCATTCCACGCAAACAAACAAAAGGGATTTTCTGGATTTGGACAACTTTTGTCTGGATTGGGATGGATTAATTTACTTCTTCCCCTCCTCATCACTTCTGTTTGTAATACTTATATCTGGAAATCAGTATTTACCTCCCTCCCACCGTGCGACAACAGGGCCGGATTGAAAAAACAGTGGCAAAAAGGCAAAGCACTCTGGCCTACAAAAAATGCCTGAGCAGCCCCATCGACATTCCCACTTCAGACGATTAGCAATAAACTAACTCCTTCTCTCTGGTAAAGCCTGGAAGGGCGGACCTCCTTGAACTGCACAGAACCATACCTCAATCCGACAGAGAAAAGGCCACCTAACTCTGTTGCACTTATTGCTGAGGACGTATCCTCGCCTTGGTATGAAAACCAACACCACCCTTAAGGTCAGGTTGACGCACTCTAAAAGTCTATACTACTACTTATGCTACTAAAATTCTGTGGATCTTGCTGTCTGGTTTGTATCTTATCACCGTGCATACTGGCTGTTGTGACAAACACGTGGATGATGACATCCTTTATGACGTTATCCATTTTCAAGTAAATACATATATTCTTGATAATAATAATAGTCTAAAAGAGAGGGGAGGAGAAAAGATAAGGGAAGAGAGAAATATTAAATAATATACATAAATAGTACTGACCCAACGGGTCACGAGTGATCTAGTATTTATATAAATTCTCGTTGTTCATTTCTATTTTATCAATTATTTTCTGGAAGTGTTAAATGCAAGACCATATGCTACAATAGATTTAGACTGGGGCAAAAGGGTGTGGTGCTCACGTGACCATTCAGACGCATTTTTTCAACTTTGAGATAATAATACAATACTCACTTTCTAATCAAAATATGTGTCTTACAGTAAACTTCAATCATTTCTCTGTCTAAATAACTTTAGTTTTCATTGATTTGAACAAATCTTCATACTTAAAATGCTAACTAGATTGGGTCACGTATGTGACGCCACACAAATGAGCATTTTCAAATTTTACTTTATGTCAGCAATTTTCTGTGAATTATCAAGGTTCTACAAAAGGAAATAACCATTTTCCAAAGGGAAATATGTGTAAATTTTGACTGAAGAAAATTTCAAGTCTCTGCACATCTCCAATCAAGCACAAATTGGGTTTGAGTTGGGTCACATACGTGACAAATTTTGGGTCACAAACGTGACGGTCTGAATTGCTAGCTTGAAAAGTTGATTTAGCTTGACAATATCATGCTACTGTTTATTTATCGTTGTAACCATGGAGAATATTTGATTTTAGAGTTATGTTTCCTGCTTTTTCCCCTTATTTAAGAGTGATATCCCTTAGAAACTTCTTTTTTTAACCAAGATGGCTGACTGTCAACAAGCATGTGTCTCTGCTCCAGCAAAAAGAAAAAGGCTTACATCAGCAGAAAAGATGAGAAATCTCAGAGCAAGAAGAAAACTGTTAGATCCAAATTTTCAACAGAAAGAAAATTTAAGATTGAAAGCTGTCAAGGCAAATACAGTAAATGCAATGACTAATCTTGAACTTGCAGAGTACAAGAAGAAAAGTCGAGACAGGAAGAGAAAGTCGCGGCTTCTTAAAGCAAATGCAGAAAAGCCACCAACTACAGCTACTAGTACACCAAGTAAATCCTATAGATCGCCACAATCGTATGGGAGGGCTGTCAGAAAGGCTGAGAGGGCTTTTCCTTCCAGTCCTCGAAAACAAAAAGCTGTAGTGTGGAGGGGGGCAAAACGTATTGGAGAAAGTTTTGCCACAAAGGTCGAAAACAATTTAAGAACCCATGGAAATTGATTATCAGCCTAGACTTTACCTGCAAATGTATTTAAAAGAAGCATATGCTTTGTTCAAAAACACTCACCCAGATATCACTATTTGTTTCTCCAGTTTTTGTACACTGAGGCCAAAAAATGTACTTACAATGAAGAACTTTCCTAATGAACAATGCAATGCAATTCAGATTCAATGAAGTTAATCTTATTTAAATGTGCTGTTTTTTTGTCAGAATTGCCACTGATATTATCATGCATTTATACGGTACACATTTTGTTATTTGAATATGTATATTAGCTTATTTTGTCAAGGCCTGACAATTTGTTCATCAATTCTATCTTTATTAGCAAGTTCATTAAAGATGTATACTTAACTGTGTTATTAAGACACATAGTTTTGATTAGAAAAAGTTTATTCTGAGCAAAGTATTATCTCACAAGTTGAAAAAATGCATCTGAATGGTCGGTCACAAACGTGACCGAGACTGGGCTTTTATGAACCTGCAATACAGTTTTATGAATATTTGAATGCTCAAATTAATTCCAGCCAAGATTGTTAACAGGCAAACTAAAAACAATGCTTGAAAATACATATGTCACATACATCTCTGTCACATACGTGACCGGGTCACGTATGTGACAGAATTATGTATGTGCTTTTTTCTAAAGCAATTTGTTGTAGCTACTTGATATTTTGGCTCAAGGATGGTATCAGTATACTTGCTTTGTAAAATTTGACCTGTCTATTCCATAAACCTTTTATGCTAGCAAAACTTATATCTCTGATGGATCACGTACGTGACGGAGCAAAGTAACCTTTCAATTATCACGTATAAGAGGTATTGCTCTGTAAAAATACCTCTATCTTATTGATGTACACTCAGATGAATGTCTGAACTTATGTATAAATGCTGTTTAAGAGATTTTTGAAGCTTTTATATACCCAAATAAATCATTAAAAAAGAGTGAAAGAAGATGTATTTATACGGCAGAAGTTTGATGGTTTTCAGATAAGCCGTATAAAAAAAATAAAACGTGAAAAAGCACTTCAAGGCCAAAAAGAGATACTTCAACCTTTCTAGTTTTCATAAAAATAAGTTGCAGACATGAATTCTTTAAAAAATTACACCATCATAGGACCACTTTTCATGGAATGGGCCTGCAGAGTTCTTAAAAAACAAGGCAATTTATGTTGTCATGGTCATCTAGAAAGTGAGAGACAGAGAGAGAGAGAGAGAGAGAGAGAGCGCGCGAGAGAGAGAAAAGTTGTTTATCAGAGAATTTTCTTTGAATTCGAAACCGTATACCATCACTGAAACCTGAAAACCTATTTGATCCATGTTTGCTTCAGGAAGATTAAATGATACGAGAATGATACGATGGATGTGTAATGTAAGTCTTAAAGACAGGCTTAGATCTGATGACCTCGGAGGAAGATTAAATCTGGACAGTATAGGGAGATATGTGAAAGAATAGATGAGAGTTCTTGGGTTAGTAGATGTAGAACAGCTGAGGTTAACCAGGGAAGGCCAAGGAAAACATGGGCTAAGTCATAAGAATAGACTTAAGAGAAAAAGGGATAAATAAAAACCTGGCCAGAGATAGGTTAGTTTGGAAATCAATTTCTAAAAGCCGTCCAACGCATGTCAGCATGTAAAACGGGCGTTAAATCGATGACGACGACGATGGATGGATGGATGGATGGATTGATGGATGATGATGATGATGATGATGATGAGGACGACGATGAGGATGATAACGACGATGCACTAATATATGAGTTTTAAGATTAATTTTACTAACACTATAGAAGTTTTTGATTTTTTCCTTTATTCTTTTTACAATCTACTTTTTTTTAATTTATTAGAATATATATATATATATATATATATATATATATATATATATATATATATATATATATATATATATATATATATCTAAGCTCCTACAAAGTTGAGCTTTTTCTCCTATTTGTGACATGTTCAACAAGGAATTCCTCCCGCTCTCAGCAAAAAACATACCCATCCCTTCAAATGAAGCTTACATTTGAAAGCTCATACAGTCTGTGAAAAAATTTATTACAAACGTAAGATGGAAACCTTCCACCATGACTTAAACTTAAAATATAGCAACTATCTATCTATCTAATTCCTCTGATGATAAGATTTTAATCTTTGAAAAGCCTTGGCTTAAGGAAAGAATAATAAACATGTTTTTACCGAGTACACCTTGCATTGAACAATCGAAGTTGAAATAAATGTTTCACCTTCCTTTATAATTGCTCTATCTCGTATATTGAGCTTTAACTATTTCACTATAGGTTCTATCCACTAAAAGTATACTTTTAGTTTCATATTTTATATATATATATATATATATATATATATATATATATATATATATATATATATATATATATATTTATATATGTATATACTAGCTGTCTTTACAAGCTTGCTATGCTTTGCAAAGTTTGCTACTTGAAATACTTGAAGCATTAACTTAAAATAATAAACATTTAATTCATAACTTGATTATAAACACGAAATAAAATCTTTCTCATTTATTCATATATATAGATTAACATTTTGGTAATTTCGATAGAAATTTATTCATCCTTTAATTGTGACCGTAAAGAAAAGAAAAGAAAAAATCAATTTGTCTTTTCACTTGTAATTCAGAAATAGATCACAACTTGTTGAAAATCAAGTCAGTCCCTCTAAAGAAAGGAACATAATGCTAAATATTTGTCCAGGAAATAAAACAATATTATGAAACAAAACTATTTGTAATATTGAAATCAAAACACTCTTGAAGTAAAAAAACAAAACAATACCAAATAATAGTTAATTAATAAAACTAGCAAATATACGCTCCCTCCGGTCGCATATTTTTGCTAGGCTGCCACGTCAGAAATGACGCTAGTATGTAATTTGGGTGGAGCTTTTTATCACTACAATTAATTTAAATAATATATTGCACATGATAAGTAACATCATTAATAAAAAGATAAATTAAGTTTGCATTATTTTGGTTTGTAGCAACCGTAAACAGATTTTGCATTAAAAATAAATGTAAGGAAAATAAAAATTTTAAATAAAAATTGAATGTAGTATTTATTATAGTGTAGTAGTAACGAATAGAAGTTAATAAGAAAAAGAAAAGAAGAAATAATTGTTACCTTATATACGATTCTAAAAACAGTTATTTACTTGCCCAGTAAAAGGTGTCGTCTGCTCGCATTTCTTTACACACAATCGTTTTGCGACAAATCCAGGTCAGAATATAATAAATAATATTTTAAATCTTTCAAAGCGGAAAAAAGGTGTACGTAAATTAAAATCAACAATTGAAAAAACAAAATACCGACCCTAACCCTAACGACAGGGCCAAAGTTAGCGCGGGTCCTAAAGTGAAAACTAAATTCGTTATAAAGTGTGTGTGTGTGTGTGTGTGTGTGTGTGTGTTTAAATAGTAATTTTTAAATCAATTATTATTTTAATTAAGCAATTTGATTCAGTGAATTTAATGGCTAATAAGATTAAGAAAATAAACAAACTTAGAACGGTTTTAAATAATAAATAAGAGGAAAATTATCACGGTGAATGCCAGCGTTGTTGTTTACATTTTAAATAATGCGTCGTATTAACGCTGGCTGTTTAATCAGTTGCGCCATATTGAATTAACGGAGGGAGGGATGGGAACCACTTTTAATCAGTGGTTCCCATCCCAGCCAGCGTTAATCCATTCGTCATAGTTATATTAACTACGTAACGCATTTCATGTATGTATGTATCTGTCTGTCTAAATTATAATTTATAAGTAAGATTATTAGCGAGCAAAATAGCGTAAATACATGTTGAAATATGAAGAGAACAATCATGAGTGTTTATTTGCGAAAACTAATTTATTAGAAGTTCAAAAGCAATTGATTATGTAAATTGGGAAGTACGCATAGTGTTTATAGCAGTTTTTTTAATAGTATATAATGAAGCTGGCGGACTTAATAAATAGTCATAGTACTCTGATGGAGTTTCGGCTTCAGACAGACAGATACATAAACTCCATTATTAATAGATGTCCTTTTCAAAACCAATATGCAAATTAGTTAACCTTGTGACTGATATCACATTTTGACTTTACCGTTAGAGCAAAAGATGGCCGAATTTGACAATGAAGCTATTCTTGTGACTTGCTTCTATTTTGGTGGAGATTGAATTTTTTTTTAGATTTTTGACGACGACACAAGTATCCATTCTCTTGCTTAAGTATTATTTGCCAAGTTCACATGACTCTCGAGGTGGAACAAATAATTCTTTCTTGGGAAATATAAAAGTTCAAACTTTTGATTAGAAGTTAAACTCTTCTAAAAATGTTGTTTTGTATCAAACAATAATTAAGAATATCTATTGTAAGGCAAGTAAATAGGGACTTATTGGAATAAACTTTCTTTTTTATTATTCTTTTATTGTGATATATGATAATCATAATGTTTTTACAAACAACTAAGAACGTGCCCCGAGAGACCGCTTGGATTTCTAGCACATCTCGCTAGCTATCATCCGAGGCAACGCCATGCCCCTTATGACGTCATCCCACAACGTCTAAGATTTGCTCCTTATTTTAGATAAACATTTTGTCTTTCAGATAATTAAGATTGTCCTAATAAGTCTTAAATTGCAATTAACTCACCAAATTACCTATCTCTTACTAAGCTACTATCTATCACTCTCACCCTCTCTCAATGTATTTTGCTTACCCCTCCCCCCCCCAAAAAAAAATTTATTTTATGCCATTTCTATAACTTTCCCTTCCGTCACTCTCTTTCTCTCTGTTTTTATTAACAGTCGAATGTATTAAAGAAAGAAAGGAATAAAAAGATTGAAAGCTCACGGGGTATTAATGTGCGGTGTATTAATGTGCTATTAATTAGACATCATATGTTTGTTTGGGGCTAAAGGTTTTTTTAATATGTTTAGAGGCTGTTGTTATTTTTTATATAAGAAAAAAATGTAGTTACTTAATTATTTAAGTATGATTATCGGGTAAGAATTTTCTGCAGGACTATAGCACCACTTCCGTTGTGATTATGAGTCGTCTCATGTTTATCCAAGTTTTATAAATAAAAGAAATGATTGTGTTATTTTGCATTTGGAATCTTGTGTTCTGTTAAGATAGAGTAATTCATGTTCATGCGTTGGAGCCGCTACTTCGCAGACTCAGGGAAGGGGCGGCAAGATCGGTCCTATGCAAAATCACCTTACCATGGTTTCTACATTCCCTGATGATATCACTGTTCTTGTGCTTTGAAGACATCATGGTGACGCCACAAAACCATGATGTTATTCTTTTTGTGACATCATCCAGTGTTCATGGGGACAAACAAACAAACAAACAAACAAACAAATAAACAAGCAAGATCCAGCGAGGTTTATTAGTAGTAGTAATAGTTTTGCTAGTATATATAATGTAATTGTTGAGTTTGCTAATGAATAACTGATTGTGAAAATTTCTTGTTGACATATGCTAACCCTTCCCAAAGGAGGAGGTAATGCTTGAGATGATAGTCTCATGTCAAAAGAACACACACTACACTACCCCCCCCCAAAGAAGGAGGTAATGCCTGGGAGGATGGTATCATGACAACTGAACAGATACTACACAACAACCCTCCTAAATTGAGCATTAAAAAATAGTACGATTAATAGAAGTAATTGTATAGTTTTGGTTGTGAAACAAAAATATGCTTCCTCTGGTCGCATATTGTTCTTAGTATATACAAGAACGAACATGTACCACACTGCCCCCTCTAAAGGAAGTGGTAATGTCTGGGAGGATGATCTCATGACAACAGAACAGGTACTACACTAACCTCTAAGGAGGAGGTAATGTCTTGGAGGATGGTATCATGACAAACGAATTCCCCTTCCCCAAAGGAGGAGGTAATGCCTGGGAGCATGGTCTAATGACAGATACTATATTACACCCCTCTGAATTGAACATTGAAAAATAGTACAGTAGTCTAAAATAGTATAGTAAACTGAGCTGAGCATTAGAAGACAGTAATAGTATAGGTTGACTTCAAATATAGAAGTGATAGTATAGTTTCTGCTTCAGACAGACACCAAATCTACATTAGTAATATATATATATATATATATAGAGAGAGAGAGAGAGAGAGAGAGAGAGAAATTTCTTCCAATATTCTATTTTTCTGTTTTTAATTCTCTTAATTTCTTATTCTCTTAATATACCAAGTTCCTTGTTTTTTTGGCTAGGAGCAAAGTGTAGTATCTGTTCTGGTACTAAACTTCATCTTTTTTTGTCCTCTGCCAGTGGAGGAGAAATCCTTCTAGACTGAGACAATTTTTTTTGTACTAATCCAGAGAGCCCCTTTTTGAGGAAGCTGGATTTTCCCAACCTTAAAAACCGACCTTGTGTCTCACTCTTCCCTTGTGGGGAGGCAATTAAATAGAGACTCGAATATTGATTGATACGAGAGTGTGACATTATTTAAAAACAGTCTTTCACCTGAAAAAAAAATGATGCTAATTATCATTTCTAACGAACATGTTTCACATCATCCCAATTAATTCAATATGTGTTGTTGTTGTTGTTGTTGTTGTTGTTGTTTTTTCAAGGAGAGGATGGAGGAGAGGGTGTCATGGAAACGTTTACAAAAGGCAAAGACAGTTTTATCTATCATCCTTGTTTATCCATTCTTTTTAAATTAGGGATTCTTTATTGTTTTTATTGCTGATTTTTATGAATAAACTAGAAAAAAAGTGACCCATTTAGTCAGTTTGTAAAGCCAGTTAATTTTTTTTTAATAAAAAGAGAAAATCGAAAATTAGTTTTTTTCTGTTCGCTATATCTCTCTCTCTCCCTTTCCCTTTCCTCTCTCTGTCTCTGTCTCTCTCTCTCTCTCTCTCTACTCTCTCCTCCAACTATAGGTTAAATAGTATGTGCTGATATTCCCTATTATTTATAATGAACTGTTCCAATCTTTTATTTTATAGTTAGTTTTATTAGCTTTGATTATTAATAAACAGAGAGAGAGGTGGGAAGAGGGGGAAGAGAGAAAAACTGTATAAAATAAAAGCAGCATGGGTGGGGGGTCAACACCATGCCGTAAGAGTTATAGACAGAAACTTAGTAAGAGACGTGTGACGTGGTGATTAAATTGCAAATAACAACTAATTAGAATAATTAAATGGATTCTTTTCAAACATAACTCAATCATCGCTCGGCCTTCGCACTCCTTCTTTGTCTATTAGCCACGCGTAGAGGTACAAGCACTGGGACGCATCTAAAGACGCCTAGTACTTGGCCTTGTTTCCTGACTAGGGCAATGAACGCCGCCTCTCTTTCTTACTATCTGGGCAACTTGGGGAAAGTTTTTTTTGTCACTAAGTCCTACATGACTAGTCTGGGTCACTCTTGTTCCGACAGGTTGAGGGTACAGGTTAAACAGCTTGTCTGGCTGCTGTTTCCGACTGGTAGTTAGGAGCTCTAACTCTTAGGTAGCACTAAGAATGGCTGCTCTATCAACAGTTGCATAATATTGTGGGTAACTGTACGTGCCATGTCGCGCATGGAAAGGGACCCTACAGCTATCCCCGGTGGGCTTTCCTGAGGCCACAGCCCCCATGGATCAATGCACGACTAATGGACTGGCTGTGTGAGCTTATTGGCGCCAAACAAGCACCCACTTTGCCCTCCCCACTCTAACTCAAAACAAACATGAATTTATAAAATAAAAAAATAAAAACCTAAACCAGACACCCAACAAAAAACATCTTCACCTCCGCCCTTGAGGTTCGCATTCACAAATATCCGGGTACTTAAAACCAACATTAACGACATAGAAACTTTTTTTCCTGACAAACTCCCCGGATATCCTAGCTCTAAGTGAAACGATCCTTCAATCCTCAATATCCTCTCACCACTTTGACATGACTAATTATCTTCCACTCTACCATAAGGACTCTGACAAACATATGCATGGGCTAGGAGTTTATGTTCGGAACACACTCCCCCTGACTAGAGAACATAGGTTAGAATCAGATGACCAAGCCTACATGTGCTTTAGATTGACTTTGCATCACAGCATTAGTTACTTATATTTCTTATACCGTTCACCTTCGATCCAGGACTGTACACTGCTTGACTCTGTCTCTGAAAGCTTAGATAGAGCACTCTCACTCGACTCGAATACATGTGTTTGTGGATTTTAATGCACACCACCATGACTGGTTGGGATTCTCCAGTGTTACTGATGCAGCTGAGAACTCTACGTTTAATTTCTCCTCAGCTCACGACCTGTCACAGGCTGTCACTTTCCGACCCGCCTTCCTGATCGCATAGACCAGCAAGCCTCACTTCTCGACCTGTTCTTGACCTCACTACCTGAGGCTTGTGTGGCCAATGCCCATAGCCCGCTCGGAAACTCTGATCACGTTGTGGTAATGATACTTATCACCTTAAAAACTCGTCCAAATACTGAAGAGCCGTTGCTTAAAACGACGAGAAACTATGAGCAGGCTGATTTTGAATCCCTCAGGGATCACATCAGCGATGCCCTATGGGGTGTAACCTTCTCACTCCTTGCTGATCAGTGTGCAAATGAGCTAATCGAATGGGTCAAAGCAGGCATTGATGCTTATGTCCCCACGCAAAAGATTTTCAGCAAACCCCACTCTCCTCAATGGTTCACCTCAGATTGTGCAGCTGCTATTGCTGAGAGGCAGAGGCATTTCGAAAATTCGGCCTCCATAAGTCAGACAAAAATTTGTAGAGGCAAGAAATGATGGCAAAGTAGTGATAGATGAAGCAAAGAGAAGGTATACAGAGATAACGAAAAAACGCATTCAGTCACAGAAACTAGGTACTTGTGATTTCTGGAAAAAATCCAATTGTGTGATGAACAATGGACAATCAACGATTCCCTCGCCATCAAATCACAACGATGTTGTTTGCACGGCAACTGATAAGGCTGAACTACTTGCCCAGCGTTTCGCCTTACACTCCACTTTGGACTCAGCAACCCACCCCCTCTCTAAATTCCCATTGCGGACTGAAGCCACACTTGAGAACCTGGTCATCACCCCATTTCAAGTCAGAGACATCATAAAAAAACCTTGACACCTAAAGCCTGTGGGCCTGATCTTATACCAGTAATAGTAATAAAGAAATGCTCTGCTGAGCTGGCCCCTATCCTCTCCAAAATATACAACAAATGCCTTACTGAATCTTGATAGTTGGACAATTGCCTCTGTGGTACCAGTCTTCAAGAATTCTGGAGATAGAACTGATCCTCTAAACTACCGCCCAATGAGTGTACTCCCGATCTTTGTTAAAATCTTTGAATCATTAATCAATCTAGCGATAGTCCGGCACCTAGTTAATGCTAAACTTTTTTCTGATCATCAATACGGATTCAGACAAGCATGATCTACTGCAGATATCCTAACGGTCATCTTCTGAACGCATATACCATACACAAGGCAGGTGAAGCTAGGGCGGTAGCGTTCAATATATCCAAGGCCTTTGACAAGGTCTGGCATGAAGGGCTTCTCCTAAAACTGCATTCGTATGGTATTACTGGACAAATATTTAATATAATTAAATCCTTCCTAACAAAACGAAAGATCCAGGTTGTCCTCGATGGCCGTTCTTCTAAGCAACATGACATAAATGCTAGTGTACCCCAGGGATCCATCCTTTGACCTCTACCGTTCCTGATTTTCATAAATTACCTCCCTGATGTCATGTCGACTGAGATAGGGATATTTGCTGATGACACCACGCTCTACTCTCGTCATGTGGGCAAAACCGACGTGTACATATCTGAGGCAATGGCTGAATCCTTAGAAAATGACCTCCAGTCTGTAGTGGAATCGGGTCAAAAATGGATGGTAACTTTTAATGCCACAAAGATAAAGCTACTTTCCTTCAATAACTACAAGAAACCTCTTCAACCACCGATTGTCATGGCAAATAGCACCCTGCCTGAGAGTTCATCATTCAAACTACTCGGCCTAACATTCACAGATAACATGAATTGGAATAAATACATTGAAGACATTGCCAGGGCTGCTGCAAAGAAGGTGGGCTCCCTCTACCATGCTAGTAAACTTCTCACACCTGACATTATCCTATATCTCTACAAAGCCACCATCTGCCCATGCATGGATTATTATTGCCACATTTGGGCTGGGGCATCATCCACTAGTCTCTCCCTCTTAGACAAGGTCCAGAAAAGAGTCGCCAATTTGATAGGTCCTTCACTATCCACCAAGCTCAAGCCCCTGTCCCATCGCTTCAATGTTGCTTCCTTGTGCCTGTTTTACAAGTACTTTAATGGATTGTGCTTTAATGAGCCTGCTGCTCTGGTACCCCCATGATGTAAATTCATTAGACCAACCCAACAATCTGACAAATCCCATCCATTCATTGTGGAGGTCCCCAGATGCCGAAGAGCTTTCTACTCCAAAAGCTTCTTTCCTCGTGCTGCTGGACTCTGGAACTCCCTCCCTGCTCCTTTTTTCCTGACGGTACTGACATGCAGAAATTTAAAACTAATGTAAACAGACATCTCACTGCGCAGCTCCTAATTTAGATTGATCCCCCCCTCCCCCCCAAAAAAAACCTTCACCCTTTTTTCTCAGTAGCCCCTTACATCTACAGTGGCAGCCTGCCTTGTTTGGGGTGAACTATGTTAAAAAAAAATGATCAGAAGAGAATAATAATGGCTGCCCAAGATCAAGGCTTGATGACCAATGCCTTTAAAAAGATGAGTGGTCTCAGCAACGACAACAAGTGCAGGTTCTGCCACACAGAAGTTGAGAGTGTGAGCCACCTGACATCCAGTTGTAAGGTTCTGCTGGGGGATGGCTACTATACAATGCGACACAACGGAGTGTGCAAATATCTTCACTGGACCATATGTAAAAAGTTGAATATCCAGTGTAACAACAAGTCGGGGAGGCATATACCAGAACGAACAGTTGGAAGTAAGTCATACACCAACCACTATAACTATGGAATCCCTACGGCTACATATCTAGAAAACGGAGCTGTTAAACCTGACACAAGGCACAAATGGAAAACAAGCCTGCCACAGAAATAGCCCAGAAGAGCCGCCAGAAATACACCAAGACCTTCCATTGCAGAAAACTGGAAGAATGGGCCAACCAACAACATGCTAAATATTTTCTGGATGAACTATCCCAGGAATATATAGATAAGGAAAGCTCTGTAGACTGGCTGAAAAGAGGATAGCTCCACTATGATCTTGAGAGAATGATAATGGTTGCCCAAGATCAAGGCTTGATGACCAATACCTTTAAAAAGATGAGTGGTCTCAGTAACGACAAGTGAAAGTTCTGTCACACAGAAGTGGAGAGTGTGAGCCACCTGATAACCAGTTGTAAGATTCTGCTGAGGGATGGCTACTACAATGCGACAAAATGAAATGTGTGAATATCTCCACTGGACCATCTGTAAAAAATTGGATTGGTATTTTGATGATTTATTCCTGTATTTAATTTGTTTTTCCTTTTGTTTTTTTCACACACACACACATATAGGTTACAGAGTTTTAATTACCTACTAGACACCCTCCTCGAGTGTCCACGGTCTCTTTGTAAGAGTTTATTAAGAAAATCTGACATGAGGATAATTCACCCTACAAGTAAACCCTGACCAAATATTCAAAATAACATAGTATTCGAAGCACAAATAAGATCTCTTTGGTTTGGTTACATGCCTATACGAAGAACAGTGCACCTTCTCCTAGTGATGTTACCTCTAGTAACAGCACTTAGCTAGATACTCCACGAGACCAGATGATTCCTGGAATCCGGTAAAACCAAGAGACCGCAAAAAAGATATAATATAACATATTCAACTGGTTAATTGGGGAGACGAAATTTAATGTTCTTAACTTCTTTAAAAACTCAACGCTTGAAGGGTAATGAGAACTTTAATTGAACACTCGAATATCTATGTATCTCATATAGAGATAAAGTGCTAACCCCAGAAAGGGGCCTCTTGATTTCTGAGAACTTCGACTGAAGTAAAATGAAACAAATATATATATAAGTCAGGTTCATATTATATTCCAATAACCATGTTTTTATTTTATTATTTTTTCACATTTCCAAAAAACATAACATTTCTGTGAGATATATTTTTTACGGTCCGTTTCATTTGTCTTGCGCCAAACAACATTTTTATGTTAATAGCGTCTCTGCAACATTACAAAATCATCAGAAAAATTCACAAAGAATAAAAAGTTCTTGCATTAAAGTGTCTTGAAAAAAACTACACTATACAGTGGTTCATTTTTGGGTGAAACCAAACAAAAAACAAAGAAAAGAGCAAACTCACACGTGGGGGAACCCACTAATACGCCATTTTGAATATATATATATATATATATATATATACATATATATATATATATATATTACTGATGAGTCACTACATATATATATATATATATATATATATATATATATATATATATATATATATATTAGTACTTCATGTATCCACATAAAATATTATAAGGAGATATAATTTTTTATGTATCAGTTTTCAAGCTACACAGAGGCATTTAGCCTGACGATTCCCCCAGGGGATGAAACATGGGAGCCTCTGTGTAGCTTGATTGCCATATATATTTTCATTACTTACTATATATATATATATATATATATATATATATATATATATATATATATATATATATATATATATATATGTTAGGTTAGTGGGAGAGAATCCCAGCAGAGTGCTCGATTATTAAGAAAAATAAAAAATAAAAGCGTAATATTTATTGATTCTGTTTGTATTACAGAAGATCAGCACCACATCGGTACCGTCAGTTTCAAATCCTAACAAAGGGGACTTCTAGAGGCCTCTTTACCGGAACTCACTTAAGCCTCTGTTTATGTCTGTCTTCCTAGAAGATTGCTGTTCACGTGTTATGTAAATTATTTCACAATATTTCGATTTTCTGCTTAAATTTAATTTTCATAATTTTTACCAATTTGGTATTTCTACCGGAAAATTATGCCGGTATTTTGGTCGTGGGCGAGCAAAAACAGTTTTTTCTTTTGTTCTTTGAAAAAAATATGTCCATACTATACTAATGTCATGTTGACCTCAGATCCTGGAAAAATAAATTTTTAAAATAAAGGTTTAAAATCTAGATCTGAAATTAAGACAAGATTTAAAAATAAAATTTAAAACAAAGAAAACCACCGCCAAACAGAGAAAAAAAGGGGGAAAATTGAAATGGGGATCTATATTGGCCTTAAAGGTCAACCAAAAATATTTTCAAATTAACCTTCGTGTTTCGTAAACATAAATTCAGTTAGTTTTAATAATGTTGAAAACTCCTTAATCGCAATAAAATTAAAATTGGTACAGCATTAGAGAATGAGAAAATTTATATATTTTTTCCTTTTTTTTATATTATATTATATTATTTTACTAAGAAAATTAGGAAAAGTATAATAAATCATTATATAAAAATATTATTAATTATTAATGATAAAATAAATTGATTTATTAATATAATAATTAAAACTTTAAAATAATTAAATAAATTAAATATGAGTCAAACCATATTGATTTATGAATCAAGTAAAGAAAAACTAAATGAAGAATAAATTAATAAATAATAATAAAAATATTAATAAACATGATGGTTAAATATATAAATCTCATTATAAATAAACTCACAAATTAAAGGAAAGAGAAAAAGGGAAAATTTGAAAAAGAACTTTTTTTTAAAAAACCTTCAAAAATTCCACAATAATAAAAATGAAGGAATTTTTTTTTTAAATTTAAAAAAAATACTTAATCTAATAAAATCCTCCATGTTTTAAACTCTCCTGCTTCAAACCGCAAGCAAGAACACATCCAAAATAAGGCGAGAGTTGTTAATGGGACATGGTGCATTCGAGGTTATGGGTAAAAGAATTGGGGGTTCAAACCCTACACGGTTCACTCAGTATATATATGTGTGCTGCTTACTTGAGACATCCACTGTTCTTCTCTGTCTATAATTTTTATTTCGTCTCATAAGGGTAGAGATTTCACTTTTTTCTCCATATGTAGTCAACCATACCTGACTTTTCAATATTTCCGCATATTATGTTCATAACGTTTCGGCTGTTGTATTCACCGGCCTTCTTCAGGTGCTTTTAGATCATCAAAAATGATAATAATAATAATAATTTACATATGAAAAATTAGATTACGAACACTGATGAAGCATAATTTTTTCCCCCATCACTTTTGCCGATCACTTTAGTTGATCAATAATAAACCAAAAATTTATTTCAAAATGATTATATAAGATTGTATGCGTCTGCGAAATTTTTCTTTTGAAATAATTCTTTTGCCGCATTTTTCTAATTGTTTCATATTCTTTTTTTTATTTGCAGGTAAGTTTTAAAGAAAAGTTCATTCCATAAATTTGGACAGAGGAAGAGAAAATGGTAAAGTTGATTTTAAATTGACTGCATTTTTTTCTCTCTTTTTTTTTGCCAATTTCAAAAACTAAATCTGTTACCGAATTAGATTTTGTTTTTCTGATAAAGTAATATATGTTGGTATTATTTGGATTATTCGGACTACTATTCTCATCTTAGTTGTTATTTTCTCAACGTTTCCGCCGATGTAACTTCCGACCTTCTTCAGATGCATCTTCGAGAATTAGAACCATGATGAGAAGGTGGGAAGACAGACATGCAAAACAAGCGAACAATGAATGTAAAAAGTTAGTTAAGCTACTCTCTTTCTTTCTCCATTCGTTTAGCTTACCCTTTCCTTTTCATTTCTTCCTTTCTGTATCGAGTGAAAATGGAATGCAATCAAATCAATAGCTTCATGTACTACACCAGCCGTTCCTCATCTCCCCCGAAATTAAAGAAAAAGGTTATTTCACATAAATGTGTGAACTCCATAATTTTCAACGAATGAAAATGACACCGCCCCTAATGCTCCTCATTTGAAACGATTCTCCTGCCAAGCCTGTTTCAAATAAAACCAGCAACACGCGCAACAACCAAAAATGGGGAGAGTTCAACGGAGCCAGGAACAAAACATTATTCTCAACTCCCTGGCCCTTTCACGGACAGAGAAGTTCACACATAGTTACACAATAACAAAGGCCACATACGCAGTATGTCTCTTGAACACACACACACACACATTCGCACTGACAGAAAACAAACATATAGACATACACACTTTTAACATTCACGTCTTCTTCCACATTTCGAACATTCTACAAAACACAAGAACTTTTGACTTTTCTAATGAACAATTTACTCACTCAAAATATCTTTCACACCACTATAAATTTGTAAATATATAAATGTTTTGTTCGTTCGACATGTTTTTCTCTTTCATTCACAACACACTTTTGGTGAATTTAGCACTTGCTAAATGGTGACCCATTTTCAATCATTTAACAGAATTATTTTTGTCCATTTTATTCTCATTCGCAACTTCTGCTGGGGGACGACTATTATACAATGCAAAACAACGGACTGTGTAAATATCTCCACTGGACCATCCGTAAAAAGTTGAATATCCAGTGTAGCAGCAAGTCCTGGGAACATATACAAGAAATAACTGTTGGAAATAAGTCATACACCATCCACAATGACTATGCAATCCCTCCAGCTAAATACTTAGAAAAAGTAGTTGTTAAACCTGACATAGTGATATGAAACAAGAGGGGGAAAGTAGCAACCCTAGTTGAAGTCAGTGTCCCTAATGATGCAGGATTAAACAGAGCTGAGAGAGAGAGAAGAGAACTAAATACCCAGGTCTTATGTAGAACATGAAAAGAAACTGGAATCTTAGGAAGATCTCCATCATTCCAGTAATTATAGGAGTTACCGGACACATGAAAAAGAATTACCTGGCCAATATTCCTGGTAAACCAAGGGCAAGAGAAAACCAAACAATTGCACTTAAAGGGTCGGTTAGAGTCCAGAAAACATATCTCGATTTGAGTCTCCGAAATAGCGAGTTAATGTCTAGCATACAGTATAATGCCCCTCCCCAGCAAAAACAGAAAGATCAGAAAATTTTTTAAAAATAGAAGATAATCTCTATTTACAGTTGTCAATCCACAACTCATTAGTTTTGGCAGAGAGGTGTTGTCGTCCTCCCATATTCCATACTGGTCACCCATCTGATACTGGCCAGGCTCAATGTTGCTTAACTTCGGTGATCTAATGAGAACTGGTGTGTCACCATGATTATGCCATATTAGACAATAGGTTCTTTAAATCTATATAGATAGAAGTACATTTCTTTTGCTATATCAAAAGATTTACATAGTAATAATGGAATCGTTAAATTTTATTCACTCATTCATTATTTTCAATCCTCTCATAATATTCTTCATCATTCAATTGACACTATCCATCTCATTACCCTTTATCCTCGAGTGGCTTTTAGCCTTAATAAGTGGTTACTCATTAGTAAATAAAAAACTGAAGAAATTTCTCTCCCCCTCTCTCTCTGTCCCCCTCTCTCTCTTTCTCTCTCTCTCTGTCTACCCCCCTCTCTCTCTCTGTCTCCCTCTCTCTCTCTCCCCCTCTCTCTCTACCTTTTTCAAAATCCACCTTAAAAAATACTTTATCTACACAAAGTGTGTTATAACTATTATCTAAAATTTCCCCAACCAAAAAAAAACCTCTGTTGAGGCGATGTTGTTCGTCATTATTAATCAAATTAAATGGCAGGGATTTCTTGGGTTCCTCAATTTTCCCAAGCAATACTGGGATATAGGTCTAGCTAGTCCCTATTTACTTACTGTCCCACAAAAGTAAAGTTAGACACAAGGTCGTTTTTTATGTGGGGGTTATCTATCTCCCTCCCAAAAATTTAAATTGTCCCAGTCAAGATATATCTTTTCCACTCTGATCGAGGACAGAACAGATACTACACTTTGATGCCAGCTTTAACGCCAAGTGTCTGAGAGTCCTGCTTAGTTTTTCATAAAAATATCTTAGTTAAATCATCATCATCATCATCATCATCATCATCATCGGTTTAACGTCCGTTTTACATGCTGGCATATGTTGGACGACTTTAAGAAATCGACTTTCGAACTAACCTACCTCTTGCCAAGTCTTTATTTATCCTTCTTTCTCTCAAGCCCATTTTTATCACTTTCACCCATGTTTTCCTTGACCTTCCCCTGTGAACTGAACCTGTTACCTCAACTGTTCTACATCTACTAACCCAAGAACTCTTATCCATTCTTTCAACATGGCCATACCATTGAAATCTTCTGTTATGCACACATCTCCCTATACTGTACAGATTTAATCTCCCTCCGAGGTCATCAGAACAAAGCCTGTCTTGAAAACTCACATTACACACCCATCGTATCATTCTAATATCATTTCTCTCCATGCAACGCATGTCCTCAACCTTCACTGGGCAGGTTTCACTTCCATACATCATCACATTGCGTACACATACCTGATAGCTTTTGACAGAGTTAGTTAAAAAAAAATGCATAAATTAATCTTTAAAAAGATGTTGGGACGCACCTAGGAACCATTCTGGTTAGTATAAGTGCACGCAGACACACTAGTTGAGAAGCTCTGCTCTAGAATCAAGTTCATCCGAGTATTTCATTCATAGCTAGGGGCCAAAGCTGGGTTCATACCTTTCAATGGATATTATCAAAACTCCCACAACAGCTTGACCAGAATTCGAACACTGCCAGCTGCGCTCATAATCCGCGATCATACTGCTGAACCAAATTTAGATCAATAGCATACGATAGCATATCCTCTCCGATGTGCTTCACCACATGATTGAGAACAGAACATCTGCCCAGGGAACGGTTATTCCGTTGTGCTAACACACATCTGGATTAGCGGGGTATACTGAAGTATTTGCTAAAGGTATTTTCAGGGCTGTATTTTTTTCTTACAGTGAGATTTTGCCGTCCTCCTGCATACAACGCCTGGTATTCCCAAGTGGTCACCCATCTGATACTGGCCAAACTCAACATTGCTTTCAACATGACTATGCTGTAAATGATAAAATGTGTCAAACAACAATTAAGTCAAAATTAGGTTGTGACCCTTTTAGGGGGTTGATAGGTATCTTTTTTCTTGACGGAGAATATAGTTTCCCTTTGATTGTTTTGTTGGCTGTAACTGTAAATTATGAGTTTGATTTTGAATATAGGGCTAACATAATTAAAGGAAGATGTGTAATTACAGAGTTATGTGCTCTACTCTGTGTGCTATTTTAGTTTATGCAGTGTTGTACTTGCTGACTACTCCCAACCCCTCTGAATATAACCTGGTATTCACCTCAACCTCTATTCAAAATCAACACTTTCCAATATTATGACATATGAAGTTTCTAGACAAGTTGACCTTATGTCTGATGAGGACATTATTTTAATCATCACCATCTCCAGTCCAGCAGACCTTCTCCCTCCTCCACATCATCATATTTTTCTCCTCTTCCTCCCTTAGACCCATGCCTTCTCCTCTCCCACTTTTCCTATCATCATTACCCTCATACTTCTACCCTTCCCCCATTCCATCCCTCTTTCTTCACATTTTTTCCTGATCGATACACGCATGCATTATTATGTTCCTGGTGTGTAAAATGGCCAGTTGCTTAGCAACAGTAACAGTAAGGACCTGTACTTCCCTCTACTCCTCTTTCCCTATCCTCTTCTAACCTCTCTCCCACCCCTCTGGCTTTCTATATCTCAATTTTTATATCTTTCCAAACTCTCACTCTCTTGTCCTCAAGTGTGATTGATCCCTATCCTATATCCTTTTTCCTTCTGGCATCGTCTTGTTTAGCCTCTCTCTCTCTCTATCTCTCTCTCTCTCTCTCCCTCTCTCTCTCTATTTGTCTATCTTTCTCAATAAACCTTTGTTACACTATGTCTACCTCTATATATCTCTTTATATATATATATATATATATATATATATATATATATATATATATATATATATATATATATATATATATATATATAAATTTTTAGTTTATATAAAAAATATATATTTTAAGGTATACATCCCTTATAATATCATCCAAATTGTTTCAAATAAAAAGCTCAATCATAATTTTTTTAAATTTCTTTATTTCGGCGATTGCTTATATTTTTACATATGTTTCACAACCCGTTAAGAAAAAGTATAGTCTTTGGTTTAACATGCTGCTCTTCAGAGACAATCATTTAATAATAAAAATAAATAGTGTGCTTGTTTGTTATTATTAAATGGAGTCTTTGCAGAACCGAAAGTAACAGAAATAATGGTCTACGAAGACTATTTTTTCTACTAGCGATTATTTACACATTTCAAGCGTGTTCTTCTTAAGCATACATGCGTAAAACTAATTAGATTTTAACTCAAAACGTTTCTTCATTTACTAATATTTAACAAAAACAACAACAGAAAACAATATTTATCGACTATACACAATCTTTTTATCGCATTATGTTCATACTCTAAACTATGCTTTAACCAAACTAATTATAACTATAGACAATTTATAGAAGACTATTAACAATGCAGAAATATTATTATGTTTTCAATTACTGATGCGTGTATAAACCTATGGTGTTGGTGAGAAGAAAGTTGCATGTTTGCATCATGTCAGGGTCACTAATTTATGGTGTTGGTGGGAAGAAGAATGTCGGATCACCATTTTATAGTAGGGTTTCTATTTATCTCCCTCCCATGGCTTCTTCTTCTTCTTCTTCTTTGCGTATCCTTGATCTTTGAAGCATGTAGTCATACAACAGTTTCCCACTATTTTACACAGTCCTTTGCATAATTGTTGTACTCTGCAAGATTTTTCGTGGTGCACCGGTTGGGCAGTAGAGGGCAAGCAATGCGGTGTTGCATCGTATGGTCCTTCTCTCCACATTCGCAGATGGTTGGGTCGGTTTTGTTGTCCCATCTAATCATAGCAACTTTTGATCGCCTCATTCCCATTTTCAGGCGGTTGAGCGTTTTCCACTGAAGCCAGGGTGCTTCTGAACCGGAAGAAAGGGGGATTCCCACGTCTGGTCCACAGCTGTAGTCTGGTCTCTTCCTGAGATATTGTTAAGGGTTCAACATGGCTGAGGAAGATTCTCCTTGACTTTAGTCGTGGGACTGTTGGTTCACGTCCATGAAGGAGATGGCATTCATCACTGATAGCCTTTGTGATCTTTACTCGGCTGGCAACTTCACATCTCACATCTGCAGGGGCAATGCGGGAAGATTAGACACAACTTAAAGAAAGTGCTATTTGAAGCCAGCGCTCTAGAAGAAGAGCACTCTGGCCGATCCAAAAAATGCCTGGGCTACCCCGTCTGCATTCCCTGGTAGGGGCGGCTCAGACGATTAGCAATAAACTAACCCCTTCTCAAAGGGTGAGTAGGAAAAGCCTGAGAAGGTGGACCTCCTAGAATTGCACAGGACCATACCTCAGACCGAATGAGAACAAACCATCCTCAAAAATGGCCTAGACTTTTCTGGTCTGATTTTGGTATGAAATTGAGTTGTTGTAGTAGGGTTGCTGCGTTGGTATCCATCCTACTGGCCTTGTTTGGAATGAAGGAAAGGGTCACCAAATTTTGGTTAAAAGGACAAACTTATTCTCTACAATTTAAATCAATCTTATTCAGCAGTTTCATCAACACAAAACATGGTTTGGAAAGAGTTTTGAAAATAGGAATAGAAAATAGGTTGAGTCTGCCGACGTATATGTACTATAGAGATGGAATTGATTCCATGAGTTCCATCTGTCTCGCCGATGTTAACATGGCGTTCAAAGTCTGACTGTTCATAAAAGACAAGAAAAACGTTTGGGAAGAGGTACTAACCCACAGAAAAAAATGTTTCGGCCAAACAATGCATCAATCGCTCGATCAATGAGAACATGCAAGTGAAAAAGAAAATAGTTCTTGTATGTTGAATTATAAAAAGTGTTTTTACAAAGAGAAGAACAGTCACAGAGAACATCAGAGAGGCAGGTCGCTTTCGTATGTGCGCTAGAAAGAAGGACAGACATATAGGTAAACGGATAGCTCGTCTCACTACACTCAGCAACACTGTGGGCGCTGATCCCCCCCCCCCCCCCATTTTAGATAGCGCCTTAGACACTTCTTTCCTGTTTGAAATATTGCCAAAGAGACAGAAAATCGCCGTCTGGAAGTCATGTGTTTACATCGACTACCGCTTGGGGTCACCTCTAACCCTTAAGGTGTCACTCAAACTTTTCAATTCAAACACGGCCCTCGTTATGTAACAATATGTTAGAAGGAGAATTGAAAATAAGATGAAAATAATTTTTTTTTTGTCTTGCTTTAACTTATTTTTTATTTATTTTTAAATCTTAGTTGCTTCCAGTTTTCACTTCGTTCATTAGAGTTTTAGGTGTGAAGCCTGTATTTCACGATATTTCAGGGGAAAATCCCACTTTTCAAGTCTTTCTATTTCGTTTAGCTCAAGTTCTGCAACGGGCAACAATGGCTGACGTGAGATTAAAGAATCAGGTCCGCAGCAAATGTATGCCGAAGCAAAACAAAATCTAAACGATGTAAGATTATAAATATAATTCCAAAAAGGTTTGATAAAAGCATCATCAGGTGGCGTTAGTCTTGATGTGTTTACAACTTTGTCTTTGCTGTTGAGTTTATTTAACGGCTAGTAATTTACGACTTTAAAATGCGCGTCTGTAATATTGAGATGTTGCATGCAAATGTGATTCCATTTGCAAACACCTAAAAAAAACATGACTGCTCCTTCTTAATATAGACATATCCTAGTTAATAATACTAAAATACAAACACCAAAAGATTACAAATTTAATGAAGCCTTTTACATAAAAAACAAACATCCCACAATAAATAATTTTTAAAAACGAAAGAAAGATCAAACAAGAAACCCACTGAACTTACATAGACCAATTTGACCGAAATACTATTCGAAAAATTGTAAAAATAAAAAAATTGTGTTGTTTAATAATGTTTGCCTATATATATATATATATATATATATATATATATATATATATATATATATATATATATATATATATATATTACAAGCACTACCATGAAGATTTGAAAATACATTTTTATATGGATGAAAATAATCCACACAAGAAGAAAAAAGAACGAAATATAAGACGGTTGAGACAAATTTTAAACAAATACGTCGTTCTTGCACGTGTTTTTACAATAACGGCAATTGATTTTCATAATTTCATATTGTGTTGAAAAAGGTGACAGAAGTTGCCGAAAATACTATATATATATATATATATATATATATATATATATATATATATATATATATATATATATATATATATCATACTTCTAAAAAAAGTCTGATATATATATATATATATATATATATATATATATATATATATATATATATATATATATATATATGTATATATATGTATATATATGTATATATATGTATATATATGTATATATATATATGTATATATATATATATATATATATATGTATATATATATATATATATATATGTATATGTATATATATATATATATATATATATATATATATATGTATATGTATATATATATATATATATATATATATATATATATATATATATATATATATATATATATATATGTATATATATATATATATATATATATATATATAATATATGTATATATATATATATATCATACTTCTAAAAAAAGTCTGATTAAACCGAAGGGATTTGATAAACAAAACGATGACTTTCTGAATTTTTTAGATAAAGATTGATAATTTGTATAATTTGGATTATTCGGACTACTGTTCTCATCTAAAGGACCCGTGCAGTAACGGATAAAGTACTAAGTAAAATTCAGTTCTAAGTGACGTCACTCTTCTGGAGGTTGAAGGTTCAATCCTCAGTGTGGGTGATACTAGGAATTGTGAATTACTGAAGGCTACTATCTGGTCCTATCTGACGGAACGAGAGCATGCTACCCCTGTGGATTAAATGAAGAGTTATGTTTAAACTTGCGTGCAGATTCCCGAGTTCGACAGAAAGATTCCCAAGTTCGACAAGATACACCTGAAGAAAGTCAGAGGTTTCATCGTCCGAAAAGTTGTGAAAATAACACTGAAGATGAGAACAGTAGTTCGAATAAACCAAATTATACAAAACGATGAGTTGTAGCGATTTGTAATTGACTTGTTTTTGTCATTTATTTCCTACAATAACATCTTACAATAGAAGTATTAGTAGATAAGGATTATATATAAATATTTGTTTGTATCTACATAGGTATACGTTTCATCCTTACAGGAATCATCAGTGTAGAGATGATTACTTATACCAGTCACAGGAGTCGAACCACGGAACACAGGTCATGTTTATAAATCAAATTCTAACGCTTTAGCCATCACGGCCACTATCAACAACCCGATAAATAAGCAAAAGATTAAACCTATTAAAGGCAGCCATCAAGAGAGTGTTCAACTTCTGAAGAAACGTGCATTTAAGCTAGGATGACGGCTGTGTTAATACTACTCACTACAGTGCCCAGCCTACATTTAGGGGCGACAAATAATTATAAATATTTGTTTTTATCTACATATGTATACGTTTCATCCTTACGGGAATCGTCAATGTAGAGATAATTATTCATACCGGTTCCAGGACTCAAACCCTGGAACACAAGTCATGTTTATAACTCGCGGCCACTATCAACAACCTGATAAATCAGCGAGAGATTAAACCTATTAAAGGCAGCCATCAAAAGAGTTCAACTGTTGAAGGAACGTGTATTGTAAAATATATATGCATATTTTGGATTTTCAAAAATAAATGAAGAAATGGTCATTTGAATTTTGCATCCTATTGTTTGCTCTGCAAGTAAAAAGTAATAGCTATTATTTTGAAAGTTTTGACTATCCATAAAAAATATATGCATAAATATATATTTCATATATATATATAACAATAATAAACACTTATCTAAGCACTTTACGTCTGAAGCACATAGAATTACCGCCTTAAGTATCTATTTTGGGCCCAACCCTCTTCCTGATCTTCATCAATGATCTTCCAAATCATATTCTGAGATCATTCGTTGACATATATGCAGACGACAACTGTCTATGACAGCACTTTAGAGAAGATTGGTGATCAAGATCTTACTGATTCTCTCTCTTCCAACCCGGAATGTATGGTGCAATGGTGAAAATGTTATTTGTTACTTTTAACACCTCCAAAACCGACGCGTCTCTCCTTTCACCACCAATGTTCAGATCCTCGTTTTGCCCAAGTCAAAATTAATGTTTTTATAGAATTAAATAATACTTACCGGCATAAAGGCCCCAACTGGCATCCATCTGATAGAAAAACTCTTGTTTGAATGAAGGAACATTTATACACTAGAATGTCCATTTATGAATCTCAGCCAATCAGAACTCAGAGAATGGACTTGCCTTTCTGAGCATAATGGAACATTCTAGCCTTAGTATAAACTGGCTTTTTAGTGTGCTTGACACTTACTTATTTCGTTAGTCAACTGGTCACACAGTTGAGCTAAATACCGAATTCTATGGTTTTCTCCTTGAAGAAGCCCCTTGTTTTGATAAACTCCTAGTACCGACTTTCACTCTAGATCTAAAATGGAAGATGTATATAATATCTGTTGCTAAGGTTACTGGAAAATCTTTGGAGCATTCTACCACTCCAGTAAGTACCTGACTCCTGATGCAATCCTCTACTTATATAAGAGTCAGATACACTCTAAGATGCTGCTATACTTGGGAAAGTGTTGGCACTCTTTCTTGTCTTGAGATAGTAAAATTAGACTTCGTAACCGAGCAGTGGATTATCTCTACTCTTACTTACAACCCTTTTCTCACAGAAGAGATGTTGTTAGTCTTTCTGTAATGGAGTGAGCCAATCCCCCGCTCCTCCCGACATAAACGACGAAAAAATAGCCTGTGCCGTGCATGAAATTTGTATACCGTCCAGGTGAATTGATAAAAAGAAAGGATTTGAAAATGAAAACAAAATGAACTTGAAAGCGGCAGGAACGACGGTTGATTGTTGGACGATTGTCTTGGAGTTTTCGTTTTGTTTTGTGTGTTGCTTTCTTACAAGCTATCTCGGCGTCATGTTAGGAGGTCAAATCCTTACACCTGAAGACTAACTCCTTATGCGTTCACCGATGGCTTACTAACACGCTGACTAACAAATCCAGAGTGAGCACTAAGGCTGCTAGTGAAATGATTATCAGAAAACGGTTGCACACCTTTTAAGAACTTGTCAAAGAGTATGTACTGGTAGTAGACGTTATGCTTGTCAGGTCAAGTCAAAATAAAGCCGATAAGATCACTAGAGTCCCGCAGAGGTGATTGGAGGTAATGAGGAAGGAAACAGAGGCTGTGTCACAGATATTGCCGCCGCTGATAACAGCATGGAGCCGAACCAAATACGACAGATCCATTTGAACAGCGGTCATCCTGGAGTGAAACGAACAACCTACTGCATCTGGAGGATTGCCTCCTGGTACGACAAAGAAGGCTGTGAAATCTGACCGATACGATGGCAACATGAGAAGCTCGAATTTTCAAGTGTATGGCAAAGGTTGGGTATGGATGTCACTCATTATGGGGGTGTTCACTATTTAACCCTCATCGATTGCGGGCCTACCTGATTTGCCATATATCAACTATTGCAGCGAGAAGATTCTGCCACTGTGATTCAGTGTCTCAGCTTTGTTTTCTTGGAGAGGAGTCCACCCAAAGAAATTTTGACGGTACAGCTTTTAATAGCAATAGGTTCAAAATGTTTGCTGAAAGCTGCGATGTCTGACTGCGTTTTCAGTGTGCATATGCACCGTCAGGATATGGTATTGTCAAGAAGTCCCATAGATCTATAAAAGGGATGCACTGCTGAAGAGGCAGTTTACTGATACAATATCATGCCAATAGACGATGTCTATAGTGTGATGGCTCCGGCGAATGTACTGTACAAGTATGAAGTCTAGGTGAAAAGCATTGTTGAAGCCGTTTCGTTGCTACCAGATCGCAAGCATAAAATTTATGAACGGGGGGGGGGGGGGGCGTTGTGCTGGTGGGAGTCCGGAAAAATATGTGCACGAGTGAATGGAGGAAAGGAACTGTAACGAAGGTCGTGAGTCCCCAAACGGTCTGTGTGGACGGAGTGTAAGGGATCTTCGCCCATATCCTCGGATGGTGAACGATTCCGAAGACAGTGGAAGTGCAGCATCAAGCGATGGCGAATTGTGTGTGCCAGTGATGAATGATGAGGCCAATAGCTTGGTCAATGATGGCCTTAATCAGTTGAGCGACAGTGACGACGACAATAGCGAAGATCAACATGTCTCGGCAGAACCACCTCAAGAAGCGATGGAATTAGCCGTGCCACATCTCAGAAGCAGCCACCGACGAAGGAGGCTGTCTCAGAGCTGCTGGGTGTGTGATGATGAGAACAGGGGGGCAGTGTAATCGACTGAGCATATCCCTTCGACATAAACGACAAAAAAATAGCCTGTGCCATGGATGAAATTTGCATAGCGTCAAGATGAATTGATAAAAAGAAATGTTTTAGAAATAAAATGAGAATGAACTGGAAATTGGCAGGAACGACGGTCGATTATTAGACGATTGCCCCGGATTTTTCGTTCTGTTTTGTGCGTTGCTTTCTTACACTTTCTCTACTCTATCGCTATTTTCATGATAGGTGCTCGACTAAGCTTCAATTTCTGGTTCCCCTATAAAACATTCACAGCAAAACTCGTCTAGCTACAACCACTGCCAAGAACTTTCTTTTCTTTCTTTGAGCAACTAAAATCAAACAGAATTTCTTTCCAAGAATTAACCATCTGTAGAACACAATACTGTGGTGCTGCCTCCTAGCTGATTACAACTTAGTTGTCTTTAAGTCTATTACTGTTAAGTAATCAAATTCTGCCCATTCAACCCGTCGTTTCTAAACCTCTTATAATATTTTTCATCAATCTTATTAATTATTATCCTCAAGTGGCCTTTTGCCTTGGTAACTAATTAATATATTATAAACTAAAACAATGCAAGAAGGAAACAAATGAAAAGTTCTAGAACAGGGCATTGAGAGTGTCTGTACCTGCCATTGTTATTGCTGGTTCAGTATTATTAGACTGTGGTAGTGTACAAGAGATCTGAAGAAACATTAAATATCATTAAGGTCTTCCATAACTAAAAGATCTGATCTTTATGAAAAAAGCCAGATCCCAGAAGGGGTAAAATTAATTCTCTGAACAAAACAGTTTTGCACCACTTTTATGTTCCCTTATGAAGATTTAAATCAAAATATAATCATATTAAACCTTATATCTAGAATCCTTAGACTGGAGTAATGTTCAGGAGAGCTGAATAAATATAAAATATAGTATGTATTACTGTCTTCCATAATTAAAAGGGTACTTTTTAGGAATAGCTATCCAAGAAAATTTCAGTACTTATATCATTAATTCCGAGTTTCACCAGAGACTTCCGAGACTGGCGAATGTTTACGAACTTCAACTGAACAAACTGAATGTATTTTCGAAAAAATTATTTAACAAAAGAAATTATTGATTTTATCTTGTATTTAAGTGTATTATGTAATGTTGGTTCGGTACTTCTACACAATACGAACCGAACTGTTTTTTTTAATCCTAACCCTCACCTAACCATTTTAATAAAGGTGAATGAAAAGGTATCCAAAAAAATTAAAATGAAAAGTAATAAGGGTATCCAATAAATTATGTAAAAGTCGGAACTTGATCTTTCTAATTGATTGAAAAATAGTCGTCTGCTAAGTAACAGCGCTTTTTTTTATTTGTATATTTCGACAAAAGTCGAAACTTGATTCAACTTTCTCCCTTCATAGTCAGAACTGCTTACATCACGATTGCAAATCTCTGGGTACCTATTCCTAAAATGCACCACCAAAAGATCTGATCTTTATAAATAAATGTGTGTTGAGTGCACCGCACTTAAATGATAATGATCGTAACGAGCATTGTTAACGAACATGTTCCAAATTCTCCTAATTAATTCAGCATTTCTGCGGGTGGGGCGACGGGGTTCGCACAGAGGGAGAGTAGGCGGAAATGTGACAGAAATATTTAAAAAAAAACAAAACCAATTATATTTTTACCCATGTTTTTGCTGTCATTTTTCGTTTTCTTTTTTCTTTTAATTTCAATTAGGGATTTTTTTTTTTTTTTCTATTGCATGTAATGGGGGAATTCTATTTCAATTACGTGGGCAATTTTTCATGGAAGAACTCATAAAGATCTCTTAAATGAATGCACACCTCTTCATTAAGTTGAAAATTCTTCACACGAGTATCTTCATCATTGTTGTTTTTTAGCAATGTTTTTCTTTTATGCACTTCCTGACTTACCACACTATAAATGTCTTAGTTATAATTCTTGTTTGTTACATTTGTAAATGCTATGGTGATCTACCCTATGGCGTCACTACATGGACTCTTCTGAGACACTATGAATAGTGGTAACACAGAGAGTCGCCATGACGAATCCGGAAGTAGTCTCTGGCAACATATTACTCCTGTATTTCTGTAAATACATATTCTTGTTAACTACCTCCTTGTTGTCTTATCTATTTTCGGCCATTTAAGGTTACAACAGTAAATATGCACAATGCTGCATGTTTTGTGGGGGTGCATACATGCATGATACAAACGGCAGACCTGCAATGGGAAAGAAATTTAGCTAAGAGAGGAGACCACCCAAGAAATTGATTAGCCTCTTTAAAAATATGATAGTTTCTTGAAAACAGGGGTTCATGCTGAGAAATAATACCACTTCAAATTTTACATAATTAATGACCACACCAGATAATAGACACCCTGGTCAGTAGTTTTTTTTAGTCCATGGATTAAACAGCCGATAGTTCTCAAGTGGTCTTGCTGTGTGGCCTACCCCGGCGGGATAACTATATATATTCCAGCAGAACGGGCCAGGGTTTTTTTTTGGCCTCTGTTGGTCTGAAAGACAGTGGGCGATTGGGGCCGTAAGCAGAGAGACTGTGTTTGGTTTGAAGAGATGCTTGTTCTTATTGCAAGTCTGTCGTTCAGTAAAGATTTTAAATAGTTGCAGACAGGTTAATGGAAGAGTAAGAGGTCAGAAGAAGTTGCACCAAACGGAAATTACGCAAACCACATGATTATCGGGTAGTGCCCCCTCCTCCTTGTTAATCAACTAACCAACGAGTTAATTTCAGCAAAAATTCCCTCTCCCCATGGAGACGATTAGGAACAAAGGACTTCAGTCAGGGGAGGAGTTAATTGTGGCATTATGATTTGTGATTGCATTGATAACAACTCAGGTATTTTATTTGGTTGTGACTTGTGAGATACTTAGACCTCCCCTTGGAGGGGAGGTGATGTAACAGAGAAACCAAGTATCATTGTAACCTCTCAAAATAAAACATTGTTGTTTGTTTGAAACTTGAATTGTGGTTTTGTTTGGAAGGACATCGTTTTGTTACAACAGCGACCACATGATTGACCACATGATTGACCACATGATTGACCACACTTTGGCCAGTGTTGAAATCAAACACCGAATTCAGACGAAGACAACGAGTGAACAATCACGATCTGTGCAGTGAACACACACAAACACAATTCAATGTTTCTCGCCAACACTCTGTCCCTTTATAGCAGCGTTTATCTCACTCGAGGGGTAAGCAATTTATTATTATTCACTAACTTGGAGTTCTAACACAGGTCATTATCAGTGATCTTTCATGGTATGGATAGGTGGTGTTCATGTGACAGCAAATCTCTTCAGATTTCCAATGCTCTCCACTTCTTTCCTCCACAATTGTAACTCAATTGGTATACTTGTACCAGCTGTTTACAATCGAAGATGCTGACAAATCTACTGCAAAGAAGGTAGGCTCCCTATATCAGGCTAAAAAAACTTCTCACACCTGCCAGTATCCCATAAATCTATTAAGGCAAAATTTCGCCCGTGCATGTATTCTTATTGCCACATCTGAACTGGTACACCAACCACTAGCCTCTCCCTCTTTGATGGGGTGCAAAAAATAATTTCTAACCTAATAGCTCCCACACTGTCTACCAAGATCCAGCCCCTTTCCCATCACTGCAATGTTGCATTTCTCTGCTTGTTTTAAAAGTGATTCCACAGAATATGTTCCAATGAACTTACTGAACTTGTACACCCTCAATGAAATACCCCCAATCGACTATTAGCAAAATCTCACCTCTTCACTGTAAAGGTCCCTAGATGTCAGAAGACATTCTACTCTAATAGCTTCTTTCCTCAAACCGGTTGTTTTGGGAATTGCCTTCCTGTTCCCTGTTTCATCGACTGTACCAACATGCAGAAATTTAAATGTAATGTAAGCAAACATCTTGCTGCACAACTCTCAAGCCATGTTGCCGCCTCCCCCCCCCCCTATAAATCATTTCTATAATAAAGTAATGGTACTAATATAGATCTACCCTCATTACTGCGTATATTGGTACTTATATAAATACTGCCCATATTGGTACTTATATAAATACTGCCCATATTGGCTCGGTAAATTCTGGTAATATTATATATCATCATATTATCCCCTCATGCTTCCTTAGCAATATCCCTTGTTTGAGGTGAATCAATGTAGTAAAAAAAACTATGGCCATTGCAAATTCACACTTTCACAAAGAGTATTAGTGCATGAACCCATTAAGCTTGCTAAACACACACTTCCAGACAGACACACGTCTATCTGATAATAGTATAAATGCACATTATGTATGAAAATTATGCTATCCGGCGAAAGGGCTCAAACTGGCCTTAAGAAAGCAATATTTATACACTAGAATGTCCACTTATAGACTAGCAACCAATGAAAACCATGGAGAATGGACTTGTTCATCTAAGCACAATAGAACCTCCCAGCCTGTTTATATACCATTGTATATTTAAGCAGGATAGTGTAATATCTGTTCTGTAGTCATGATACCATCCTCCCAGGCATTATCTCCTCCTTAGATGGATAAAAGTATAATATATGTTTTGTTGGGATAGGACCATTTTCAGCAGCATTACCTTCTCCTTTTTGGAAGGATTAGGGTAGTATAGCATATATTCGTTCGACATGATAACATCATGAGAGCAAAAATATGCAGCTGAGAGGGGGGGGGGCATATATTAGCTAGTTATTATAATAGATGTCTGGTCTTAAACGGTTCCACTGATTTATATTATATGAGCTTCAGATTTATTAACTGGTGCCGTAGTCGCATTATTAATCAAAGCTATTTATTATTACCATATTTTTAGAATAATATCGTTTCCTGTTTTTAGAAGTGATCCATCAGTTTCTTTTGTTTGTTATTCGTTACTTGATGACGTCAACAAACTTGGCTGTAGACAAAAATATCTCCGGGTCGAGTACAGATACAAATAACACTCAACGGCTTGGTCTTTGCTTGTGACGTGTCCGTTGTTAGCGTGAGAGCAGTTCTATGGCGAACAGAAGGAGGGAGAATTGATGATATTTTCCTGATCAATTTCTCCCATGTTTTTCTTGCCCATTCCTGCCAACTGACCTTGCTACCTCAACTGTTCCACATCTACTAACCCAAGCACTCTCATCCATTCCTTCATCATCATATTCAGTTTAACGTCTGTTTTACATGCTGGCATGTGTTGGACAGCTTTTAGAAATTGTTTTCTAAACTAACCTATCTCGGAAAGGTCTTTATTTATACCATTTTCGTTCAAGCCAATCCTTATCATTCCTTATTTCACTTATTGAAAGTTCTTGCGAAAAAAAATGGAACACGAAACCCACTAAACTTATATACACGAATTTGATCGAAATATTAAATGGACTATTCGTTAAATTAAAAAAACCGTCTCATCAAACAAGAAAGTCTGTGTTATTTAATAACATTTGCCTGAATATCTCTCTCTCTCTCTCTCTCTCTCTCTCTCTATATATATATATATATATATATATATATATATATATATATATATATATATATATATATATATATATATAATTGACAATAGAAGCCTTTATCAATGCAAGATTAAACATTTTATTTTTTTTACTTTAATCTTATTAATTTCGGAATAAAATTCCATCATCAGAGTTGACCAGTATTGTGTCATTTTTTTTTCATCAAAAACACAAAAACAAAAATAAACAAACTTTTTTCGTTTGTTTCTTTGATAAATGTCCTTGGTGTGATGTATCCACGCCGATGACGTTGGCGGTTATGAATTCAAATTCTGGTTGTAGAACGAAGAACACATTGGCATGCTAGAGTTTAATAAAATGGGTCGTTCATTTAAAGCATTGTTGGGTCAGTATTATAAAATTGAAAATAGAAGCCTTTATCAATGCAAGATTAATCATTTTTTTTTACTGTAATCTTATTAATTTCGGAATAAAATTCCATCATCAGAGTTGACCAGTATTGTGTCATTTTTTTTTCATCAAAAACACAATATATATATATATATATATATATATATATATATATATATATATATATATATATAGTAATTAAGCTACACAGAGGCTTCCGCGTTTCATCTTCTACCTAGCTCTACCCACGTATCGAGTACTGTTGAAGTAAATACTGAAAATTGATACATCAAAAATTACATGTTTTTGCATTAGAGATAGCATTAATTGTAATGCAATAGTCGATGTGAAAACATCCATTTGACACGTTCATTTGTTCTGGATTAAAAGTACTCATAATCTAAGTTAAATCAGAGCCCAACTGAAACCTCACATTGCAAAGGAAAACCTGTGATATTTTGTTTCAGGAGGTGTTATCTAAATGATTTGATTATTAAGGTTTAGTATTGTGTATGATTGTAGAATATATATACTAGTAGAATACCCGTCTCCTTGTTTTTAATTTTTTGCAGGAGAGGAGGTATGATACGGTTTCGGTTGCACTCCTAAATGGTCTAGTTTTAAAAAATAAATAATGTGCTCACGTTAAATACTCTGTTGCCTAGAATACATATTCCATAATTCATTATGATAACTTTGATAGTTTAGGATTTTACGAAACACATATGTTTGTATATATATATTAAAGTTTGAATTACCTACTAGACACCATCCTCGAGTGTGTTCGGTCTCTCTGTACAAGGGTTTGTCGGGACAACCTGACATGAGGATACTTCATCCTACAAGTAAACTCTGACAAAATATTCAAAATAACATAGTATTCGAAACCCAAATAAGATCCTCTTGACACGACTATGCACTGACTCATACGAGGAATTGTGTACCTTCCCCAAGTAATGTTACCTCAAGTAACAGCACTGTGCTGGTTACTCCACCAGACTAGATGAATTCTTGTCCTGGAATCTGGTAAGACCAAGAGACCAAAAGAAAGATATACGATAACATAGTTAAATAGTAAATTGGTGATTGGAAAATTAATATTTTTAACTTCGTTACTAACTCAAGGTTTGAGAGATAAAGGAGAACTTTAATAGAATATTCGAATATCTATGTATCTCATATATAGATTAAGTGTAAGCCCCAAGAAGAGGCCTTTGATTTCTGTGAACTTCGACTGAAGTAAAATGAACAACAAAAGATATATAATAATATATTATTAAAGCTCATGTGTACACAACAATCCTTTTACAAATGTATTAGTTAATATAAATCAAAATTTGTTATTAAATCTTTTATATCAAAGTTATTTTAAAAACTTTTTTTTTTTTTGTGAGCGCACCCCTAAATGGTAAAGTTTACCAAAAAATAATGTGTTAATGTTACTCGCCGGGTTGCCAAAAACATATATTCTTAATGATCGGTTCATAAAAATAATAAATTAATATAAAAAACTTGATATACATGTACTCTCTAAATGTTGAACTGTACAAAAATCGAATGTGCCCATGTTACTCATTGTATTTTTTAGAATATATATCCCAAAATTCATAATGATCCGTCCATTAGTTTAGGAGATTAAAAGTTTTGGGAGACGGGTTTGGGGGCGCATACCGCCTAAATCGTAAAGTTTACAAAAATAAAATAATGTGCTGATGTTACTCACCGGGTTACCGATAATATATATATTCCAAAATTCATAAGGATCTGTTCATTAGTCTAGTAGATTACCCTGTACATTAAAAAGAAAACTAAAAAATATTTAAATCAATTATATATATATATATATATATATATATATATATATATATATATATATATATATAGTAATCTAGGTAGGGTAAAAATCCATAGGGTAGAAATCCAAAGGGAATCAAACCGGGTTTATAAAAGAGTGCTCAATAAAAATATAGAGCTGTATTGTGAATGCTTTTATTCAAACATGTATAAGGTCTGCTACACTGGCATGTCGATGTTATCGATCTACAGCTCTCAAGAGCTGAGGTCTCATCAGGCAGAAAATCGTTTTTTGATTCAACTGGTTGCTGAATTCCAGGGAGAATGAAGTCAAGCAAAAAAGAAGAGGAGAAAGAAATAAAAGTCATGTGACCGATTTTAAAATATGATTGCCGTTAGAAATTACTATTTTCTTATTTTTATCTTTTATATATTTTATATATATATATCCAACGCTGAGCTGGGGTAGAGAGGGGAGGGGGCCGAGGAAAAGAAAAAGAAAAGAGAAAGGGAAAGAGATACAATTGCTGTCAGAAAAGTTTAATTTACAGCTGTTTATATTTTTATTTTGTATTTTTATCCAACGCTTAGTTAGGGGGGGGGGTGGAAGAAAAAGAAAGAGAAAGGGGTTGAGGGGTGTTAGGGGTGGGTGTCTATAGCCATTTAGGATTTGTTGCGGGGATGGTTCTGAGTTAAATTCATATTTATTTTTATTCAGCGCTGGGCTGGATAAAGATGGGGGTCGGGGGAGGTTAAACAAGATCGAGAGAGAAGATGAAGGAAGGGGGGGAGGGGGGGTTTCAAATTTGTTGTGTCTGCTTCCTGTCAATGCAGACATATAACAATTACATGACACCCAGCTTACGGGGATATTTTAGTTTAAACTCATTGGTGGATTTATGGCCTTATTGTTGATAAATTATATTGTTATATTTTGATCAATTGGCATTTAATTTTGATTATTTTGATGGATAGTTACATGTATTTTAAATAATATTTATCAGCTAATTAATAAAACATAATGGTAATTGTCTTTATTTTTAGTAAGATTCATATATGGATTATTGGCAATAATATTAGTAGGTTAGTTCTAGGTACTAATGAGTTAAAATATATTGGGAATTATTCTTGGTAAGGATCGTATATAAGTTTATGACATTGATATAGATGGATTATATTATTATATTTAGTTTTAATTATTTTGGAGTATGAATAAATGTATTTCGATTATAAATAATAGTTAGTGGTGGATTAATAAAACATACTGGTAATTGCTTTTATTTTTAATGGAATTTATATATCGATTAATTTCAGTGGTATAAATAAATAAATTTTATTATTCGTTGTGATCCTATTATTAATGGTGGGGTTAACACCTGTTATAGTATTAGTGGTAAGGTGTTCTAGTTAAAATTGTTAACGCAAGTTATGGTCTATGAAGGGGGGGGATTAGAAATGATGGGGGCCAGTAATTTTGATTAAAGTGATCAGTATATAATTATTTAAATATTTAAAAATTGGTTTTGGTAATAAGTAGTTTTGTGAGCTGGATGTTGAGCGCACACACGCACTCGTGCACACATATAAATACATATATGCACATGTATACACAAACATTCATATATGCACCCAAACCCATACACATATACATGAACACACAGATACACATGTATGTGTACATATGTATACGTATACATACGCGCATACAGATGCACACATACACACATAAATAGTTATAAAATTTTATATCTTCATACATATGCTCACTCATATGTCCACAAGAATCACCTATATATATATATACATAAAAATTTTTTACTTTTACATGTTATAGTATTTATTCAAAGATTGGGGTGGTTGTACTGTGTTTGTAGTTGAGGGTTAAAGTTACTTGGTTTGGAAGTGTTAATAAGTGTTAATTTTAGCGGGCTTGTTGGGTATTGGGTTTTTTTGTTTTAATGGTATTATTTAGGGGGGGTTGTACAAATTACTGAGGAGGTGTGATCTGTTATGCCTACAGTTGATCGATGTTTCCTGTTTTTTGTTTAAAAGTTTTCCTCTGTCAGTAAATTTAATTATTTCAAGTTTTTCGCCGAGGCATAAATAGGTGCTAGTTTTTCTGATAATGTTCCAAATTACAATTGGTGATTTATTTTTATTAGTGAGTTCCCAGTGGTAATTTGAGAGTGATGTTCTGTTTTGGTAGCTTGGGTTGTTGAATGAACATTTATGGCCGGTGTATCTTTCTTTGAAAGTATTACCTGCCATACCTATGTAGTATTTTTTTATATCTGGAGTTTCCTTAGTTGAGATTGTTGCTTGGTAAATTGTTTTTGTTATTAAGCAATTTTGTTGCAAGGGGCATTCATTTTTATTTATGCAGTTACAGGACTTTACTTTAGTTGTTTTATTGTTATCTGATTCAGGGTTTAGGTTGCTGTTTAGGATTTTGTTATTGTGTTTTTTAATTATCATTTCTAAATTTTCGCTGCAACTGTAACTTAGTTTAAGTGTATTTTTGTTGAATATTTTATGTAAGATATTGTTTGGGGGGAAATATGTGTTTATGAGGTTTAGAAATTTTTTACCAAGTTTGGTTTTAACTGCTTGATTGAAGGGAGGTGTAAACCATATTATCTTCCTGTTTCTTGCTTTATTGTTTTTATTATTAGTCGTTGCAGGTTGAGAGCTGTAGATCGATAACATCGACATGCCAGTGTAGCAGACCTTATACATGTTTGAATAAAAGCATTCACTATATATATATATATATATATATATATATATATAGTGTGTGTGTGTCAGGTTGTATATGAAAAGAAATCAAATCAAGTGCTCGATCATATAAGAGAGCCAATATAATTTATTTAGATACTGTATATTACATATTTCAGCAATGTACCGCAGTTTCATCCAAAAGGGCAGATGTCTAAATCTGCCCTTTTGGATGAAACCGTGGTACATTGCTGAAATATGTAATATACAGTATCTAAATAAATTATATATATATATATATATATATATATATATATATATATATATATATATATATATATATAATGCAAAGTTCCGAATAAGTTCGTAGAACACTCTCGACTAGTCTTCTATCTGTGCCCGCTTCTAGGTACATATAGATCTTAATTTCCCTTAATTATGTGACAGTTTCTGTTGGCCGAGTGGATATGGTGACTGCTTGCAGATTCTAGGCTGACTCTGTGAACCAGGTTCGTGCCTCCCGACCATCTGAAATTGTTACTTTCCTGCACTGATGAGAGCAATAAGCTTGAAACGCTAGCGTCTGTAGGTATTAATAATTTAATATCTATTTATAAATATTATATATGTATATATAACTATATATATATATATATATATATATATATATATATATATATATATATATATATACGGTCTAAGAAAACGAAACAATGTAACTTAAACAAACCGACCGTTAGCTTTCGTCAGCCATGTTTGAAGTTGGGGGAGGGGATCACGTGCCCACTTGGTGAAAATATTGTACACCGTTACATTTCTTTTTTTAAACATTTATTCATTTCTCTATTGATTCATTTTCTCTTTTTAGATAATTAAAATTGTGGGTTTATTTAGGAAGAATTGACAAGTAGTTATATAGGGACAGACTAAAACGGATCGATTAATCTCAAACCCAAACTAGTGCCTCACAGGTGTCAAATGGTGTGAAGGATATGAAAGAGAAATATGTCACATCCTTTGACACACGTTAGGCAATAGTTTGGGTTTGAGATTAATCGGTCGGTTTTAGTTGAAATTGACTTCCAAACTAATCAATCTCTGGCTAGGTCTTTATTCCTTCTTTCTCTCAAATCCATCCTTATCACTTCCTCCCATGTTTTCCTTGGCTTCCCCTGCCACCCCATCTGTGCTTTCTCAACTATTCTACATCTAATAAAAATGCTCGCATCTATTCTTTCAATGTGACCAAACCAACGAAGTTTCCTGTTCTGCACACATCTCACTATACTGTCCAGATGTAATCTTCCTCTGAGGCCTGTCGTTAAGATTCACATTGCACATCCATCATACCTTCTCATGTCATTTCTAACCATGCAATGCATATCTTCAACCCTCACTGGTGAGGTTTCACTTCCATACATGATCAGACTGGACACGCATACCTGATACCAGGGCTTTATGCGCTCCACTACTTTTGGAGCTGCTCCCGCTCCTGCTCCAACGCCCAAAATTGGAGCTGGCTCCTCTCACGCTCCTCATTTTCAAAAAGGAGCCGTTCCAGCTCAAACTCCTATAAAAAAGGAGCGGCTCTTTTTCAGCGCTCCATAATGAAAATGTACCTTCTTTCATAAGCGTTCTATTCTGCCAATGAGTGGTCGTAGGATAGGTGTAGGCGTTAAAGGATCTCGTCAATATGGGTGGGGATGTCACTTTAAGTGTAAGACCGTAACATAATATTTGACAAAATCTCGCTAACATTTTGAGATGTGCTAATGGTTATATGACAACAGGTCGGACGAAGCATACGTAAATTTTCGTTTCCTGAGGTATAAAATAGAAATAGAAAAATCCCTGAAGTATTTTAAAACAATTTTAATTTTCATTACATTAACAACCTATTTTTTCAGGGGAGGATAATTTGACCCGATATTTTTTCTATTTATTTTGGAAGGGAATTTAGATTTGTTTTAAGTAAATAAAGTTTTACTTTTAAACATTATTAGTGATTATTTTCTTTTTAAAGAAAACATTTCTCTGGGAGAGGAGAGACGAGACAGCCAAGGCAACATTAATCGTCGTGTTGTTGTTTAATATTTGTTTGTTTTACGAACTTAACTATATTGTATAATGTATATTATTATTTACTACAGAGAAACGCGCAAGTACTTTCAAACAAATCGATTTATCGATTTTTTTTTCAATAATGCAATTTGGGGTGAAAAAAATCCAATGAAGTTTATTTTTTAAAGATTGAATAAAAAAAATATTTCATAAGTTGGCCAAAAAATATCAATAAATTGTCAATAAACAATTCAGAGATCCACTTAATGTCTTAAAATTTCATACAAAATATCTGGCCGTGACCTTGGGAGTTGAAAAAATATCGGGTCAAATTTTCCTCCCCCGAAAAATTAACTGGAGCAAGTTTTAGGAAAACTTGCTCCAGTTAATAACGGACAATAACATTTATTAAAATGAAAAATTTAAATAAAAAAGGTGAAAACGTCTATATTTTAAATCTATAATAAAAACAAACTCTTTACAATTTTAATATTCGATAATAGATTTTTTATTATGTAGAAAGATATTTAATCTACTTTCGGTTCTAAAAAAAACAACAAATGAGTCAGAAAGTCTAATTATTTGCTTTTTTTAAATTTAAATTAAAGATATTTTCTTTAATTTAATTAAGTTTAAACATCGGTTTAATTATAAAATAGGGACAGCTGGTTTTTTTTCGCTCATTTCGCTTGGTATTCGCCCAAATTTTGGATGAAACTGATTATTGTTCTCATTTACTTTTATTCCAGGTTTTAATTGCTGGCGGCTATGTTGGTTTTTATTGTTTTTATTTTCTTTGGACTAAAAATATTTTTTCCTTGGACTAAAGATATTTTTTTCTTTGGACTAAAGATATTTTTACTGCTTTAACATTTTATTACACACAAAAAACAAACTTTTAACATTCTATTTACAAAAACAAGTTTTAACGGAATTAAACGAATTTAAAAGCAAACATGAAAAGGTTAAAACATACTAGTCGTGAATTTAAGAATAACAAAATGTTGCTGAAAAGACGACGGGTAAAAATGTGGCATCAAAGTTCAATTTGATATATGCTAAAAAAAACACCACTCTTTAGTCCCAAATGGAGTTGCTCCCGCTCCACTCCTGCTGAATATAAAATGAGCCCTCTTCTCCTTCGCTCCAGCAAAAAGGAGCGTGCTCCTGGAGTGCGCTCCTTTTTGGAGGGCTCCGTAAAGCCCTGTCTGATACTCTTTCCTTGGTCGACAGTAGAAATGCTCTGCTGGCTAGTAATAGCAGAAATTTCTCGTGACATCACAGTCACATGAGACATACTTCCTCAATCCCTCAATATGCAACAATAATTTATATTTCAGAAAACAATTAAGGGCTTATTAAGAATTATTATTTACTAGCAGGTGTAAGCGGGCGTTGCCCGGAGCTCTCTCTTCCCTGGTCGCCCCATTTCACCGAGTTTCACGAACAATCATGAATGAAAGGGGGGATCACTTTCCTATATAAATCTAACGTAAATTGACCACCCACTTCTTGGACAAGTTCAGGGTAACAAAAGCTCATAACAGTATCTAAAATTGATATTTTTGGAAACTTTTTTCAGGAGAGGACTTTTGGAACCATAGTGAATCATATATAATTTTTTTTTTTTTTAAATATTACATTTGTTTTTGTTTATTTCCTAAATTTAATTTTTCGACATAAAAAAACATTTTGGACAACGCTTCGGCCGATGTAACCCCCGACCTTCTTCAGGAACTTAGGAACCTTCTAGTCGAACTTGGTAACACAAACAGAATTTCCAACTGAACCCTTTATTTAATCCATAGAGGTAGATTGTTCTCATTCGGCCAGCCATGATCGGGTAGAAGTGCTAGTGCTAATTATTTATTCTTGGTTATTATCGCCTGTAGTAAGGATTGAACCTTCAACTCCCTCAAAAACCGGTTACTTAGACCTACTGATTAACCGACGCTCTTAACCGTTATGCCATGGGGGCATGCTGACGGAACATAACCCTGTGTAGTCCAGTAATGGATACAAACCCACTTCAATTTCGATTATGTGTAACATTCAGCCTTCGTGGGGAGGCAGGTAAAGATAGAAAAGGAAGAATAGATACAGAAATATGAACAGTGATATATAGATATACAGATAAGTGGAACAGTGATAGATACATAAATATGAACTGCCAAATAGATGACATCATATGATAAAACTACATAAAGCATCTGTAATGTAATTTTCTTACACGTGTAGGTTGCTTCCAATTTCCCTTTTCTTATACCTTTAAGTTGCTTCCCACTTTACTTTTCTTACACCTGCAAGTTGCTTCCAACTTCACTTTTCTTATACCTGCAAGTTGCTTCCAACTTCCTATTTCTTACACATGAACGTTGCTCCTAACTTCTTTTTCCTACACCTGTACATTGTTTCTAACTTTCCTTTTATGACATCTGTAAGTTGTTTCCAATTTTTATTTTCCTACACCTGTAAGTTGCCCTATATTTTGATTTTCTTACAACTGTAAGTTGCTCCCAATTTTCATTTTTTTACACGTGTAAGTGGCTTTCAAATTCCCTTTTCTTACACATGAACGTTGTTTCCAACTTCCCTTTTTAGAAAAGGGAAGTATGTTACTGTATGTTACTCACAATTTTCCTTTCGAGACATGGGAACTGGCTCTGGTGGATAAATAAACTTGACGACCTGTGACAAGTTGGGTCAACGTTAGCATATTGTACATTAGTATATGTTTTTAGTGCACTAAACCGATTGTGAAAGTGAACAGATAAATGATTTCATCTCATTCACTCGTCATCACCAAATATATGCTGCCACTACTCTCCTTTTTCTTTTCTTCTTTATTTATTTCATTTATTTATTTATATCATCATCATCTTACTCGCCTTCTCTTACACTGCTGCTGCTACTACTTCCCCTTTCTTTT
This sequence comes from Sepiola atlantica, assembly GCA_963556195.1. Lineage (NCBI taxonomy): Eukaryota > Metazoa > Mollusca > Cephalopoda > Sepiida > Sepiolidae > Sepiola > Sepiola atlantica. Next base: position 74,574,337 of record OY744516.1, read on the forward strand.
CTATTTGCATCATCTGTTTACGCTTATCTTATATTGATCTTGCTACTACTACTCCTACTGATCCTTTATCACCCCCACTGCTTGTCTTATTCATGATTGGCTAGTCATAAGCAAGGTTTGATTTCTCAGGTTAAATGTTATTTGGATCCGACCAACTTAATTTTATAGAGTAGATATATATGATAAGACTAAACCAAGCTTAACACAACCCAAGAGGGGCCAGAGGAGATAGAAGTACTGTCTGTAATAGAAATCGACACAGACTATAAAAGTGTTCATCACTTCATTTACGATGTAATACCATTGGGAAATGTATGGACACCCTTCCCCAGCTATGAGTAAAATAACCGCTTGTGGTTAATGAATCGTTTCAAAGTAATCATTTCAGCTCTTGCGTTTCTACATCAAATAACCCCAAAAGGATTTTAAAGTATGCCCACTGTTTGGACAATATAAAGAATATTTGCCCATCGTGCAGCACAGTTAACAAGAAAAAGGGGGTAAAAAAAACAAATAGACAACAAATAACTTTTACCAAACACAAGAAAATTTAATTTTCTACTTATATAATTTTCACACGTATGTTTACTGATTGTAAGATTTATTATCTATGCATTTGTTAGCATCACTTTTACTTATGCTTTTTAAAATGGCACTTGCTCACAAATTTCGGGCTTAAAAGATAATAAAAAAAAAGAAGCTTACCCTAATCCGATTGGCAACCACCCTTTTTTTTACTATCTTTTAAGACAGAAATTCACGAGTAGGTCCCGGCAAAATTGTCTTCCATCTTGAAAACCATGCTGGTTTGGCTAAGTAAAAGTGACACAAAGAATACATAGATAATAAATCTTACAATCAGTAAACACGTTAAAACAAATAAATAAGTAGAAAAGTAAATTTTCTTGCGTTTGGTAACAGTTATTTGTTGTCTATTTGTTTTATTTTTTATCTCTTTTTTTTCTTGTTAACTATACTGCACAATCGCAGAAAGTTTATTTTTTTCATTTTCATCTCTGCCGTTATACCAAGAACTTGGCCTGAAGAGGTTCAACTGATTTCCAGCTCGAACTGAAACATGTATGCACATGTGTATCTAAAATGTTTGTATAAATAAAAAAAATACTAAATAAACTAAATAAATATACAGCTCTACTTATTATTGAGCACTATTATATTAACACAGTAAGGATTCATTAGATTAACTTATATGAACAACACCTCATTGGAATTATATATGTCATCCACAGACAGGCTTTTTCGCTGTATCACAGCTCATAAGTATGGATACAGGCAAATGCTTAAATCTGAGACTGAAACTTGATCATTTTGTCAGCAGTCCGAGCTTCTATCCACTGTGCTATGTTTATTCCAGCCGAGTGGGTTATGATTTGACTTGACTTATGCAAGTAAGCGTAGGTGAAACGTTAACAAATTGTGAGCTCTAGAAGTGGGGCTGTGACTTTGTCGTGTTTTTTGTCTAATGACTGGATATGTATACAGATCGCTACATCTGTATGCATATACAGCGCTTGCCATTCCCAAATGGTTACTCATCTGGTACTGACCAGGCTCAACGTCACTTAACTTTGGTGATCTAACGAGAACCAGTGTTTCAACGTGATTATACCCTACATAATTGTTTATAATTGTATAAATATACGAGTATTACTCATAGTGTAGTATCTGTTCCGATGAATACTGCACCCCATACTGGTATTGTCTTGTCCTTCGGGGCTTGACTTACGCCGGTCAATGGGTCTGTCCTGTGCAGTTCTACGAGGGCCACCCTCCTAGGCTTTGCCTCCCCTCTTTGGGGAGGAGTAAGTTTATTGCTTACTGTCTGAAGCGCCCCTACGGGGGAATGCCGACAGGGCTGCCCAGGCAATTTTTAAGTGGCCAGAGTGCTCACCTCTCGGGTGCTGGCTTTTCAAACCCCACTTTCCCGACCTGACCTTGGGTCACATCTTACTTGTGGGAGTAGGATAAAAACTGGCCTTGTGCCTAACTCCTGGAGAGGAGTAAATCAATACTCATCCAAATAGGTTATGTTAACAAAAAAAGTGCTATATAATCTTTTGTCAGAAATGTTCACTCTCTTTCTTTTCTCTCTCTCTCTCTCTCTCGCGCGCTTTCTTCTTCTTCTTTGTCTGCATGTTTCTGTGTATGCGTGCATATTCATGTGTATGTGTGCATGCATAGGTTAAAACCTAGAAGGACATAGACACACACGCATAGCCGAATGCGAAAAAGATAACAAAATACCAGGACTTTAAGAATGACACGGTCTCTGAAAGAAATAAACAAATAAACATTATACCGGTTGTGGTAGGAGCAACTGGCCTAATTAAAAAAAAATCTTACAAAATACTTAGGCACAATCTCTGGAAGACCACGCTATAAAGAAATACAGATAGCAGCCCTAAAAGGGACAACATCTGTCTTAAAAAAAAAACTCGGATATAAATTTACATCATAACCAAATCAAGTGTTAGCTCCAGAATGGAACCCCTTTTATCTCTTCGAATTAACAGAAGTAATATATATATATATATATATATATATATATATATATATATATATATATAAACAGTGAAATAATGTTAGACACACTGCCATTATTATCTATAATGAGGATTTTTTTTAATGATTTATATTATAAAAGAGGAATAAAGAAACACGAGAAGGGGAACAAAGATGAATCACTTCGTAACTTTTTCTTCTTTCTCTATAAGGATTTTTTTCCTTTTCCAAACGAGTATTGAGAAAAAAAAAGGTAAAAAAAAATCCTCATTATATATAGTGTGTCTAACATTATTTCACTGTTTATTAAAACTTTGTACCTACAAAAATCTATTCAAAATCTATTCAAATATATATATATATATACTAAACCGTATGTCTGGAATCCTTATTCAAATTTTGATCAAAATCAAAATCGATTACATGATTTTGATTCTGGAAAGCGTAAGCTGGAGGGTGTCTTTAGAAGAAATTTAAATTCAGGGAATCTTGCTTAATTAGTGTTTAATGACTATGGATCAAATTCAAGGCAAATCTGAAATATTTGAATGTCTATGTACTAAACAGTCACCGCTTATTAAGGCCTAAAGGCCATTTGAGGATAAGGGTTAATGAGTTTGTTGAGACAACATGATTGGTAGCGATGGTTGAAACTGGACAGAATTTGTTAACATTGGACTTGAAAACGACCATGTTGTAGTCAGCTGGGAAGCAGCTTCATGGTAACTTTTTACATGGGAGGTTATGCCAATGTTATACCTCCTAAAAACCCTTTAAAATTTGGAGAATATTTATGAATTGATTTCTAATAGCTATTGTTAAAATTTCACAAAATCGGAGATATCTGAATTTTCACAAAGGACTTCAACCACCTCTTTGTTCCCTTTGCTTAAAACTAAATTAAACTAAATATAGCCCACATTTCGACTCCTTACACCTATCAGCTGTGTTCCAAAATTAATAATGATCGGGTAATTTGTTTAGGAGTAAATCTTGTACATACAAATATATAAACATGTGCACATACCTAACATTATATAGATAGAGGCATTCAATATCAAATTGATATTTGTTTGAATCCATCAATGCTAAATACAATAATCATTTTTAATCTCAAATCACATCAGGCCATTAACTTGATGCATTTGATCATTAAGTTGCCCCATCCTTGTTTCGTAATGCTGTTCTATCATTTTATTTGGTTTTATTACATACACACACACACACACATACACACACACACACACATATATATATATATATATATATATATATATATATATATATATATTAATATTTATTTATTAAAAATATATAATTATATATACATATATATCGTAGTCAAAACTTCCATGTTTAAGCTTAATAGATATCACCCATGGTCGACTCTGCTGTTATCAAAAAGGACTCCAGCCTCATAAATGTAAGCCTTTTGTTTCATAATTTGCACATGCTTTCTTTATCTCTTTGACGTCCTAAAACGGAGTACACACAAAAAAAAGTAGGATATAATGCCTGGGATTATGGTATCATTACAGCGGAACAGATACTACACTGCCCCCTCCCTCCAAAAAAAGCAAGGAGGTAATGCCTGGGAGGATGGTATCATGACAAGAGAACAAAATCGTTAGATCATTCTACGGCTCCAGAAAGTACCTCACCGCTGACACATTCCTTTACCTAAGATCGAGTATTGCTGTCATATCTGGGTAGGTACCGCACGGAACACTCTTTCCTGTCTTGACAAAATTGACTCCGCAATCTAGTGAGAGATGTTTTTCTTCTCGTCCACTACAGTCTCTTTCGCACAGAACAGATGTTGCTAGACTCTCTCTACTGTATCGTTATGTTCATGGTAGGTTCTCGGTTGCGGTTCAATCCCTGGTAGCCCCTTATAAAACATTCATAGCAGAAACTGCCTCAGTTATTCTTGCTTAATCTTCTTCCATTGGTATAAAATCAGACTCTTATACCATCATCGAAAACGATTTTTGCAATGGAAATTGATTAGCATATATATATATATATCTATATATATATATATCTATATATATATATATATATATACATGGTGGGCAAAAATAAGGGTCCTATTTTTAAAAATTCATAACTTTTTTATTTATTGATTTTAAAAAATTTTTTTTTTAGAATAAGTAAAGGACCCCTTCCGAAGCAAGCATGAGCCGTATTAGCCCTAAGGAACGTACCCTCATTTAGAAAACATTATTTTTGCTTAAAAAACTCAAAACAGTGTAAAAAACAATACTTTAGTTTTTGTAAGTTTTAAGAAGTGTTTTTCGGCTAAAATTTGTTTTGTTTATTTCAAAAAATCTCGGAAGGGTCAGTCTATACACACATAAAGTTTGGTGAGTTTAACTTTTATTTTGTGGAAGTTATTCAAATTCAAGTTATTCAAATTTAAAGATAGGACCCTTATTTTGGCCCACCCTATATATATATATATATGCCTCCAGAAGGTACCTCACTCCTGACACAATCTTCTACCGATATAAGAGCCAGATCCATCATAAGATGGAGCACTGCTGCCACATCTGGGGAGGTTCCACTCGGAGCACTCTTTCTTATCTTGACAGAATACAAAACCGACTTCACAATCTAGTGGGGGGATAGTCTCTTCACTTCCCTACATACCCTTTAACACAGAATAGATGTTGCTAACCCCTCTCTACTGCATCATTATGTTCATGGTAGGTGTTTGACTTAGCTCCAATACCTGGTACCCCTCCCTGTAATACTTTCACAGCAACAACTCGTCTAGCTACAGCCACTGCAAAAGAATTTTCTTTATCTATCTCCTTACCAAAAACTAAACGAAACTTCCATGAACAAAGTTTCTTACCTAGACCATCCGGCCTGTGGAACAAGCTACCGTGAGTCTGCTTCCCAACCGATTACAGCATGGTCGTCTTCAATTCTAATGTGAACAAATACTTGTTGAGCAGTCCTCTTGGAAATCAATTTCCCCTCAAGTAATGTTTTGCCCATCTACTCTTTTGGAGGTGATTATCCTCCCCAACTGACGATTTCATTTAACCCTTATCCTCGAGTAGCCCCCCCCCCCGGACCTTGATAAATGGTGACCCATTAGTAAAACAAAATGTGTATTCTGTTATTGTTATAGAAACAAATGTATTTCTTATGTTATACATGTGTATCCATGCTGTCCTACGGCAAACTGTTAATAAATGAAATGTCTTTGTCATCTCACGGTTTCTCAATCGTCTTTTGCTTATGGCATGCATGTCATATTTGTCGTTAAAATGATGATAATACACAGCGAATATTAGTGGCCCACAGGCATTAAGAATAATTTTAGTTTCTCCACACTAAGGTATGCCACGCTATGGCTGTGTACTTTTCGTTTTTTTCTCTCTGTTAACTCAAACGATATCGTTTCAATCTGTAAGAAGTCAAAAATCATGTTTTGTTTTTTTTTACTTATTCGCCGTTTTGTATTTATGTACTTGTAGAGTACATTTCAAGAATGCAAAATATTCTTCATATTCCGTTTTGGCATATTTACAACTTAAAGAACATGCGTTAAGATCCGTTATGTTAAGCGATAGCGTCATTAAAATATGCAACCATGGAAATATCAAGTCATTGAAATATCCGGCCATTGGAGAAGCTGGAAATGTAATTATCAAGCAGTGTATCAGGAAAAATGTGTTGTGTTATTATTGTAAAACCCCATGCTAAACATGATGAAATAGAAGACCATATATTTTAATTCTTTATTACATTTGTTCAGGATTGAATTCAGAACGTCTAGACATCCTGTGTTTCAGAGAAAATAATCATCTATTTTGCATATCCGTAGTGAAACGTCATATGTGAGGTATAGGCCCTTTTTCTCATGAAAATATTTTCTAGTCATCTTTATATCATACTGTCAGATATGTTTTCCTTCATAATATATATATATATATATATATATATATATATATATATATATATATATATATACTTGTGTGTATATACATATATACTTGTGTGTATATACATATATACTTGTGTGTATATACATATATACTTATATATATATATATATATATATATATATATTTAAAGAATTGTGGTTACCAACGCTAGTAAAAAAACTTTTTCAATAATTATTGATTATCTTATCATTT